>VYXB01004451.1:71939-505893 GCA_013397135.1 Pachyramphus minor
TTTTTTTTCTCTCCACATGAGAGAAGGCAGGCAGTGACTTACAATGAGTGGTGTGACTCACTGTGACAGAAAAAAACCCACCAAGCCACAGCGTGTTTGCTCGTGCAATGGCTGTGTTGCTGCCCTCCTCCATCCCTTCCCTGTTTTGCTCCCGAGCCCACATGGCAGACATTATGCTGATCTATTCTTAAACTGTTTCTGGTTTCTTTTTGGTACCAGCTGCAGGGGAGTCGTGTCACGCGAGCAAAAGCAGGATGTTGGGTGGCTCTGCCAGCCATGCCCAGCCCGATTGCCCCACGGTCTGGCACAAAGTATGGGAGCAGCCTCATCCACCAGATTTCTCAGCTCCTCCCAAAGTGGGTGTCTGCATTTGTCCCGGGGTGGGGGAGAAAAAGAAAGGATCAAAGTGTTAATTGTGAAACATCTTGCGGTGCCAGGTGGAAATGAAAGCAGGGTGATCAGTGAAATAATCGATGGGGATGTAACTGAAGTGCATTTTCCCTCAGCTCATTAGAATAATGAGGAACCCACAAAGGACATGGGAGATGCAAACAAGCTTTGTTGCTCTGTCATTATTTTTAGGAGCAATGTGATACCACTGAGGACTGAGTTAATAACAGATAATTGCTGGCTTTACTCCTGCTTTTCTCTTCCCCCCCTGCCCCCCTCTTCCCTGAATGGTTTTATGGGATATGGACTTAGTAATGTTGTGGCAAAGTGTCATTTCCTGCTTTATTGGAATGACTCAAGACTGCGCGCTGTGGTGGAGGTCAGGAGCACATTTATGAAGTTTGCACTGTGGTTAATCAGTAGGAGTGGGCAAGTTTCCTTCTCTCTGTCTCTGTGCCCCTGTGGGGGGATGGAATAAACTCTCCATAAATTTGTTTGGACCATGTTGTTCTCACACAAGCTTGGTCCTGAGATGATGTCCAGTGAATCAGCCCGTGACTTCTGCTGAAACCCTCTATCCCTGTGCACTGCTGTGCTCAGGTTCTGCAGGGGTTGCAAACCTGTTTGTGTGAAGCTCATGGAAACCCTGAGATTTTGGAGTACAGAGGGGCCTGAGCAATGAGCAGGATTCCTTCTTTGCCAACACCACTGGAGTGACATTTGGCAAATGCTTTTCTGCCTGTGGCAAATTTTCCCTCCTGCTCTGGGTTTGCCTTTGTCAGGCTCTGCTAAAGGCTATTGGCCCCAGGACAGCCACAAGTGTAAGGACCTTCTTCCTGAGGGCTGTGTCCTGGCTGTTTAGGCCCAGTGTGGAGGCAGCAGTTGGGCAAATGGAAAGGAAAAGTGCTTTCATGATTGATGCTAGTGCAATAAAGTAAAGTTGCTGTTTCTGACTAGTTTAGGTCACTGCTTCAGTAAAACCTCCATACTAGTATAATAGTTGATATAATTAATTTTTATTTTATTTTTTGTTATCCCAAGGCCAGCCTTTTTACTTTATTTTATGGTCTTGATTTAGCTATCTGACTTCCTGAGTCTGCAGAGAGATTCTCAGCTGTCATCAAAGAGCTCTCAATTGCTCATGGATTTGCACTTGCTGACCTAATGTGAGGCTCAGGGACTGTATTTGCAAGGATCTGTAGTCCTGGTCAGGTGGTCAGCTCACCCCCCAGCCCATTCTGATCTTCCACAACAATGTTGAAGGACTCAATAACAAAAGTATGGCCATTCACAGATATTGGGGCCTAACAGGGACCCAGAAAGGGAGTATTCAACAGATCTGACTTGGCCTGAACCTGTGTAAATTAAAGTTGGAAATGAAAAATCTCTTTTTGTTGTATTTCAATGCCCTTCCTCTTCAAGAAAAGTTCAGAGTACAGATTAAAAAAAAAACAGCAAAACAAACCTCTGGAAGTACAATTGTTCAAATCCAATCTGGGTTACACTAGTGGAAAATCCAGAATATAGTAATAAAATGTGTTATTACCCATCAAATGAATATTAGTGAAGAGATTTGCTCTTTCTAATAAAATACATCAAGTGGAAAATTTTACAGTGAAGGAGAAGCAAGCACCCAGTTTAACTTGATAGCTGTCTTTCTATGTGAATAAAGAATTTAAAGCCATAACATGGGTTTGCAAAATGTGGAACTTAAGGTCTCTTATTTCAGCCTGCTACATACTCTGGTGGTGGTGGACAAAACAGCTGCTGGAGCTGCATCTGGGCCACGTGGTCAGAGATGTGGACACTGCTGGTTTCATGGGGTGGCTGTGGTGGGATGTCAAACCCCCTGTTAGGCTTCCTCTTGTTCTTCAGAGCAATGCTGCAGGCAGTGAATATGTCAGAAGAACTGATCTGTCTGGGACTGCGGGTTTGGGAAGCAGCAGAGAAGGGTCATCCAAAGGGATGTGGATGGAGAGAGTGACATGAAAAAGGCAAGGGAATATTTGGGCCAGCAGAAAGTCAACAAAGCTGATGCTAGCTTGGCTGTGTCAAGCTCCTTTGAGATAAACTGTGTGTGAAGCAGAGACAGTGTTTGTCTGCTGCATCCCTACAGTTTTTCTCATCCTTTTGTGCCATATTTGATTTATAGAGGCACTTAGTGGCCAGATGTGAGGGTATAAGTATCAGTCGGGGATGCTAATATATTCTCTTCTTGATCTGTTTCTAATGAATGTTCAAGTATTCAGTCTCACTTTTGTAGCTGTACATGGTGAATGTGGGTTAAATTAATGAGTGACTGGTCAGCAGAGGTGTTCAGATGAAGCCTAAAACACAAAAAAGCAACCCATGTTCAAGTCATGTTAAGAGTGGGATGAAACCATCAAAAGGAAGGAAATTAAAACTGAAAGCAATCTTAAGTTGTGCAATTAGAGATGGGGGACCTGGAAACACAATATGTCTGAAAGTGACCTTAAGGTGATAGAGAACAGCAGAAGAAATCCAAGTTCTTAATACAATGCCAAAGGCAGGGAACAAAATAGCTATTTTAAGACCTCCCATCACTAAGCTTCTGTATGCATGAGTACAACAAACACTGACATCTTGGTACTGTAGGAAGATACCAACCAGTCAGGTTTTAAAGAACAGATCATGTTTAAAGAGCTCACAGGACTGAACCATGGAGAAAGCAGAGAGGCAGTGCTTATGAAGAGAAATAATGTCAAAAGGACAATTGCTGCTGTTGAAAAACACTGGATAAGTTACAAGCAAAGGAGGAAAAGGAATCATTAAAGGTGACTTTGATGCAGGTTTAAGGAATGAAAATCCAATGGATGCAGCTATATGAAAGGATAAAGGGAAATCTTTCAGAACAGGCAGCAGTGTAAGAAGTAGATGAATTTAAACCAGTGGCATTCTGTGAAGTTCAGTCTTGGATCAAAGATCTAATTTGTGTACTGCTCCCTGGTCATTCTGCACAGTGCACCTGAAGTGAAATGCCAGGCTTTGGGGGAAATCCAGGTCACTTCCAGATTTGGGTGTGAATGTTACAACTCCAGGATCATCTCAGTTTTGAAAAACAAGGAGTGCTGGCATAGAGTGACTGTGGAGGTGCTTTGATGGCAGATGGGCACCAGAGTGGGAACACTAACATGGGAGGAAAGCACAGGGCATGGAGTATGTGAAATATTCTCTAACTACTCAGCTTATGGTAGGTGGTCCAGGTTTCTTCACTCCCCCGGGCACAGTTGAGTCTCCCAGAAAAAAAAAAAAAAAAGGAAAAATTGTTTGTGCCTTTAATAACTGAGCCACCCTTGGTGGTACACAAGGGAGAGCATGCATTTTAAATTACAGCAAAAAAAGAAGTGGTTCACAATCTTATCCCAGTTTGTGAACCCACCAAATTGTCTGAGAGGCTTGAACAGCCTCCAGCACCACGATGTTTGCCTATCCCAACTTTGTCTCATTATTTTCCTTTCCCTGCACCTCTGTGTGTCTGGAGTCCAGCTGAGAATGAAATGAGCAGCGCCGAAGGACTGTGAGAAAGACGATTTGTGTGGTAAACCCAGCACAGCTAGAAGCAGGAAGTACCAGATTTATCATGGGAAATCCTCTTCTTGTTGGATGTTTCCAGCCTACTTCTTCAAGCTTAAGCTATCTCAGTGCTCCATGTAGGCCCTGGTTCAACAGGGATGCTCTGCATTTACCAGACTTGAAATGCATGAAGTTAATTAACACCCTGTTAAATCAGGGCTCTGTCACTGTGTCAGACAATCCCCATTGACTCAGAGCTGCTTGAAAATTTCCTGTCTCCTGGGATAACATAATAAGGCTACAGAGGGAGTTTAAGTTACTCAAGATGGGGTTGGATTCCCCCTGCTCTCGTTTGTGAATGTCCTGCTTTGTCCCACTCCTACTCTGGTCCTGTGTCAGCCCCATGGTTTTGGGGCTGCAGGGCACATCCTGAGGAGCAGGTCCTCTACCTGCCATCACCACGGCAGCTCTGCAGTCAGTCACATTCTCCCTGAGTCTGGTCCTCACTTTTTCCGTCACATCCAGACTGAGGACCCCATTTTCTTGCTGCCTCATTCTTGTGTGTAGTGCTGAATCAGTGGCGCCTTCAGGCACAGGGCCAGGCTGTGGATGATACCTGTGTGTATCCATTTTCTCTACTGTTGTGGAGAAAGAGAAGCCCACCCCTCCATCCCTGTTTTCTGCTCTGGCTGCCCCTAAAGGTGGGTTGTCACACCTTGGCTCTGGAGATGAACTCAAAGCCTCTTAGAAACTTTCTGCAGCCCCTGGCAATAGGGAATTTCAGAGCTTCACTGTGCACCATGTGGAGACCGATGTTTGTCTGTTTCCCCTTTATTCTGCTTCCTGCTGGATCTCTTTGATGATTATTAAGTAGGAAGAGATGGTTCTATCACTCCCTATGTGCTTTCTCTATGTTACTGAGGACTTATGTGCCTCTCCCATCTGCCTTTGTGTTTCATGGTACCTTCCTTTCTCTGGAGGAGCCTCCATCACTGCTACACTGGTCTGAGTTGTATGCAAATTAGCACTAATCAAGAGGAATAAGCCAACCAACAGCTAGGACATAGCAGGCTGTCATGAATGATTTATAATTATTTCCTCCTAAAACCACTTGACATTTGCCATTACTTGAAGTCTGTTTGCTGTGCTTGAATCAGGCAGAAACAGATCTCCCGTTGAACATAATGGGGGTCATTCCAGCAAGCAAAACTGTATGTACTGTCTAAGGCTACAGTATAATTTTATTGATTTAAAGTGTTTTAAGTAAAGGCATGATTTCAAGCCTGGAGATAAAGGTGGCTCGTTGGTGTAATTGCACAGTAATCTTGTTCAGTGCCCCAAATAACACTGTGATGTCTCCTAATTTATGGACAGCGTGTACATGAAGTGATTAGAGGTCTGGGATGATGAGGCTGCAGTATGGAGGGCATGAATGAGTGGGAGGAGATGACAGAGTCCTAGGCAGAGGCACTTCACGAGGGCAGCCAGCTCCGCTTTGCACTTGGCCGATGTTCTGCTTGCGTCCCCCACTCGTCACAGGGGAGCAGAGGTCAACAGCAAAGACTATGAGCTATGCAGCTTGGATCTGAGTCTCTGGGGAGGTTTCACAAAAATTTTTGGGAGTGTCTAGAACTGAAGTTTTTGAGTCAGTGTTATTTCCAGACTCTTCTCTTTGTAATGTAGCAGTGTGTTTTCATTGTGGATGGTACGTATTTCTTTGCTGCAGCTGCTCCTCATGCCAGAACAAAACCGAAGGGAGGCAGAAGGTTGTTGCAAGCATTATGCTTAAGAATCAGTTTCTTCAGCTTTGATGATTGTTTATTCAAATTAAGAACTTTTGCAGCATTGCTCCTCAAAGCATCCACCTGTCTGGAGCCTCTGGGAATGGATGTGTTCTGTCTTACAGGAACCATGCAACTCATCACAGTGGCTGTTAGGATTCTCATGGCTGTGAGATCCTAACTCTGGGAGAGGGGAACAGGGGAGAAGTACTGAAAGTCAGGATTGCAGTGTTGTTAGGCCAAGAAATTTCCAACCACATGAGCTGAGTGTAAGAGGACCCAGCACAGCAGGTTGAAGATGCTGAGCAGGAGCAAGCTGGCCTGTGACCCTGAGTTTCCATGCTGTTGTGTTTTGCTTTGATACTACAGTGACTATTAAAAAAAAAAAGTGAGAAGTGATAGATTACAGCAGAATGCATGCAAATCTCTTGTGTTATTTTAGCAAGTTAATATGTGCCTAGCACAATCCAGTGGGATGCCAGTGGCTTCCATGGAATTTTACTGGAAATGAACTGGCTACATCTGGTCAGAGAGGGAAGCCTCAGGCTGCCAGCAAACTTTTGCTCCCTCTCTGATTATTTTATTTAGAACCATATATGTATGAATGTCTATACAGTAATTTAAGGCTAAGACTGTTCTATTGACCAACATTTTCAGAAGGTTTTGAATGAAAACAGGAGCTTTGTGGCCTTTCAGCTGAGCTAGGGAAACTGAACTGAATCTTCTCTAACATGACTATAAAGCTGGCTTGAGGGAATACTTGGGGACTGATTATCATAATTTCATTGTCAAGCCGTCACACTACAGGCTGGGGGATCTTGAGGCCTGTATCCTGGACTTGTTGCTCTATAATTCTTTCCCTACCACCTGGGATGATGAGAAGGGGAACATATCTATTAATTTTGAAGTTGTCCCTGAAGAGCTGCTGAGACCAGCTTTAATGCATAAGTGAGTTTGGCAAAGCATAATCGGAGAGGAGAAATTTTGGTGAAGACAAAGGCAAGATTTGGTAGAAGAAATCAGCTGTATGAGGAGACCCTAGACAGTAGCACCGCAGAAGAACTGAGATTGAGAGTTAAGCAGAAACTTTGGTGCAAGTCAGCTAAAATGTGCCGATGCAAAAAAATACTTCACAAAACAACAAACTAACAGCCCGTTGGGACATGCAAGTATCACATCAGGCATAGGAAAGGATCTCTCAGGTGGCCTGTGTGCAGCAAAGACCTTTCAAGAAGGTCCAGAATAACACCACTGGTTGGAGGCCAAGACCATAGGGGTTGTGGGGAAGCATTGAAGGAAATGGATTGTTCAGTTTAAAAAAAAATAAAAAAAAAATCAGAGATATGATACAAATATTCTGATTATACTGAGGTTGGTGTAGTGACAAGAAATAATCTGTTGTCCACATTCACTAGGATTCAAATGCAATTAGAGAAGTTAGTGGAGCTGTTCATCAGGTTCTGATTGACCAAATTACCTGTTTGGCAAGAAGTCTCTTGGCTTCTGGAGAAGATTTCAAGGTATCTGTTTATAAAGGTCTGCTTGCTACCTGCCACGTCATGGATGAGAAAACAAGGATCCTCTCTGCCAAGGGACTGGGCTGTAGGTGGTAGGATGGTTTTTTTGCTTGGTCCTTTGTACACATGTGTCAGAGAGCTGGATGAACAGGGAGGTGTTGTTCACTACTGCTGACCCTTAACCATATTGCAGATCATCTTCTCAGCACCAAGCATGGACAGAACATGGTTCCATTTGCCTGGAAATGACTGTGAAGGTACCATACTACTGTCTGAGGTGGCAGTTGCTTGCACACACTGCCTATGTGAAAAAAGGATGACATACCTTGGTGGAATTAGCCCTGACATGGATTTGAAGCCCAGCTTTATTGTTTGATTCAGGATGCAGGGCCATAATCCTCTCCTAAGGAGAACATCTCTGCTATGAATGACTAGAACCACTGCAGCCTTCTTCCTCTCATTATCTGTGACAGTGATGAGACAGTAAAAGCAGACCCCTCTTAGAGATTTGACTTTATAGTGCTTTGGCTTTGGAAGTTTTTTGGGATCTGACTAGTCAGAAATAGAAAGAAAAGCTCCTGGAGTGGCATGTAGGGCATGTGAAAATGTCCATCAATTCCTCTCCACTTGGGTGTGTGCTTCAAGGGCAAGGATGACTGTGGTAAAAGCATAATCGATTATGAGGGCTTAATTGCTTTTGAAATGACCACAATCTTTTTATTACCATAGCGAAACGTGCTTTGGACTCCACTGTGGTCAGTGTTTCGATTGAGGCAGACCACAGGAGGAAGAGAGCGTGACCCTGCTACTCCGTTCCCCACGCTCCTGTCTAAAAACAGATATGCAAAAAAACAAAAATGAAATTTTCCACATACTCTAGTCCTCAGAGCTGTGCAGGCTGCATTGAACTGTAGGCTGTGGTGTTTGGGGTCCTGTGCTACTAATTTTGTGGAGCAGGGGATTTGCATTTCCTCGCTCATCCGTGCAGTCTGGAGGCTGGATGCTGGCAATTTTCTGTCCTCAGAGAATTTTCTGGTCCATTTCTTCAAGAGGAGGAGCTTTTTAGCCTATTTCAGACAGTGGCAGGACCAAAGCAAAGCCTCCTTCACATGTACCAGCTGAAGTATGAGAGCCCTTCTGGAGATCGAGTCAATGCCCAGAGCGTTGCCCAGCTGCACGTTGAGTATCTCCAGGGCTGGGGACTCTGCAACCTTTCTGTCAACATGTTTCAGTGATTGACCACCCTTAACATAAGAAAGTTTTTGGTTTCTCTTTGAATTTAATTGAAGAGGGTGAAATGTGGACTCTGGTTTTGGCTCATGTAGCTCTGCGCTGTCCGGGTTTGGTACCTTGGCTTCTCTTTGTGGAGGCCAAATTGAAAGTGACAGTCTCTGACTTCTGTGGCTGATGTTAATGCCTGAAATCTGGCTCCTTGGGACACAGGTTTTGTCTTACCACTGGCATTTCAGGCATCTCATGTTCCTTATTCTCCAATGCTTCTGGCCTCTGCTGGGCCAGTTTTGTAGATGGCTCCTTTGCAGCAGAGAGGAGTTGTTCCCATTTCACCTCATTGAAGGGTGGGCCAGTCGTTGTATGAGATTACAACAAATCTGTATGTGGAGGAGGGTGTTTGCAGGCCCTACCCAAGCCCTTCATATTGCCTAGAAGGAATTTTCTCCTTCGCTCACTCCCTTTTATTTTCTGTCATGCTCTAGGGAATTCAGTAGGACTTGTGGCAAGGGAATGGTGAGCGGAGCCTGGATACAGAGGGTTGCACTTGTGAAATATCTCCGTTTTAATCCACATGTTTGTTCCAGCTAGACTATTTTCACAGCTGCTTAAGGGGGAAAAAAGGGACACTAACAAATCTTGTGAGAGACCTCTCCAGTGCTTCAGTTTCTGATTTCCAAACATCCTTGAAAGAGAAATCACATCCACTTACTTACACAAATGCCCCAAATAGACTTTTCCGTAAACTGAAGGAGAAAAAAAATATTCAGTCTCTAGTTGGAATTTAATTCAACAAAGGGCTGAACCCTCCCAGCACTGGAGCTGTTCCACATTTGCATCCGTTGAGGATGTGACCCCCAGCCCTCAGCCCTAACTGAACTTTCTCAGTAGTTTTATACAGCAGGAGGACACACAAGCTAAAAAAGAAATGTAGATTTCAATGGGAAGCATTTACAAATCTGTATTGTTTCCTTAGTTTCACTGCAACTATAATTCCAACTTTAATGATAAAAGCTATAGTATTACTAAGATACAGTTTGTTTTGTTTGGGGTTTTTTTTCCCTTTTCTGGTCTTGGGTGGTCCAGAATGTGCAGTAATTCATGTTCTCAGCTGGATTTCCACCGCATTTCTGATTGACCTGATTACTTTCCCAATGACAGAATCCAAAATTGAAACCACATCAGAACTCACTGGAGCTGGTTCTGTTTTTGATGTTCCTGGAGCTTCTCTGGTGGCTCAGCAGGATATATGTCTTCATGAGTTTTTTTTTACCCCCCTTTTTTTTTTTCTTCTTCTCATGGTGGGCTTACATTTGGGATATGAACTGTTTAGGGAAGTCCTGGAGGGAGGGCAACAAGGGAGGAGAGAATTCAATAGAGATTTTATGTTTTAGGACTTAATTTTGCACATTAGCATGTATGGCTTGAGGGGGCTATGCAGAGAAAAGGGCTTTTTCTGCAGGAAAATGATCTCTCATGACATTTTATGTTTGCAGTGACCCCTAACTTCCTTACTCTTCCTAGCCCTCTGGAAGGATGGGCACACATATATATTATGGGTGTCAAGAACTTCATTTTTCATCCCCTTTGCTATAAAAGGAGAGACTGGGACAAGCTGAGTTAAATTTATTTTAGGGAAGAATGCTTATGATGGCACTGGGAAGGTTCCTATGAAAGCTACGTTGCCTCACTGGAAGCCCTGAATCTGAATGTAATTGACTGGTGAGGTTTGTTTAATTTCTTTTACTTCCTGTCCCGGCTTCTTCCTGGCAGAGCAAAGGAATAGAGCAAAGTGTAATGGGCTCTTCCCTCACACAGGGACTGGTTTCCCTCCTCTTTCTGTCGCTCCCAACTAGACGTAAAGTCATTAGGGCAGTATGTGATGTGGCGTTGGAGCCAGTCCAACTTACACGGAGGATTTCCTCGTGCCCCTGCACCCACATCTTTGAACAGTTAATGTCCACATTTGCATGACACGGGTAAGGTTGCACCTAGGGGAATATGTGCCATATTAGGTAGTGTTAATGGTACTGGCACCTTCTCCTATTTCCTCTGCTCCCTAAAAGAGTTTGGAGGTGGGAAAGCAGAGCTGTATGCACCGTATTTCCATGCAGTCATAGACAACGGGGATCCAGAGAGGACATCTAGTTTGTGCTCAGCTCAGTAGCTCCTCCTAGCAGAAAATCTTCACTCTCAGAGGTGTATTGTTTTCAGAGTCCTTTTCAGAAGGTGGAAAAAGCATTTTGCAAAACAATAGGAAGTGGATAGTGCCGTGAAAACACGCTCCAGCTGAGTTTTGGCACCAGCAACAGAAAACTCAAAGAATCTTGTCCAACTCTTCATGGCTTTCAAAATGAACATCGCGATGCTGTAAGTCAAATAACATTGTCCAACCCTTTTCATCCTGTTTGTAATTCCACTAGGGACATCATTACAGTAACCAGCTGCTCTGGGATTCTCTAATGAAAACTTTGTTTCTGAATAGAATAATTAAACCTTCATATTCAATTGTCAAACAGCTCCATCTTTGCTCAGTGCATGGATGTGATTAGCCTCAGCAAACCATTCTGCAGCTTAAACTCACAATTGCATCTAGTATAAAAATGATTAATTAGGCGACGTGCTGTTTGGGAAGTTTACAAGCAGATCAATGAATAATGTTTAAGTGAAAATTTTATAGAGACGTTACGGGCACTGCAGGTTGTGTGGAAGCCTTGCTGACGGCTTACGGATGCGTGTGTTCATGTTCCATAAAGAAGTTCTACATCATGGAGACAGGTTCAGCAGTTATAAGTGGGAAGGGAAACCCTGAGGTTTCAGGGGTTTTGTTCCTATAAATGTTTTTGACAGAAACTCGGTTCTTTTCTGTCTCTCAAAGCAAAGTTTCTAATGTGAGCAATATTTTCCCAATTCTGTTAAAATATCTGTCTTTTTTTTTCTTGTGTCTTTTCTTCTTCATTCTTGTGCTGAGTGGTGGAATAAAAGGGAAAGGTTGTGTATGCCTGGGAAAATTACCCATGAACTGGAACAAAATCCACTATCAGCAATTGAGGCTTTAAAAAAAATAATTGATCAGTTCAAATGAAGTGACCCCTGCCTTTAATTTTATTATGGTTTTTTGCACATCCAGAGAAATGAATAGTTGTATTTTGGTATTACAACTAATTTCATTACACCATCCATAAATTTCTCTGGACTCTCTTGAAATGCATGTGTCCCGTGCCCATCATCCTTGTGGCTTACTGACTTCTGATATCAGCGGTGAATTGGGGCTTTAAACTGAGTTTTACAGGCTAAATATTGTCTTGTATTGTTCCCTATAGCAGTTTTGGATAATTTCTTTAGAAAAAAATGTTAATGCCTTTAATTCAGTAGAGTGGCCCATTACGGTGTAGGAGTATCACAGTGAAGAAGCTCTTGAGATGTTTTTTTGTCACCCTTCATTTTGGTTCCCATCAGAGTATTACAGTTTTCTGCTCCTTGCAGCAGAAACCACTCCTTCAGCTCTGCTCACAGTGGTTGTTGGATTTGGTATTGGGATTTCTGAGCTCTTTTTCCCAGGGAAATCTCAGAAAGGACCTAGTATGGAAGCAAAAATTAATTCACAGAGAAAGATGAATTCTGTCTTGATGTGTGTGGTCCTCAGATAGTCCTTTGTAAAGGCTTTTGATTTGTACCTTTTGCACCTTAGTCATCTTTACATTGACAGTCACAGGTTTCCTCTGAAGTTACTTCCAATATATCTTTCTCCCCATTTGCAGCCTTTAGGATGAAGGCAAATAAACAAATGCGAGCAAGCGCATTTCTATCCTGTACTGTATGTTGCCAAAAATAGTAGTCAGATGGAAAAGATTTTTCCAGAAGTCTTCTGCTGCATAATCTGTTTCAAATAAAGATAATAAAATAAACAACTGTTTATAAAGAGAATACGAACGAGCAGGGCTCCCCTGCTGCCTGTTGCGAGGGCGCTCAGTGCAGAGGTTGTCTGCGAGAATTCCTGATCTGGCATACAAGGTTCTGGTTTTTATCTCCAAACCCCCCACTCTGAAGCACTAGGGACAGATTTCAGGAAACCTATGTTTAATATAGCACCCCAGGAAACTCCCAAGCTCTGGTGTGAAGAGGGAAGTTTTGTGATGCAGGTCCCTGGGTGCTCATCTCCGTCATCTGCAGGCAAGGTATTCGAGTGGTCCCCCTCTGTCTGTTTGGCTCAGTGGGGGGAAATATGTTGCATGAACTGGGAGACTTTGCAGTGAGCTCTGCTAAAGGGCACTGCAGAGCAAAGTGTGATCCGTGTAAATAGTGATCCAGCCAAAGAGGTGTCACTTTGATGGAGCTGCTGCTCAGTTCCTCTTTACCATGAATGTTCATGAGCTCCCAGAGATATGAGCGTGGCCGTTTTCCAAAGCTCTGTGTTTCCCCTCCAAGTATCGCTGTAGAAGTCTTTGAGAATCAGCTCTATTTGGAGATTTCCAACTCATCTTGCATTGAGAGTGGTGGCCAGAAATCCTTCCAGAGCAGCCTTTCACACCACAATATGTTTAAGAAAGTCTGCCTCTGATCCTGGCCACATAGCATGAAAAGCAAAAGAGCAACAAGTGAACAAGAGCCAGGGCATGTGGGAAAGGAAAAAGTGACCCAAACTTGGGATTGGTTTTTCTTTCTTTGGGTTTTGATTTTTTTTTTTTTTTTCCGGGAAGATTTGATTCAAATTTTGGCCTTTGCTTTGGACCCGTTTTCCTATTAAAAATTAAAAAAGCTAAACCCCAAACCTAAATACACAGAGAAACAGATTTCCCGTCACAGGAAAAGAGGAGCAGACCTACATGGCAAGCACGGGGGAGAAGATTGCCAGAGGTGGAAATTTTCTGGGATCTGCAAGTTGGGTTCAGCTGGTTACAAGTTAGAGGGGCTAGATGTGAATATTGGATCCCTGTCTAATTTGATTCTTATGGCAGTGATTATATTTATATACAGCCTGCAGACTCCAACCAAGTGTGGTGTCTCCAGGGATGGCACAGCCACACGCAAAAGTGTTCCTATCCTAAATTGTCTGTAGTCTAAGCCAAAAACAACTGAGAAGGGAAATGGAAGAAGAGAAAAAGGGGTGGTCACCAGGAAAGTTTGGACATGAGGTTTTGATTCTGGCTCCCCTCCCACTAGAGAATCTGCCTCGATCTCTGCAAATCTCATCCCTTTTTCACCTTGCCCCTTGGCTCTGCTGCCTCCATGCTGATCCTTGTGCCAGGCCTCCAGCCTTCCACGTTTTGCTGAAGTTTGGGGTGACCAGCTTTTGATGGCACCCTGCAACACTGTGGCGTGGTAATGGTGCAGGAGCAGCAGGACAGACAACTGTCTTTCCCTCTGAAAACCCAGAACCTGGGCCCCTTGCCTGGATGAGGGCCTGAAAATGTGAATCTCTTTATAAACTTGGGTTATCCAGTTTATAGTACAATTCCCTGGCAATGTATCTTTCAATGGGCTTTTTAAAATCTGTTTATCACAATCTTCTCATTATTCATTGTATAGTTTTGTTTTATTAGGGTAAGTTTACTTGTTATGGGCACTGTAAGGTTGGATAAACCAGAAAGAAAGGGTTGCTGTTAGTTTAGAGTAATTAAAAAAATACTGTCTGAACTTATTGATCTGTTCAGGTCGGTATTTGCAGCTTGTGCCTGTTGTTGGGACACTTTAAGTCATTAATTTTTGAATTAGGATAGTATTTGTTCTCTCTCCTCCCTCCCAGCCCTCTCACCTCTCTTAACTATTTCATTTATCTGCATAGGAGTCCTGCAAGCTGGTTCCCTTCTTGCCCATCCACTTTAACTGCAGCCAAGGTTTCCTTTTAGGAATGAGGAGGAGAGGCAGGCTCGGCTTTTCCTTTCCCATCCAGCCATTTCTGGGCTTTATTTAATTTTTAGCTGTTCTATTTAAATGTTCATAAACTTGGGGGCCTAAGCCGGGCTTAAGAGTGCACCGGGAAAGCTTTAAAAAAAACACATCTTGGGCAAGGCTGAGAAGAATTCACCGATGCCAGGGCAATGTGTGTTTGATAAACACATGGACTTAAAGGCAGATAGGAGCAAGGAGGCACTTTGCCTGCATATAGCTGTATTATTTATGGATGTCTTCGCTGTGCAGCGAGGACCAGGTTCTGTTTAGCTCTCTCTTTGGGTGGTCCGCGAGAGATTCCGAGTAGCCTTCAGTAGCCTTCAGGCATAATTGCCAGGCATGCTCTTGTATCTGAGATAGCTTAATAAAGCATTACATATCTTACTGCTTCTATATTTTATTACCTAACCCAGTGCATGCGGTCAGCGGGTAATTAAATTCAGCTGTGTTTTTACTCTCTGTTTTAAGGTCGAAGTATGAATTTCTCCGCGAATTCTTTGAAACGGACTAATACGATGCATGCATGATAAAGGCAAGGCTAATCAGAGCCAGACTGTTAGTGCAATATAAGGTTGCCCCAGGTGTAATTTATTTTCATATTATTGGTGGTTTTACTGTCGAACATATTAGAAGACGAAGAAGAAATAATAATTCTTTTCCGTGTATGGCCAGAAAGCTACAGCTTGGGTTGAGAAGCTGGGTTTTCTTTTCATTTTCTATTTTATGCCACGTTTCAGCTCAACTGCTCGTGCTCCACACTGAAGTCGATTTCAATTAACCTATTGCTTCATTAACTCACTCTCAAAGTGCAGGAGGATATTGCTAGATTGCTCCGTGCCATTATGAAAAGGATTGTGGTGCAGCCTTTATTAAAAGCAATGTCTGCAGTGGAATGTATGCTGGAAAAAGCTTAAACAAATCTTTTTCTTGGATTTGACCAGCTGGGGCTGGAGTGGCTGCATGGGCTCCAGGAGGTGGAGTATTTTCACTGGGGGTGAGAGTGGGTTGGGAGTGGGGGGCAGCTGTGGGGTGCAGAGGAGGAAAGGGCCAGTTGACCCCAGTCTTCTGACTCAGATCAGTGAGTTTGGGCAAGACTATTTGTGTTTGGGACTCTGTGGGTGAGGGCTGGCTAGGTGAAATGGAGAGGTAGCAAAATCATGAGTGCAGGACCCAACCCTGCCACTCTCAGGGAACTCATTTCAGGAAGGAAAGCAGGTCTTTGTAAAAGTTTTCTGGGAATATCCAGAGCTATAATGAAGCTGCTGTGTTTTTTCCCCCCAGTCAAACCTACTTTACTAGTGATGTTCTCTCTCCCTTCAAATCTGGCCTTGCTTATCTGCTTAGACCACCATGTGTGCAACCCTGCTGTTGCTGCGGCGTACCAGTTGTCAGTACCAGAAAATTGTTTCATGAGCAGCAAAAAAATGTGAGACCTAAAATCCTAGAGACTGGTACCCCAGGGTCAGCACACAAAAGGCATTTCAAGTGCCTGCTGGTGGCTGAGCCTTAACCTCTCAGAGACCCTCTCTTTTCTCAGCAACAATTCTTAGAAAACTTAGAGGAACTTAAGGTGTGATTAATCTCTGAACTATTGATTACAGAAAAAATGTGCCAGAGAAAAAGGAAAAGCAAGTCAGCACCACCTTTTTTTGGTGGGGACAGATGAGCACCTTCAGGATGCAACTCGTCTGACTCAGTTTCTATAAACATATCCAATAATATCTGTTTACGTTAAAGGATTAAAAACAGCTGAGGAGAAGGTGTCACATTAGTCCTGATAAACCTTTTTGGTCTCCCTCCCTGGGTAAGGATGTGTTTGAGATTAGCCCTTGCATTGAAATCCGCTGGAGATGGTCCCATGTGTGCATGTATGGCCACATAGACCACATGGAAGAAAGTTCTGAAAATCTATGACTTTTGAGGGAGAGGACTCAAGTCACCCATGACCAATGGGTGTGGCAAATCTGCCAGATGAAGTGCTGCAACCTACCACAATATTGCCCTTGTCCACATCTGCCTAACGGCCCAAGGCATTGGATTAAACCCTCCTTTGCTGAAGTTCTGTTCTTTACCTGGGGGAAACCATCCTGCGGGTAATGGCCCCCCCACACGCAATGCTTTTCCAGGGCATTTCTTTTGGCATCATCTTTTCAGACAGGTGGCTTTTGATCCTGGTCAGGGGCAGGGGACTAAAGAGGGTTTGGGCACATAGAGCTGCTTGGTGAATCTG
This sequence comes from Pachyramphus minor, assembly GCA_013397135.1. Lineage (NCBI taxonomy): Eukaryota > Metazoa > Chordata > Aves > Passeriformes > Tyrannidae > Pachyramphus > Pachyramphus minor. Next base: position 88,514 of record VYXB01004451.1, read on the forward strand.
CCATGTTCACTTGGGCAAAGCTCTGTGGGCTGTAATCCAGCATTGCTCAGGTGAGGTCCAGCAGCAGCAGAAAGCCTGGTTTAACACACAGGAACTCAGGTTGATGTTTGACCTCTACTTCTGTTCCCCCAGCTGTGAAACAGTGGAAGAAATGTCCCCCCTCTCACAGTTGACTTTTGCCTCTGAATTAATGTTTGCAAAATACTCAGAGCTCCCTAGCTGATGGGGCTGCAAACCACACAGCTCGACTCTGCTGTCACCAATTGGAATGAGCCATGCTGGGCTTCGGATTTAGTTCTATAGAATTAGGATTATTTTATTGTTCTAGGAACGATAGGGTGGTCTGGCTGCTAAATTACAGCACTCCCTGGGCTGGGCTGGTGCTTTCCCTGCTTGTTTGGGGTCAGGATTTGGCCCTTTCTGGTTTCACGTTTTCCTACTGAACTCGTGAACCTGTATCAAATGTCGAAGCAACAAGAACTTGGTGGTGATGCTCTGCCAGCAAGAAAGGGCTTCCCAAAAATCAGAGCTTTTCTTCCACTGAACTCAATCCTTTTCTCCCCCTCTTTCCCTGCTTTCTCCCCCTTTTCCCTTACTTTCTCCCCCATCCCATCCCTGTCAGTCCGATAGAAAACCAACCCCTGATGCTGGTGATCCCTGCCTGGGATACAGGAAAACTTGATAGTGTGCAGATGCTGTTCAGTCTCTCGGCAATATTTACTCTTCAGATAGATCTTAAGTAAGCATGAGGCCAGGAGACTCTGGAGCTTTTCTGGACATGATGAAACGGTCATCACCTCATCCAGCTGGAGGTGGGAAGCCCTTCCCTAAATTTTCCCACCCTCCTTGGCCTTGCTTGGGGAGCGGGTGGAGCTGGACCAGCACCCCTGTTCCCTGACCCCTGACTAACTCCGTAACCTGGGTGTGGAGGAGAAAAAAAATATGTTTCTCCCCTTCACCCCCCCTCCCCAAACACGGTCAGGGACTATTCAGACATTGTGATACTGGGATTAACTTTGCTCTGTCTCCTCTTCAGCCTGTGTCCCACAGACAGTTTTGGGGGCATGGAAATGCTTGTCTGCTTGAGTGAGCAGAGGGGGATGCCTTCCCCCCTGAGCAAAAGGGGATGCCCTCCCCCCTGAGGCGACTGAAGAGGATGTATTTTGGGGGGGGGGGAACAAGGAGCCAAAGGGCTGCCTGAGTCTCTGTGCTTCCCAGGCATGGCTCCAGGGATGTGCACAGCCCTTGCCGTGCAATGGCATGCCCGGGGCCCTGGCAGGCTCTTTGGGGATTTGAGGTTTACTCCAAGCCCATCTCTGATGTTGAGATCTGACTGGAACACATGCGGGAAGCTAATCGTGTGCATCTGTGCCTTTTAACAACGCGGTCGCCTGCTGATTGGGTTTAATTCTTTATCTTATTCCTGCTAATCCGTTTTCCAATCTGGTTCCCATTTGGAGACAAATTCCTCCAAACCCCAGCCACTGGTGGGATGGATGTGTGGCAGCAGGGGTAAGGAGGGGGGGCGGGTAGAGAATGGAATGGTGCTTTCTGTGGGGCAGTTACAGGCTAGGAGAGGACATGCTGCCCCATTAGGTGCTGGATAACAAAACTCCCCCCTGACTTGTGCCACAAATGTATAACAGCCTCATAACTGTCTCCACTTCGAATCCCACCTCCTGCAGGCTTATTGCCATGAAAACGTGACAGCAGTGCTCTGCCAACATCCAAGGAATAACGGCCTGAGGGGTTTATTGCGTGGAAGGATTCCCTTCAAATGCACCACGGAACTGACCTGGTGGTCCAGCAGCAGTGTAACAACCTGGGCTGCTTTGGGTTCCACAGCTGAAAGGTGGCAGTGCCCTTGAGTTTGCTGTAAGCTGGCAAGTCTGTGGTGGTTCTCTGACCCCTTGGCAGTAGTCAGTACATCCCAGCCAAGGAAAGACACTGGATGCATCAGTGTCCTCCTCCTTCCTCTTGCTCTCTCCCTTGCCCTAGCCTACAGTGTTTTCACGCTCAGAAGCTGCCAACAAGGGGGAAAATGCACCCAGCAGTGTCTGCATCTTCACAGTGAGGGCATTTTTTCTTCTGCCAAGGGAAAGAGGGGATATCTGCCATCTTAGGACTGGGAAACCCTCCCTCTGCCACTCTGCTGGCTTTTGGAAAATCATTAGCTGTTACACCTCTGTTTCTCCTCCTGTTTCCTCTTGGTTATCCTGTGTTCCTCCTCAAATCTCCCCTGTATTGCTGCAGATTTTGGTTCCCCTTAATTGCAAGTTTTCATGGGGCAGAAGACCTTGTGATGTGCTTCTGTCATGGAACATTTCTTAGGACTCACAGAACTGGTTTTCCATAGGGAAAAGTGCGTGTTTTTAGTGTGACCAACTTAGCACCAGGTGAAATCCATGACATCAGATGTGTTTTGGCACAAGCTGACTGTGAGACCCCATGCCTCCAGATTTTCAGCTTCTTCTGCTACTTTGATTAAAACTCAGTTTTCTATCTTTGATAGACTTTTAACCCGGATGTGTAACCTCTAGGGCTGTTTTCTAGTATAGATCAAACCCAAACAACACTCTAGTGAAAGATCCAACAGTAAAAATCAGCAGCAAAAATTCAGATACCCAAACACATGCAAATTATTCAAGGTCTGCAAACAAGGAACTGATGCCTGTGGATATGGATGATATGAATTGATGATATACTGATGATATGGGGTATTTTGGGACCTATGTTTTCCCAAGTGCATATATTGGCTCTGATTCCTTGCTGAGTGTCCAAAAATGGGCTCTGTTCTCCCAGGTCCCCAAACCACCCATGGGGTAAGAAGCAGATTTTTTTTTTTTCCTCTTAAAAAGTACACCTGTCTATAAAAATACCTTGCAATTTGCAGAAAGATATAAGAGTTATGAGTGGGAAGTAGCAGGAAAGTACAGGAGGCAAATGAGAAACGGCTGATTTATTCTGCCGTAATAAAGGCCCAGAAGATGTGGTTCTTGTTCCCAGATTTATCTCTGGTTTGCTCTGTGGCCTTGAACGAGCCATTTCACTTCCCTCTGTCTTTGCTTCTCCTCCTGCTCTTTGGCCCTCGAGCTTATGAGCTCTGCAAGGCGAGTGGGTTCTGCCTTGTGCTTGCACGGTAGGAGCCAATCCCACGGATTTAAGATCCTGTTTGTGAGTTGTTGGGACCTGTGTGTTGGTCCAGCACCTCATGTGCAGAGAGCTGGGATCCTCAAGACCTGGGTAATAAATAATAGATGTTTTCAAAAATGCAGAAATATAGCTAACACAAAGGAATGAAAGGAAATAACCATTTCTAAGCTCTCGGAGGGCTAACAGGAAAAATAGCGAGCTTATTTTTTTTTCTTGATCCTGGAACTTTAGCAAATTGTGGGATCGAAGGACAATGATTTAAAATAACTGTATTTTTTAATCTGTTTCCTAGTGTGTGTGTGTGTGTGTGCACATGCATAAAATCCACAGTGCATTTTATAGGCTGGCCAAAAGGCACATGAGTGAAACAGCACGTGATGCAGCCGTCGAAAGAACCCGTCACCCAGCCCTGGAAAAAAATTATGACTGTGGCTCTAACCATTTTTTATCATTTCCATCTCTGTTGACTGACATGTATTTTCTTCCTTCCCTGACCCAGAACACCAGGACTCTGAAACTACTGAAATGTTTGCACAATCTTGAAGCATTTATTTAAAAGTTGCTTTTCCCTGAAGGGTTGGTACTACAGCCAGATTCAAAGTCAGATCAAAAAAAACAAACAAATACTATCTTTACAAGCCCTTCATATCGGTATGTACCAAAGGACCTATCAGCTTCCTTTTCCTTTTGGCATGCTGACAACAGCCCAGTGCCTCAGGCAAAGAGCTGGAGTACGTGTTTACAACCCTTTCAAATTCACAGGCCAAACAGGAAAAGAAGGAAAATGTCAAAAATTACAAATAAAACAGTTGATCTTCAAAAGCAACGAGGCCTGCAAATGAATAATTTTTAGGCATGCTGTATCGTATTTCTTAAATATTTGTCACAGCTGTGTGTTGCATAGTGCAGTGTTTGTTAACCTTAGAACTTGTCTTAAGTGCTCTCATGAATAAATTTATACTGAAAAAATCCAAGTGTCTTAATAGCTAAAATGTTTTTCAGAGGAGCTTTTCCTCATTTTTTTTTTTTTTTTAATGCTGCTGCAGAGAATCCTTCCCCATGTGCTCAACATATTGCAGCTTTGCTTCAGCAGAGAGCAGGAGTGATGATAGAGATAACGAGAAGAGGAAAAAAAAAAAAAGAATGGGAAAACAAGAGGTGGGAAAATGACAGGACTTATTTGTCTCGGGGTTTTTGGCGCGGATTCACTGTTATGTGATGCCCTTTGGGTTACAGGTACATCATGGCCTTGGATGTTTGACTTTTTCTAAACCTTTCTGGTTTTTTGTGGAGATCTTGTCTGAAGAACCGAGGGACAGAAGGTTTTGCAGTGGGAACAGTCTTGCATATGTTTAGAGACATCATAGTTGGAGGCATCTGGTCCTGGTTAGTTTAGATTTCCCCTCTAGTCAAAGGGGAGAGACTGCAGCTCCATAGGGTGATCCTACTTATCCTAAGTCCTGAAGTTGCTCTGAGGAATGTATTTTTCTTTGCTGACTATTGTGGGATCCCAAATGACTAGTTTGTGTTAGACCCCTCTGTTTTGGAAGACTGGAGTCACTGGAGATGAATCCCACTTTCCCCACTTTCTTGGGGGGAAAGTGATGGAAAGCGGACAGATCTGAGTCCAAGTGCTTGGTCAGGTACTGGGTGTGTGAAGGCAGCATGTGTGAGAGTGGTTTGGGTTTACCCCAGAATCCCTGAAGACTGTTTGCAGAGATGAGTCTGCAGTTTGGTAATCTGCTCTGGGCAAAAGAAAGCACTGATGTTTTCTGCTCAGACAGATTTCTGAGGCATCTGTTTTCTGGGCAGACAGATATGGTTTGAACAAGCCACTTTTAGCTCCGTACTTTGTCATTTTGAAGGGAGAAAGAAAGTGTTCCAGCCTACACAGCCTATCAGATATGGTTTGGTAAACCATCACCTCTTCTTTGCCCAGGAAACTGCTGAGGAGGCTGAAAGCAGAGTACAACTAGTACCTGTCAGAATAGCTTGCCTGGGGCAGAGACCGAGTGGCCTTCACTGGAGGTCTTCAAGAACTGAACTAAACAAGAATTCTACTCTCCCCCTCCCCGACTTTTTAAAAATTAAACATGCCTGGAAATAACTTCTCATTTATCTGCTGTGGATCTGTAGATCTTGGTGTACCCCACAGAAGACGGTTTCAGGTCCAGGTAAAGGGTGCAGTTCCAAAGAGGGGTCACCATCAGTCTTCTGCTGCAGTGGTGCTGCAGCTCTGGTCTAGCCCAGCTGCCAGCATATCTGTGTTAGCCAGCATGGTATTGATTAAGAAATCCCTACTGTGATGCACAGAGTAAAAAGAGATGTATTTAAAACCGCTGTTTTGGCAGTTCTTGCAAACTTTTCTGTTTTGTTTTGTTGAGAAAAGCAATCCAATGTGAATAATCTTTTCCTGTAAACGCGTAGAAAACCTTTAATCAAATACAAATTACTTCTAGGCATGAGAAATAAATGTTTGATGAAAACGTATCTTACTCATGGCACATAAATAGCTCTTCACAGTCAGTATATAATCTTGCATCATTATGAAAGGAAGTGATCATTAAAAATATAATTTGGAGAGCAATATTTTACCTCCTAGTTGTCAGAAGACCCCCCTTTCTGCACACAGTTCTGGACAGGGTTAATCCCCAAATGACTTGCACCATTGTAAATCAGGAGTAACAGACCCTGACTTCAAGCAAAGGTTCTTGGTGTAAAACACAGGAGGATCTAATCCCGTTGCCTGAGAAAAAAAATAAAAACATCTTAGGAAAATACAACTGCATTGGCACTGCAGGGAGAAAAAATAAAGCAAAATACTTTAAACTTCTAAAGTAATATTTCTTTTCAGCTTCACCTGCGCTTTTAGTCCTCTAAATCAGTAAGCTGTTATAAAGGAAAATTATATGTTCCAATCTCCCGATGAATTGTGTACTGAGATTTTGCATTAGTAACCATGAGCATTTACGCTTTCCTAAGATTAAAGGCAGTTTTCCAAAGCTGTGTCTGCTTATTAATTAGTGTCTGATGAAGACAGATTGCAGACAGAAATAGTGGTTAGAAAATGGATCTAACCTTTAAGACTAAATTAATCTCAGGTTTAATGGGCTTTAGTATGATTTACAGGTTTTGTACCTTTTCTGGTAAATTTCCAATAGGAATGAAGGTGGGTACAAGCACAAAAAAGAAGGCTGAGTAAACATGGTGAGAGCAGATCCTTAAGAACAGCAGATCCACTGTAATCTGCTAGAATGGCCTTGTAAATCTTTGCAAGTGCACAGTGAGGCCAGAGGTTTTGAGGGGCCAGACCTTCACTCTTGCACCACTTGGAGAGGGTCTGTTGCACCCCTGGAGTGATCCCAGCTGGTACCAGTAGGGACCAAGCTCTCTCACGGCAGCTCTCTGCAAAAAGGTGGCAATAGGACCAAGGCTGAATGTTTGTGCAGTCTTCGGGGTATCCTCAGGGGTGTCTTCATAAGGGCAACTTTCTTCCTAACAAATAACCTTTTTTGGGGGGTGGTGCTGCCTTGCCCCTTGTAGATGTGCCTGGAGCAATCGAGTAAGTTGTGTGGGGCTGGGAGAAAGTGAAAGCTGAGTTGACATCAATGTGACCCCACTGCTGTGTCTTAAACAGAGGCCACGAATTTTTTTTCAGAGATCTCCTAAAATCAGCAGCTGTTTTATTTTCTGGCATTTAATTTTTATGTTGTTCTGTCAGGCATCATGTGATGTTAAAAGCAATGACAAAAAAAGCATGAGGGAGAGTTGGCTTTTGGGGAAAACCTGTTCTTGTACAACTAGTTAACATGTGTTTCCATAAATCTGCAAATCTACTTCAGAGTGCTTTGAACATAATCTGGGCCTAGTAAAATGCAGTCAATTATATATCCATTTTAATTGTAAACCAAGTTTCAAAATGCTTGTATTGTTACGTAAGTGCTTATAATTCTCTTATTTCTATCATATTTCCTTGGCACCTCATTTGAATTTACGTGTATCTGAGGTCATAACTGGAATGAAGGTTCTGCTTTCGGTTAACTTTGGAGCATAGATCAGCTATCATGAGTTTAATGAAAACGTTGTCATTTTAGTGACTTGCTAAAAAAAAAAAAACCCAAACCAAAAAACCACAAACCCCAAAAACTAGTGACTGTTCCCTCCTGTCAGTGAAGGACTGCTGTGTCAGAACACACCATGGGGCAATCACCACCACAGATAAGCATCCCTGTCATCCTAAATCAACATGACTTCGTGGGTCTGTGCAATGTTGGTCTTGCTTACTCTCCTTGAGGGTCTCACCCAGCAGAGATGGGCAGGTGGGGTTTGCTTGGAGATGAAAGAAAAAACAGGTGAAACTGCAATAAGGAGTGAGAATAAAATGTGCACTGTCTTTGGGGTACCCAGATTCATGAGCCCTGACTAGTTCCATCAGTTTGATTTTATTTTTTTTTTTGTTTCCAGTGAGGTTGATCTAAGTTCTGTATCTGGAGAGTGGGTGAAGCCCCAAATATCCCCACAGGTGATAGTTGGAAACGTGATTTTTCAGTCTATGCTTTCTCAGCCTGTGGCACCTCCGGTGATTGTGCAGACAGCACAAACTGCAAATAAGGGCTCTAAACTGCACTCTATTTCCAGCTCTGGAAACACACTAAAAGGCAAATAGCTCTGGTTCTTTCCTTCACCTTGATTGATTTGTTGTTGCTGCCAGAGGAAAAAAAAACATGACCCTTTTTAAAAAATTTGTTAAAATAAAATCTCCTTCAAATAATTTTAGAGTTCCGAGATAACAAACAGCAAGACAAAGATCACAGCTGAAGACTTTTATACCATCAGAATTGTTAGTCATTGTCTTTGAGCTTTGTATAAATAAATGATTGATGCCTCAAAACAAGACCCTTGAAGGTGTTTTTATAAGGCCACAAATGTGTCAAGCAGACTTATTAGATGTGAAGGGAATGATTATTTGTACAAAGTGAAATGAACATGTGCAATAATATTGTAAAATGTTTATTAGTCTAGAGTGTGCTGAATTTTCCTAAAATATATCAGGTTCTCAGTTTGCATTTAATGTAGTGTTAGGTATGACGCTATATCCTTCCTCGGCTATTTTCAGTTAGCGTTATGCTTTTCGCAGAGTAAATCACGGGTTTGTGTCCTTTATAACAAGGGTATTATCAAACGTGAGGCAATGCTACCTGTCTAGAAATCCAGTGTGGAAGAGAACACACACTGATCCTTCCTTCAGAGGGTGGTGGTTGGTTGGATTGTGTCTATTGAACAAATCTTTACAGGGCAAGTGGGACGCGAAGCTCTGGAAGTGCTTGATCATCTTTCCTCTTTGGTGGCTGTTCATGAAACCAGGCACCAAGGTATGAGCTCCCTTGTTGGTAGCTGTGTTCACCTATGGCTCTAGCATCACATGTTGCATTTCCAATCAAAAGACTGGATTCTGCCCATTGATAGTTTTGAGGCAAGCAGGGTTATAAAGGGGTGCTGAGCCCCCTCCTTTGCACTGGTGCTCTGCCGTCAAGGCTTGATCTGTATGTGTAGGGTAAGAGCAGCAATGTAATGACTTTGTTCAACCGGTCCCCACTAATCTATGGTCCCTCTTTCTCCATGTTTGCAGGGGTGATGGGCCACCTGTGTGTTTTGTAGAGGTTTGGAATTAACCTCTGAGGACCTGGCTTAAATACCCAGTGATGCTCTGGGACACACTGTGTGCCGCATCTGAGCTAGAGGTCTAGTGGGGGCACTAAACATGGTGCCTCGGTGGTCTGTTGCACCATTCTCAGGATTGATAAATTTTGCTGGATTTTATTCTCTCCCTCTTCTGCAGGAGCAATATGCTGATTGTTGAGGTTTTTGCTGGGTTAGTGATCTGTCCCCTGACCCTTTTAGGTGTGTTTAATGGCACACACATTGGAGGATGGCAAGTTAAGTCATGCAGATCCATTTTGTCTTCTCTTCAGACATATACCTGGTTAATGGACTTCACCTGGACAGCACCTTTTAGTCCTTCTTCAGACAGGACATTCAGGGAGTCTTTGCTAGCTGAAAACTTGAAATAGAGCTTCCCACATTCATGGCACAAAGCTTAATCCAGATTTGGCTTTTCCTGTGGAAGCCCTTCTGCAGACCAGCACTGTCCTAGTGGGATTAGCTTTCAAGATTATTGATGGCCGCACCATTTTTTTCTTCCATTATTGTTCCCTGCTCAGGGATACAGCTCAGAGGTGCTATTGGTTGCAGGAACCTTTACAGGAAAGTCTAGCACAAGTGCTATCTTTTGAATTTTTTTAAGGCACATGGTTTTGAAATGATGCCTTGAAAATTCCTTGGGGAACTCCATGGAAGGCATCCACTTCGAGCTTGTATACTTACACAAAATTTAATTCATTTCAGGTAATTGTCACCAGGTTACTCTTTGGCTCTCCCAGTTCAAAGAACTGGTTGGATTTAACAAAGAAATTAGGGGATCACACCTAGGGAATAAAGCTTGCTGTGAAACGTTTTCTGTGAAAGCCAGAACCAGGTGAAAATCACTTAGTTTCAGGTTTCATTACAAATTTGAAAACCATATCTCAGGTTCACTGAAAGGTTGGTTAAGGGTCATGCTGCAGGGCCTGGTTTGGAATGAATGTGGCTGATTTATGTCGTTTGCTGCAGAACTTGGTTTCATTCATTACTTTGACCCAGGTTCAGGGGTCTGGTCCTCTAAGCTCTCCTTGTGTGTTGAAGTCAATGGGAATTCCCTCCGCAGAGGCCTTGGAGGATCCATCTCCATGAAAAACTGAAGTTTTTGATTGCTTTAAATGCCGGCTTTATTTCAACCCCTCACCACCTCCTCTGGTGGAAGTGAGCCTGATTCCGTGTTTGCCAGATGAACTGCTCTGTTGCCCCCAGGTGCGGATCCAACCTGACTTGCAGAACCCAGGAGTCGAGTAATCTTACCAGAAGTTTGCACAAATCCATCTGTGCTGAAATCACCAATTCCCACACAGCCCTGCTAGAGGGTCCCACTGCCACTTTGCAGGCAGGCAGACCCACAGGTTAAGAGCTAGGCCAGCATGCTGTTGGTTGAACATTAGCCACAGCTTTGACTAATGAGCATCTGGTTCCCCTTACCATTAAGAATATCCGTGCGACTCACAGACAAGGTCTTGCAGACCTGCCTGTTGATACAGAAGGATCAGTCACTTCATCTCTGTCCCCCAGGGTTGCTGATCTTTCCCACTCATGCCTCCAGGCTGTTCTTCTTGTCCATGTTCTGGAAAGGCAAGCAAAGAGTGATAAGAAGATTGAGTATCATCTTGACATTTCTGACATCTCAGAAGCATCCATTGGAGCCTCATCACCAACTGGAACCTTTTTGTCGTGCTCTTTTTTAGTTATTAATCACTTGCAGATGCTCCCACAGCAGCATTCCTGTGGGAGACTATCGACGTCACCATGGATTCCTTGTCTCAGTGTTACCAGAGTAAGAAAAAAAGCTGCCCTGAAGTTTTGATTAATCCCTCAAAAGCAAGAACATTCAGTCTTGTAGCAAACCTGGGAAGCTGGGCTAGCAATATGCCTTTGAGAAGCTGCAGCAATGCTGAGCATTCATCTTGAATTCAGGGATTGGGCTCACTGAACTTGATGCCTGAGCATCAAGGGATTTGTAAATATTAAACTGGAAATTAACCTTGAAAGCTGATTGGGTTGCCAACAAGGCAGAACTGAATTACTTCACTTGATTTCTGCTTTTACCTCCCTGTGAAAATCTTTGCTTCCCAAACCAGTCGTGTGGCCAAGGCATGAACCAGTCAGAACCTTCTCAGCATTGGCAGGGATATTTCTGTGATCTCTTGGCTGGAAGGTACACTCCAAAGATCAGATTATGATTGAAACGTTGTCAGTTGGGTGGGATCTGTGGGAAGTTCTAACAGGCAGGAAAGTCCAGAGGTGGACTTATCCTGTGGGGTTCAGATGAACTCTGTAACGTGCAGTCAATGGCCCGTGCCACAGCGCTTGGTGGAACCTTGGCTCCTGGAGACTACCTTGGAGATAAACTTTGTGCGTGTGTGTTTTGGCCACCGGCAAACGTGAGACAATTCAGCCTAGCTTAAACCTCCTTCTGGGTGGGTTAAATCAATCCAAATTACCTCATGTTTGCTGCGGGCTAGGAACACACACAGGCAGTTGCTGGGGTGGTTCACATAATGTCAGGTCGGCTGTGCCGGGTGGTGCCAAAGGCATCTCTGACATGGTCCTCTGCTACTGATGGTGGTCAATGGGGCACTCCAAGGAAAATCTACAGCAACAGGACAAACATCTGGTGATGTTTTTCCAGTATCACTCTTTTAACCTTCAGCATTTTAATGTTCAAACATGCATCGGACAAAGGTGGTGTTTTGAATTTAAGGAAGTTTTGTTTTTTTTTTTTCCCCTGAGGAATTCGGCTGATCAAACTTTGAACCCACATACATTTCAAAGCATCCCATGCAAGGAATTCCTTAGCTTCACCAAGTGCTGTGGGAAGAGCTGTTTGCTTTCATTTCTTCTTAGTCTGCTCTTTGCTCTTTTCTGCACTGTTTCCCAGGACATGTGCTGGAAAGGAGAGTAAACAACTGATCCTTACTCACTGTGGCCAGGATTCCCCTGATCTCTACTACATCCCACCTCAATCATATCTTTGAATTTGAGAAGTTCTTCTCTGTTGAACCATGGCCCATGCAGCAGCTATTCAGGAACTTGGATCATTCTTGTCATGTTGTTGGTCTAAATGTGGATGTATGTAAAGATCATTTGAATAATTCTTTGTTCAGGTCTCTTCCCACTCATAACTTTGAAGAAAAAATCACATGAAAAAGTAAAGCAGTAAGCATGTAAGACCAGCAGAATCTGGTCTTACATGCCAGAATCTGTTTGGTTTCATGCTGGTGGCTTCCCCATCTTTTCCTCTTCTCATGAGTCAGAGCACCATCAGTAATGCTCCCTATTTCTGATTCCCTCTGTTTCCCATGTATCTGAGCCTTGGGAATGAAGCATAGCATGACAAAATGGGGTAGTAAGAAGTTCTCTACTAGTTTAATGGAGGAATGGGATTGTTTGTTCTTTCAGAAAAAGTGGTTGGATTTTGTCCTTTATCAGAGATTATTCCTGTTAATTTGCTTAAAACACTTGGACTGTTTGGCACTCGAAGGTTCCAGGGCGGGGTAGGGAAGATGTTCAGAATGTATGTACTGTATTATTAAGACACACTGAGCAGTAACCTGACACCAAACCTCTGTGTGGCCTTTCTGTTTTACATGCTACGGACAAGTACATTACTGTTTTAACAGTCGACTTCCTGTGAAAGGGAAAGCTGGGTTTTTATTGATCTTACGCCGTTTCAAATCCACCTACTCTCAGCTGCATGGTGTGTTCGCTTGGAAAGCATCTGACGGGATGTTCCTGGAAAAACCTCAGTCCGTGGAACAATACAGTGCTTCTTTGTTTGTCGTCTTCTTGCGGAGGCCAGTCAGCCCCATTGAATGAACCTCAGATGTTTTGATTTGTTCTTTGGTGAAAGTTTATATGACTTAAGCTATCTTTTTAGCCTTCCCGCCTTCCCCTCCAGTTTTTTCCCGAAGAACAAAGCTGCTTGAATTAAATTGCTCTGTATTGGGATTTCAAACATTAATGAATGTTGTTTCAAAGTGTTATCTCATTTGGGGCCTGAGATGACGAAGGGCCACCGTTCTTGTGCCAGTAGAAGAGCCTCTGTGGCTTTGGGATTGTTTGCTATTTCTTTAAACAGATCGGCACTTTGAAAGGGTCATTTGTTTCCATACATTTCTTATTATAAGAACAAAAATAATGAACAGCTAGAAGGCCAACATAAAGCAGCTGTATTATACATGCTGGGAGATGCAATGTGTAGTCTAGCTATTGAAATAATAGACTGAGGATTATTAAAAAAAGAACCCTTACTACTATTTTTGAGACCTAAGGGCTTTGCAACTGTTTATTTTATGTAGGTAAGAAGCCAAATTTTTTTGCAGTGGAGCACTCCTGCTTCCCTGGAATCACAGCGATGAAGATGGCCTTCTGACATGGTGTATTAAAGCTCTGCATTTAAATAGTGTGTTCCCAGATGACAACCTTGGACTGAGCCTTTCAGAGTTCCTCTGAAATCACAGTGCAAAGGCTGTGTGTAAAAGCAGATGTTTGCAATATATGTATTTCCAGTGGACTTTGGTGGCAACAAATATGTTAAAAAAGGAAATTTTTTTTTTTCTTTGCTAATAGAAGAAGCTGTTGAGTAGCATTCGTGGTAATGGGTGACTATGGTCAAGTCAGGTTCTTTATTGATAATAATCCCTGGTCCCTGTGTCATTGAGAACAGTTTCTATAGGTACAAATGAGTCGGTATAAAGGAAGCCAGTATAATACATCAGGGCTGGGTGGGAGATTACTTCATTTAACTTCCGCCTTCCTTTCTTTGAGGTCCTATTAAGCTAAATAATGGCAGTCTATAAAATGAAGGAGTGATTGAAGTGTGCCTGCAAACCAATTATATCATTCTGGACACGGTCTCCAGGACTCTTTGTATATGTACATGTATGTGTGTCTTGTCTCTCTCTTGGCTGGGACTCTGACTCTCTTGAAACTGCTGTTTTATGGGCAGCAGTTTATTGTGAGAGTCTTTAGTTTTCAGAATTGTTGCTTTTATTCTTTCCCCCCTCCTTAGCCACTGGTTGCATTTTGCGTCACAAAAGGTTTTCTGAAGGGCTGTGGTCTGAGTATGGAGTTTAGAACCTGAACTTGCATTTTTGGTCCTACAAAAAGCTACAGCTTTTTGGTCCTACTGTTAGCTCCCTCTAAAAAGGCGGGGAAAAAAATTTCAAAAGATGTTTTAATGGACGTGTGTAACATAGGTCTTACATCGATTGCCTCTCAGGGGTAGCCATGGGTGAAAGGAATATCTGGGGTCAGGCCTGGGAAGGAAAACATGAAAAGATACTTAATGCCAAAGCCAAATGCTGATTTCTTGCATGAGAGAGGGCAGGTTTGTGGGTCCTACCATATCAGGTCATGACCCATTTAGTCCTTCCTTTGAGTGAGACCAATAACAGAGGTAAAGTTCAAAAATCTATAGCATAATATTTTGTATAAGAGGCATAGACAAGACATAAGAGAAATAAACTTCCTGCTCACATACATCAAATGCTGCATTATAGAAGGCTGAAGGGATTATATCTTTCATGTTTTGTGCCTTGCTATGTCATGGAAGAGTTACTTAAAATTTCCATCACAATGTCACCCTTTCTAATATCCAGTGGGACTCTTGGATTGGGTGGTGTCATGGGAGAGGAAGTCCCATGGGTTAGTGGAGTAAGGAGTCAAGAAATAAAACACCTTGCACGCTCATCAACTGCCCTTCTTTTAAGATGTGATGGGAAAGAGTAAATACAAAGTTGACATTACTTTTCCTTGTTCTGTGAAATGCCTCTCTTGGTCTAGGTGAGAAGTTTGGTCTGTCTCTGCAAGTCTGAGCTGGGGGAAGCCAGGGGAGAGCAGACCCTCCCTGAACAACTTATAAACTCTTTTGTCAAGTCTGTATGTCATTCTGGTGAGGTTTAGATGAAATAAATCTATCCCTGGCCCTCCATGAAACATGACATAATCACAGGGTTACACTTTAGTAGGCCATTTCTAGCCATCTAAATGCAAACAATATAGAGAATGGATTAAGTGAGACCAATAGGGTTGTGTAAATCATTACAGGTTTAGTGGAGTAAGAACAAACTGGGGAAAAAAACCCTATTCAAATAGGTGCACTGTGACACCCACGATCAAATGTGAGCAAACACAGAAGTCAAGTGAGGCTACGTAGCATGGAGTTTGGCTCCTTTCTTGCTTTATACTACCATCAATGACAGTCTCACACAGAATCCCAAGATTATGTGTGTATGTTGGTTTTTATGAAAAATCCACAGAGGAGTGTTTGGTAAGGATTACAAGGTGATTAATAGATGTTTTAAAAAATATTATAAACTGTTATGGAAGCCAACAAGTCGTGTAGAATCACAGCTTAGAGCTGCCTTTTCTAAGGGCTTTGTAATGGTCTGTGCCTCATGGTGCTTGCATTAACCACCACGTTATTACACGTACTAATAATCTCTTGGCTCCTTTTAAAAAGCTTCTAAGTATAACTTTTGCAGGAAGTGAGATAGACATGTCTGTGTATCTGTCTGTTTTATAATGGGAATGTTGCTGTAGCTGTGATGATATAAAAATATATTAGGGCTAAAACCACCCTGTTGTATTTTATAGTATTATATTATGGGAGTAGTGAGATGAAGTGAGATCTTACATTTGAACCTCTGTTTTGGTTCTTTTAAAACTGGAGTTCAAAATGGTCTTTAGAGGCTGAATTTCTCTCTCATATATCTGCAAATATTTACTTTAACATCTAAGATGATTCCATGTCCAGACACTCCTTTGGGCACATGAAGGGTTAGGTCAGTTATCAGTGGTCTTCTCATTTGGGAAGAGCCTAGGGGCAAAGGTAACTTTAGGATGCTCAACATTCACTCTTTCAAAGTAATTGCCATTAGGGTCCATAGGCAATGCCAATCTGCTGGACTAGGATGCACAGATCTCTCTTCTTTTCTCACATGTCCTCCCCTATTACAGGTTGTTTTCCCTTTCTATATATAAAGATGAACTTTGCATGCTCTACCTTCCATTTTCATTAATTAATACCAAAGCATTTTGCGCTCATCAGCTGATTAGAACTTGGAAATGCCATAAGAGAATAAAGGATTGTGATTACCAGAAAGGAAAAAGTAGGGGGGAAAAAATGTGTTTTCTTTTCTCTAACTCCAGAACTTTGTTTTTAGTAGTCACAGCTTTCAGCAAAATGTTCATGTGTAACAAAGCACGTGCTAAAATTTACTGAGCAACTTATGTCCGTGGAAGAGCTGCCAGAAATTTCTGCAATAAGAGCCTTGCTTTGATTGTTGACAGCTTTCCTAAACTTACTCTTTTTTAGGCTGAAGTTTTCTATGCTGATTAAAATTGTCCCCCAAGAAAATCATACCCAAATGCTACAATCATTTTGAGAGAGAAGGAAAAGTCCTGCTCCAAGAGACATTATTGTTCCCAAGGGAGCAATCCATACTGTTTCGTGTTTGTGAGAAGGTGGGAAGGATTTTACTGTATCTGCAAGAGTATGTGTGGATTTGGCCAGAAAAAGGCAGTTAAAAGAAAAAAAATAAAATTCAAAGTTTGCATGAGCTCAGTAGAAATTTGAGACACTGGGAAGACTTTTTGCCCCCTGTGCCTCCATTCGTGAAAATCAGTCCCCAAAGGGGAGTATGAACATCTTCCTTGCCCAATGTCCAAGCTGGACCTATTCTATGGTTACTCTGCTTTTGGGCTTGGGGACTGAGCTCAGAAGGTCTCCCCTGAGTCCTGGGACTCCCACACCAGGTTGAAAAGGAAGTCAAAAAGGAGGCAGCCAGCCTTGTGCAGGAAGGGGAGAGGAGCAGAGGTGAAGGGTGGTCCATTTAGGTGGTCCTTTTCCCAAGCATCTGCAGCCAGCTCCTTGGAGAAACAGAGAGCGAGCTTTTGGTTCCTGCAGCAGCCAGGATTAATTGATTGGGTTTGTAATTTTTTTTAACTGTCTAGACTTACTGAAAAATTGTAGTGACAGTAAAGTGCTCTGGGAAAATTTCACAGGTAATGAAGAAATTACAGTATTCCCACGTTTAAACCTGGCTGGTTGTCCTCAAAATGTTCTGCAAATCATTGCTCTCAGCAATTCATGTATGCTGGGACATCTTCAGTCTCATCTTCCCCATGGTCCTGTACCCACCTTGCTTTCTCCTCTCATACCAGATGGCTTTGTTCCTGGGTCATCCCATCCCTCTGCACCCAGTTTGACATATGACCAAGCTGAAGTGTTGTCTCTGCTTTAGCAGCATTTTAAGATCTTGTGAAAGATAAGCCAGGTGTGTGAAAGCAGACTTGCAGTCCCTCTTGGATGTAGAGTTTGGGAAGCATGTTGTAAAGGAGGTTTGGGCCAAGCATTAACTCTAGAAGATTATAGAATCAGAGGAATATTAAGGTTGGAAAATAGCTCCAAGATCATCAAATCCAACCTTCAACCAAATACCATCATGCCCACTAAACCATATAATGAAGTACCATATCTACTTTTTTTTTAACATTTCTAGGGGTAGTCACTTCACTACTTCCCTGGCAGCTGTTTGAATGCTTGACCACTCTTTCAGTGAAGATATTTTTCTTAATATCCAACCTGAAAACTCCCATGGTGCAACTGGAGACCTATTCCTATTGTCCTATTATCTGGGAGAAGAGGCCAACCCCCACCTCACTACAACCTTCTTTCAGGTTTCTGTGGAGAGTGACCAAGTGTCCCCTCAGCCTTCTTTTCCCCATACTAAAGAACTCTAGTACCATCAGTGTTTCCTTGTAGGACTTACGTTCCAGACCCTATATCTAGCAAAAACCATCCATCCTTGTCTGTGACTAAAGCAGGAATTGTATGAAAAAAACCAGAGAGAGGATGGTGTATTTAAAGACTCTTGCATAACACAGGAGAAGTGTGAAAGTTATGCAGCATTTCCTGACTTCAGATCACTTGACCTGTGCAGGTCAAATGTTCTCTCTATTTAAGTTTTTTTTGACTGCAATAGGTGCTTATATTCTTGATTAAAACATAACTCATAAAAATTTCCATGCTGGGATCTGTATTTGTATACAGAGATAACTGTTGCTATGGTTATGTGGTGTCCTGAAAGCACTTGGCGTTGGTTGTTTTTTTTTTTTCTCCTATTTACATTTCAAACAGGGCTTGGTCAAGTAAAGTAAATATCTTAAAAAACCTTAATTTAGGTTTTATATTTGCTGTAAAAGTTTTTTTCCTTAAAAAAAAGAAAAAAGAAACTTTAACATTTCACAGTAGAAACACAAAAATTTTACATTACAAGGCAAGTCGACTTTGGCATTTTTCCTTTCAGTCAGTTTGTTTTTCTAATATAAAACTAATATGACATAATGTATAATTTAATTTGGAAATTACAATTTACTTGGAAGGATTATGCTGCCAGCCAATACCAACAAAGAAAGAAATTATTCAAGAATGTTTCTTTCCTTCTTAACGTAGTCGATAATTTATTTTTCCTTCAGAAGATTACTTTTTTCTTTACGAAATTTCCTGCTGGTGTGATTTGCATTAGGATTAAATAATATGTTCCATGCTTAACTTATGCACTGAAGAAAGTGAATTTTTCCTGAAATTAAAAAAAAAAGGTGCAAATTACTGTCTTGTTATGGACTTCACTCTGCTTACTTCACAGCTAAGAGTGTTGATCATTTTCAGATGGCTTGGCAGTAATTACTTTATTTGTTCTGACAGTATTTACATGAAGGGGCAATTTGAAATGGGTAGATCTGTGTCTTTTATGAATAAAGGCCACTAAGATGGCTTAGAACAGGAGAAGTTGAAAAATGGGTCATCCAACCATGGTAATTCTGACTAACACCGAATTATCATGTTGACTCTTGTTAACCACAGACGTTTGAGCATTCATCCAACACGTTGTGTTACAGGGCTGTGGCATTTGCTCAGGAGCTTCCCATTCACAGCAGCATGCTGGGAGTGTATTAGATGTATTAAGTATTCCCATATCTCCTGCAGATGCTTTGGAGGGAGCAGGAGGGGAGCAGGTTTGTTAGCCTGGAGCATGTAAAGGAGCACTAGGAAAAAGGGAGGTGCCCAGTTGTTGGAACAAATTTGTGTCTGGCACGGCACCTAAAAGTGCAGCCTCTGGGTTAAGTGGAGAAAATTAGGCACAATGGACCTATTTTATGAAGAATTTATAGTCCTGAGCAAAATGTGCCATGGACTAAATAAGAGTTCTCTTTAAAAAAAGAAAAATGTATCCACTTCAGATTTCTCCAGTTCAATTACAAGTGAGATCCAACTGTAACATTATTAGGACTAATTTAAAGGGAAGTCTGCTACTGGATTTGGATGGTATAGTAGTTGGATTTGGAATATCTGGGCTCAGTTATGGCTCTGCCACATACATTTAATTTCAGCCTCTGGCAAGTCACCCTTGGCATTCCTCAGTTCCCCATCTGTAAAAGTAGGGTCATGTTATTTTCCCCCATTCTTTCCCTCTTACCTATTTAGTCTTGATTTTCTTTAGGGGATGGTTTCTTACAGTGTGTTTCTTGTATTTTACAAGTGTCCTGCACAATGAGACCTTAGCCTCAGTTGGGATCTCTGCTGTAATACAGATAATATTACTGTTGACAGCTGTTGTTGTATCTGTGTAATGTAGTAGCATAAAGCAATAAGGCTTCCTCCCCTCCTGGTATTTTAAACTTAGAGAACAGTTTTGTTGACTCTTCTTGTTTATTCTTTAATAAAGTTAGCTCAAAGCTATTTTCTGTAAGGCCAATCAAGTACTTACGGTAGTAAACCAGGACTTTGAATGAACTCAAGTTACTGCCATCCTGCTGTAAAGATCTGCCTTGTGTTGTACTCTCTTATCTTGAAACCTTGAAGATATGCTGATATCATAGCAGGTCATCTACAGAGTAGGTAATTGGGATCATCATTTTAAAAAGCTTGTTTGAGTTTTGAAAATGTTTTTTCCTGCTGTAAGTAATTCTGTTCTGCTGAAGTTGAAAATTAAACTGTGTCAATTTTTAGGGTTTTTTCCTTAGGCCAGTACACAGTCTGTTTGTCCTCATTTCCACAGACTTGCTAGATTTGCTGGAAAAACTAACAGAGAGCTGAAAGTGTTAAAACCCCCCTAATTTCTTGCCAGATTCGTGAAAATCTGAAATTGGGTGAAGGAAAGAGACTCTATCAGCCTCCCCTGCAAAATCTACAGCTTGACCTCAGCCTGAGTATTAGACACTGGAGAATCTAAACCACAAAACCTTTCGGGACAATGGATTTCATAGGCTCTGCTGTTCCTGAAACTTCCTAGGGTGGCAGGGTGTGCTGTAAGTCCAGCAAGACCTGGTGTATTTTTGCAAAGACAAACCAGTTTTTACTGTGCTGAAGGTGCTTTCTCTGTTTAACTGAGCCCAGATGTCTCTCCTCCTGCCCCTCTGTCTTAGGGCAGGCAGGTGGAGTGTTCAGGTAGCAGCAGGACTTGGCTGCGCCAGGCGCTATCGGAAACATGCCCCTTCCCCAAAGGATCTGGTGTGTAAATAGGTGCAGGAACCACAAACCATCTTGGAATAACTTGAATTCCAGCCAGAATAAGCACAGAAACAAACTTTTGTTTGGATATAAATATCATCGACCTTCTACTGTGGTTGCTGGTGTCAAGTTAGTGCTGAAGTCCAAGGGCAGTCGTCAGTTTATACGGCAGCAGCGGACGGCGAAGTTCAGGGGCAGGCTGTAAAGATCTGCCTCTTGTCGCTGCTGTTTCCAGCCTTAATTGCCAGACTTGAAGACAGAAAACGACACAAAGATAAGGCAAGTGACCTCACTTTTATTGAGTGAGTTTGGTCTTGAGGACTGTCCCCTCCACAGCTTCATCTAAGAGTCAGTCTCTGAGGGATTCAGGAAGGCTTAGCGGAGCTGTGCGATGTATTTGGAAAATGAGCATGGAAGCGCTGAAACACCCTTCAGTACATCCCACCATAAAAGATACGTATCAGATTTCTTGTGTGGCATTTGAGGACTATAAACATGTTGCCATGATTTGCTATGTTTCCTGAGGGTTTACAAAAAAAAAGTGGCTCTTTTAGGGGATTGCCATATTGAGATTGACAATTTGATGTAAACCACGGCCCAGCATCAAATGTTCTGTTTAATGCAATTCTGTGTTTGTCAGCTGTAACCAATTACACTTTTCATTGTGTTCAGTGACACCGACATGGCTCCTTTTTACCAAGTTGTTGCTAATACCATTTTATACGCCTTCGATGGCCAAGCCCTGTTGGAAGCTGTGTCACATGCATAACCTGCTGCTCCTTTCCCTGCGTGCTGGCAAAGTGTGAGATACCCAGATCAGCTTGGAGTTCTTAGGAAGTCTTTTGTATAGCTTGGGGAATAGGGTTTTGAGGAAAGCACTGGGACCTAGAGCTGAGTAGCAATGGGATAATTGTTTATAGCTAAAACCAGCATCTGAGCTAAAAACAACATGTTCCTGGAGGATTGTGCTGGGTCTCCTGTATACTAAGGCTGCTAATCCTGGTTTGTGACTGCAGTAGGAAACTAAATGGGAAACAAGGCAAAGGTTTAATATCATCTGTTTCTCCTTCCACCCTTTACACACAAAGGCCATGAAAACCTTAATCCCCATGGTCCCCAGTGTGGTCCTGCATGGTTTCATAGTGAAGTCTAGGACCAGAAAGGAGAGGTCCTGCCTGTGGACAGAGTTTTCTGTCACAGTGCTCCTATGCAGTGAGTGTCTTCACAGCCAGGACTGTTTTCTTGCTGTCCTTTTCCCCAAAAAAGGAACTCCTACCATAGGAAAAGTTCGATAGCTGGTGTGGGTAATTTTGAATGGCTTGTTGTTTGTGAAGCTGTCAGTCAGGAAACTGGTGTCTGGCTCTGTGCAGGTCCATGTCTGCCAGAGAAGTAGGGCATGGGGCTAATCTTCAACACATTCGCTCCCATCTCCCTTTGTTTGGAGTTGGGCGACTTCTCTGGAGCTGGGGGAGGATCTCACTTTTTCCAGTGTCATCCAGCAGCCATAGTAGGCACCCTTATTGCATTGCAGCTGGGAGTTGGGATTACTCTGCTTTTAGGAGGTCTTGCTGCAGTTCCCCATTTGTTCACAGTCTGCTTGCAGGTTTTACGAGGCAGTGGGTTTGGAGGTTAGGGATGCTGCAACTGGAAAGGGGATACAACTTGGAAAATGTTATTAACTTTTAGCCTTCAGATCTACTCTGAGAGTGGATTTCCCCAAGGAGACTGGATGGGTGTCTTCACCCTGACATTGCTGCAGAGAGCCTTGGACTATGGGGCAAATAATCCAGTCTACCCAAGTAATCCTTGGGAGAGCTGGGAAGAAACCAGGTTACCTTCACACGGCAGCCAGGACTTTGCTTGTCTTTAGAATAAGTGAAAGTACTTCCCTCCTTCGTATCGTAAATAAACCATTAAATCCAAGCTTGGAGGAAGGAGGCAAAATAGCACTTTACAAAAGTGGTGTTGTTTCCTTTGAAATTGTCTATCAGCTGGCTTCAAACCCAGGATTTAACTGCAGCTTGTTTAAAAACAATGTCAGCCCTGCTGCGGTGCCATAAGCTCTCAGAAAATTGGAAAGACCCCTCATAGTATGAGTGAGATTTTTTTATCTGCTGAGTTTACAGCAAATCCATGAGAAGGACTGGTTGAGTGACTCAACAATTGTTTTTCATTTTAATCACTTTCCCAGCAGAAAGTTATTTTCTACCAAAGTAAATAGCAGGGGGAAAAAAATTGTATTTAAAATTTTCATTTTTCCCCCCATGAGGCTTTGGTTTTAAAAAGCTGTAAAAACATCCTTTGCTTCCTTTGCTATTGGCAACTGAAACTTTAAAATGGCCGGTTTCTAGAAACATGACATAACATTTTGGCCAGTATGGCATAAAATGACAAAAATATTAAAATGAAGAGCAATTTTGTTTTCATTCAGGAAAAAAAAACAAACAGAAAAAAATCCATTTTCCATTTTATCCGTATTTTTCACCGTGAAAGATTCCTCAGCTGAGAACCAGACCCACGTGGCTGTGGCACGGAGATTCCTGCTTTCCCGTTGTGGACTGTGCTCTTTGAGCCATGCATTGCTGGCTGTGAAACAATCTATCAAAGCCATTAATACCAAAAAATCAGGGCTGGCTCCACACCACAACAAATGAACCGGTTGCTTCAGCGGGCCTGCTTCCCAGGGCAGCAAAGAGCCCTGCACTGTGGCAGAGCCTGGCAGGAGCATGTCCATCTGCCCCACCACAGCCAGCTCAGCCCTGCAGGCTCTTGTGTCTCCTCATGGCCCTTCCTCTTTTGCTGGCACGACACCAGGGTGGTGAAAGGCAGTTGTACCTGCTTGTGAGACTTGGCTCTGACACCTCTGCTTGCTGGATGCTTCCCTGTGATGAGGGTGCTCTGTCTGAGCTTGGATGGCTGGGCTGAAATGTCCATGTTTACCTAGCAGGCTGAGTTTTCTGATCCTTATTCCAACAATTTAATCACTAAGGTACACTTAACACAGTTTTGGCCTGGCACCACATGGCTTAAATCCCATCTGAATCTTTCTGCCAGTTGGTGACCCCTCTGACGACCCAGAAGCAGCCTGTGAGAAACCTTGAGGTGCAGGGAAATCAGCAGAGTATAGGCTATATCAACCCAGGCCTTTTGCTCTTAGCCAAACAGACAGGGAAAACATAGGAAAAAAATATGACTGATTGCACCTACAACTCCTCAGTGACTTGTAAGAGGAAATGGAAAACCTCCAGCTGTGCTTTCAGAGCAGCTTCACCCCATTCCTACTCGAGCTCAGAAGTGCACTGCACTTGGGGAGCAAAGGGGTGATATTGTTCTCTGAGCAATTTCCAGCATGTCTGGGGCCTGGGTTGGGATGCTCATAGCAGGGTCAGTTTCTACTTGATACAACTAAAAGTGTCCCATACTGGCTATTAGAAATTTGAGCTGGTGGCCTGGAAAAATCCACTGCAAGTGACCAGGCGTGACCATAACGCAAAGACTTATGTGACTGGGTTGGCTGGAACATTTCTGCCATCAGCACCTTGTCCTCAGCATCCCAGTGGGTCCAGGGTTTTCTTCCATTTTCCTTCTCAAAGCAGCCTTTGAAAGCCCTGTTTGTGTTGTGAAGCTGCCTCCTTGTCCTTCTTTGGCAAATGTACTTTGGGTTTGAATTCTGCCTTAGCTCTGGAGAGCCTCACCGCGTTTGAGTGAATGGTGGGCAGAGAGGTTTGTGGGACTAATGAAGTAATGTGACACCTCATCCTCACTCTCTGCTCTTAAACTTTGTGCAGCAGAGGCAGAGACTGTGTGTGTTTGTAATGTGCTCTTATGAGTATAAATAATAGATGTGCAGGACTGTGCCTGTCACTTTTTTTTTTTTTTTGCTGTATTTTGGTGGTCTATAGGGTTTGATAAGCATTATAAGCATTGATTTTCTTTTTCCTTGTTTTCTCTTCCATCTTCTAGTAGTGGTTATATTCTTGTGAAAGGGCTTTCCATTTCCTTGATGTCTTTTGTCACTCACAGGGCACATGTAAGCAAAATAGCACTAATCAGAGGAATAACATAGAATAATGTAAGCCAGGCAATTGAGAAGAAACTTTGCTTATTTGTCAAAGGAGTCACTTCTGTGCCTGTAAAGATAGAGCATTGTTGGAGACCGTCTGAAAATAACACATGTTAATGAAGCACGGAAATATATAGCAAAATATATGTGTCTCTGCAGTACCTGTGATCTATGGAGTGCATAGAACAATCTTTGTTAGCCTCTTAAAACAAACTCCTTATTTGAGAGAAACTCTACTTTGTTTTTACTGGATGAGATAAATGCGTTTCTTGTTCAGACACATGGTAGAAATGATTCTTAGCAATCCTTTTCCCCCTTTTTTTTCTAAAAATAAGCTGTGACGCTCAAATCATCTGCCCCCAATTTACTCCTGTGTGACCCTAAGACCCTGATCTGTCAGATCTGTCCACATCTGTGCCCACCACCGAAGAATGTGGCAGATTCAACACAACATATGGCTGGAGCAGTGCATATGATATTCATGGGAAATAGAAGAAGCATCACCATTTCCTTCGTACCAAACACCTCCCTGAGCTATTTGTACCCTGCGCTCACAGAGATTCCAGGGTTTCGCTCTGCCGTGAATTACGCTCAGCAGCAATTGAAGTTTCAGTGCAACTGTTTGCAGATGCCTTTCTAGGGATTTCTTTAAGACAGACTAGTTGCTGAGTTTTCCTAGCAAATAAATGAGCTTAGAAACAAGGCATGTTTTCAAGCCGTGACACCATACCGAGGATGTGGCAAGACCCTTCTGGTTAGGGAATTCATTTTGCATGCTATGAGGTTTAACTTATTTCCTTTTAAATCCTCACTTTCTCTTCTCTACTTCTTTGGATGAGGGCTGAGAAATCCTAGAGACTTAGGCTTTTGCAAAGCTGTAGTTCAAGCCAGGGTTGAAAAGTAACTTAGCATTGTGTGTTTCAAGCTCGGGGTTACCTGACCCTCAACACCAGCTGCGATTTTCAGAGTTTGGCATCACAAAAATGTCAACAGACTTTGAAGCTTGTAGGGGCTGCTCTGCTCCCCAGAGTTGCTCTCTTTAGCGTATCTGAGCACAGTTTAAGTTGTGCCAGCCTTAGGCTAGCACTGTTTGGTCAGTGTGTCATCATGCCTTCCCACCCACGGCTGAGCCCAGGTAATTGCGTGTGGGGTCTGAGCCCACCTCAGACCCAAGCCAGACCACAGCACTTCAGCCTCTGTGAAAGGAGCTGAGGGCAAATTATTTTGGCTCATGCTTCTCTCCTTTGAAGGGCACACAGATTGCTGCTCATTGTCATTCCACTGACATGTGGTAGCCTGCTAAAGTGCAGGGATTCAAATGTGTTTTGGAACTTGGGGTACAAGGAAGCTTTTTGCCTGTTTCCCAAGAAGAGCTGTCATGGTATAGTGTAATTGTATATAAGGACTGTCACAAGTGGAAGGGTATTGGTTAAAAAAATCCTTTATCTCCAGTGGAAATGGGTTTGTGCTACAAAAGTTGTGTAGCTTAAACTCTACAAAGTAAGGGTCAGAAGTCTGCAACTCTGTAATCCCAGGACAGAGAATTGTTTTGCACTTTACTTAGGTAAGTTTGGTGTGATTCACGGTTCTCATTTATTCTCCCAGTGGGAAAAAGAGCCTTGTATGGTTACAACAAATGCCTTAAAATAGAAAAGCATGACTTAACAATTTTTTTTCCGTTTTTTTTTTGTTTGTTTGTTTTTTGTAAAGGTAGTGCTTTAAAAGAAGAGAAAGGTAGTACTGCCAGGAGAAGTGGAATGATACTGTCAAATCATTTTTCAGTTCTGCAGTCAGCCTCTTACCTAATTTTTGATAAAACAAATGCTTTTGTGGATTTTTAGGTGGGAGAGGGTCTGAACGTTACTCCTGTGGTCTCTTTTTGGCGTGGAATGAGCTTATAGGGACACTTGTGTCCTGTGAGACACATGGATGTGCTCAGTGTTGGAGTGTTCAAACTGATGGTGTTTGACAGATAAAAGCAGACTCAGCCTGTGAGGTGGATGATTTGCACGATTTAAGTCTGGATGTAGGTCTGGCTCTGAATGTTTTGTACGGCTGATACCAACCCCCGGCAGAGAAATGTGGGTGTTCCCTCCTGAGTCAGGGCACCTCCACCCAGGAGTGAGGGCTGTGAGGGATATGGTCACGTTCCAGTTCCCAGGAGGGCTTTGGGTGAATGTTTTAAGGAAGGCTCAGATGCACCTCCCTGCTTCTCTTTTCCTCGGATGAGATGGGCCTCCGGGCACCAGCATACAATGCCCCAGCCCTTGCTGCTTTGTTTGTACACTGGTCTCTGGGCAGAGATAATGGGACTGATCCAAAGCCAGCTCCAAGGCAATCACAAGTCTTTCCTTTGTCTTCAGTGGGGTTTGGATCAGGCCCAAAGCTCATAAGCAGTTTTCCACCAAGAGTTCCCGGCACTTATGTCAGTCACTGGCAACAAGGGAAGGGATAAATCCAGCATCGGCTGCTTTAGATGCCAGGCACATTCTGTGTGTGTGTGTGTGTCACAGGGGTGTATATAAACTCACAGAGTCCGTCTGGGCTCCTGCTGAATTGCATGACAGCTTGCAAAGGGCAGGCAGCTACCAGTCTGCTTCCAGGACCAACCTCTAAAGATTTCAGGCTGAAAAAAGCTGGGAAGTTCTGTACAGTGCCCAAGAAAACCTTTTTCTGGAGCAGCTGCCTGGGCACGGGGCAGGAGCTAGGATGGCCGCCCGGTCAGGCTGGCACACTGCGGTGAGGATTTCGTCAGCAGCCCAGAAGGCAAGGCAGGGGGAAGGTAAGCATGGGAGAGAGAAGCTTCTACTCCCACGGGGTTCTCTGTGCTCCCCCAAACCTATTTGTTTTCTCTACAGGGCATTAAATCTGCTTTTGACCTCAGGGCAGGCGGTCTGTGGGGGGCACCCGTGCTTACTCGCATCAGGGGGAGTCTCTTGACAACCTCTGGTAGCCTTTGGACACCATCCTGGGAGTATTTTAGGAATGGGTGTTCTTTTAATATGAACCTTAGCCAGCCCCAACTGTGTGGGGGAGGAAGAGCCATGGGGGGATATGAGGAGGCAGAGGGGGAGGTGTTTTTCTTAAGAAAAAGACAAGCAGAAATAGACACCCCTTGTCATTTTTTTTGGCAGGCAAGAGGAGTTTTGAGAGGGCTGGAGGTCAGAGGAGCTAGATCTTCGCCTGGGTGTTTGACTGTTTTTTTGGCAACCCAATTGTTTTAATCTCCCCCTTTCAGGGGGAGAGAGGGGAGCCCTCCTGCTCCCTTCCTGTACTGGGAGCAGGGCAGGAGCTCCTCTATCACCTGCAGAGCAGTTTTCAGAGCAAGGTGCGGGCAGCTGGGATTTCCTGATGCAAAATGCAGCAGGAAAGCTGGGCTCTCCAGGCCAAGGAATTAATGACACTGTTAGGAGGGAATTTGAGTTTCCACATCACTAAGAAAAGGAACTGGATACCCGAGGCAATAGACCAAAGTCAAGCTATAAAGTAATTACATTTCTCCCTGCGTTTCATGTGTTTGTTTAATTTTAGTGTTTAAAGGGGAAGGTTTCCTGAAAGCACTGTGCCAGCAACTCTAAAAAATAATTGTGTGTCTTTCTTTAACATGTATTCTGGCAGGAATGTCCTACCTATATTTTTTGGCAGAGGCTTTTGCTTTATCATTAGTCCTAAGACTATGGTTTTAAGTTTGACTTGAGATTGGGAAGATGGCAAAACCCCCACTTTTTCTGGGTTGTCACCTCTGTCTCTCCTCCTTTATCTGTAGGACTCTGGGGCAGCTTGGTATCCTATGCTGTGTTAATCCCAGTCCCTCCATACACCAAGCAAGAGGTGTTTGCAGAGCCATCTTTTGGCATTGCTGCCTGCCTGGCTGGATTGAAGTGTGAAAAACTGCAGACCTTTAAAACAAAACTTGTGAAGACACTAGGCCAGCACTTTGCTCTCCCCTCTGAACCCATTTCTGGGCTGAGCCAGTGCTGCGCTTGTAGCTGGGCTCAGAGACATCAGGTGAACCACTCCAAATTGCCATTTGGCACCTGTGAAAGAAGCCCCAGCCCCTGGCAAAAGGAAGGAAATGTGTGCCTGGAGCAGCCTGTGGTGGGGGACAGGTCATCTCTCACCCTGTCATAATGAGAGGCATGTCATCCACATAGCTTGCAGGGCGAGCAATTCCTGCTCTCCTATGCAAATCCCAACACATGGAAATACGCTGACATGTTCTGCATATCAACACACCCTTCTGTGGACTGGGTAGCACAGGGAAGAGGAGAGCCCACTAAATGGGGAAAACTAAAGGAATATGATAGAAAGTGCTCACATATTCATGCAAGAATCACTTATTTCGGGATTTGGGGTTTTCTTAGATTAGAGATTTCTTTTACTTGGTGCAACAGTTAGTAAAACAGGAGAAAACATACGAAGGCGTGTAATGAAATGGAACCATTGCTAAAGCATGTGGCAGAGTGGAATGGCATCAAAAATGGCACAGCTGCTTTCATACACTCACAGTGTGTGTGAGCTGAAGATGTGAGAGTCTGTGCAGACAGAGATCCAGCTCATGTCTTGTTTACAGTTGTATTTAATTGTCTTATTTAATTTGTTGTACCTCAGGAAGGAGTGAGTGTTTTTATTTCATGGTCAATTCAATATAAGTGGAAAGGATCATCCCAGCATCTTGAAAGATGGAAGCCCAGTACTTTTAGAGCTGCATGGTTAATTGGGGATATTTGGGGATATAAGGAAGCCACTTAATTTGTGCTGTTGAAATAATTTGATAAGACTTAAAGCCAGTAATTTCTCACAGCTAAACTCACACACCAACAGCTATGCAGGACCTCTGTGCAGTTGAGAGATGTGTACAAGTCCCTCAAGAATGAGATGTGATCATGCAAAACAGGGAACAGAGGTGCTATGTAATGCAAAACTGGCTGTTTGCATAGAATGCAGATTGTCTTGAAGTGTTATTGAGATAATTGGGGTAGACTGAACCAGAGTGTGTTGCTAAAGATACGTCTTCATATTTCTGGAGTAGCTGCAGATACTTTTGTGATCAGAAAGGAAAAGTACCCTGCAAGATTTCCAGAGTTTTTGACATAGGCACCCAATGTTAATTAACCTGCTGCCACCAAAAGAAACTAGAGATGCAACTGTCCTCCTAAATGTTTTTGTTACTGAATATTGTTAATGAAAATGTGATTCTTATTATAGGAAAATATGAATCTTGCTACTATTCTCTGTCCCCTGTTCCTGATACTATGGGTTTTTTTAACAAAAGCAGAATTTTCAGAGTTTTTCAAATATCATTTGCCAGAAAATTCAAATGGAAAACTCTTTGAGCTGCCTGCCTGGTCTTTGTGGGTGTGTGACAAACCATGTCACAATATCTTCCAGCTATGACTGTGGAACAAAGTGAGGAGAGGTAGAAGGCAAAGGAGAGAAGATCAGAGACTCACACTGATGTTTTAACATCATTACAAGTGATGGAGGGAGCAGAGAGGTTCAGGTTTGTGCAGGCTTGTGCCCAAAGCTCTCTTGGGCACAACTAGGTCTGCAAGATGATTGTGGTGTATTGCTTTGGAAATTACTGGAAACTTCTAATATCATGCAGAAGTTTCTTGGATGTTAAAGCTTATCCATAGCATGTTAAAGTATTCAGCAATGTGCTGGTTTTTCCAACAAAGCTACTCAGTCCTTTCTGTTGGAAAATCCATAATTTTTCTGTGGTTGTCCTAAAGAAGTTGTCATCTCTGGTTTGATAAGGTTAGAGAAAAACAATTTTCTGAAACTGTTGAGAGGATGCAATAATATTTTAATCCTATCATATTTTAAGATGTGCAGTTCCCTTAAATCATGTTTTCATTCATGATTAATGCAAATAGAAACAAAGCAGGGTGTCCCGTGGCGTAACAAGCCTGTCTCCTTGGAAAAGTTTTGACACTGGGATTGTATATGATAAAACACATGGACTTTCCACAGAGTGGAAGTACAGAACTAGGAACAAAACCTGCTGCAGTGATCTTTTAGTAGCATTGTGGCAGTAAAATGATGTAGTTTTATTAGTATGATGTACCCCAAAAGAATCATCCTCTTTGTCAGTAAAGCCTTTCTCGCTTTTTCTTCCCCGTCTCCTTGGTCAGGTATCACTGCTTGGAATTTAAGATTATTCTTGATCTCTTGTCTAGACAGTGAGTTTTCATTTTCTGGAGTTTTCTGCCCCTTCTGCGTGCTGGTTTGTCTGCAGTCACAAGCTTTGTTGTACTCATGGGGGGGTGCATTGAGTTGGCAACTCAGTTCTCTGAGGCTGTACCTGTGCTG
The DNA here is from genome assembly GCA_013397135.1 of Pachyramphus minor. Lineage (NCBI taxonomy): Eukaryota > Metazoa > Chordata > Aves > Passeriformes > Tyrannidae > Pachyramphus > Pachyramphus minor. The sequence goes on from VYXB01004451.1 coordinate 119,266, forward strand.
AGTGATGCTGCAGAGGATTGTGTCAAATATGTCCCCAAACCAGAACAGCCAAGGTGGGACCATTTCAGGGAGGATAGTGGCTGTTCTTCCCTCACAGGCAGGAGAATCTTTGCACAACCCTTAGTGATGGCACCTGTGAGTTGTGATTCCCAAGAACTAAGGGTGGGTCATCCCAGATCCAGGCTGTGACATAAGAGCTTTGCTGTGGGCAGCCAGAGAGTAGGAAATCTGCCCTGAAGGAGAGGTCCATGCAGCCCAGATCCAGTTGCCAGCAGTTGTCCTCCAGCAATTGCTCACAATGCAGTTTGTGCTTGTATCTCAGTGTTTACTATCTGCAGATAGAGCAGTCCTCTCCAAATCTGTCCTGGCATGTCTTGGACACTTTTATACTTTTATACCTATTATACTCCCAGCCTCTACTGCATGCTTAAGAATGGGTACTGCCAGTTTATGAAGTGTTGGTGATGCCCATGATTTTTGCAGGAGTTTCTCCAGCTGGGATTTCTTTTCTGAAAGCCTCAGTCCCTGAGGTGTGCAATCCAACAGGCAAATACAGACTTCAGTAACAAAAAACTAGAATTTCTGCTGCTCAAGGTTTTAAGGAATGGTGGTTCTTAAGGGGCTAAAAACTTCCTAGATATTATATGGTTAAAATCACATGAATATTTATGTCATACCCATGATTTTGTGGGGAACTGATTTCCAGCCAGAGGGTCTCTGGATAATAGCCATGTGAGAGTTTTGAGAGCAGACTTTGATTTACTGCTGCAGTTCACTACACCTCAGGCATACCATCAGCACACTCAAAATTATGGTGTTTTCTAATCTAACTATCTCTGCCCTCTCATTACCTCTTCCTGCCATGTCTTTTTATCCTGTCAGCTGTTTCAGTGGGTGTTTGGCGTAGCAGTGAGATGCTTTGCTGTTTGATGTCTTGGTCTGTTTGCTGGAGGGCTTGGGGTGCTCCAGAAATGATAACAGACACAAAGTGAATTTTGGAAGCCTCGAAACATGAGAATTAAGGCTGTATCTGTGGCCTCCCTCGACTTCTTTGCACATATGTTTTATCCATGCTTTTATTATATATCAATGCTAGACTATTCTGGCTCATTTTTCTGCCTCATCCCAGTTCCCTGATGTCATATCAAGTGATCCCCTGCGATCAGTCTCTTCTCCCAGGTGTTTGCTCCTGGCTGCTCTCTGGTCCTTGCCCTATTTCTCCTGCTTTGCAATTCTGTTGCTTTCCTCTTCACTTGATTTGGGCAGTGAGAGGCTCAGAGGGAGCCCCGGGGCTGGGATGACAGGGATGGCTTTCTGGCTGTCTCTTCTGGTGCCCAGAGCCAGCAGCCAAGAAGGGAATTATAGCAAGGAAAGTCCTGAGAAATCCCCAGAAGAAGCAAGCCCTAGAAGCCCCAAAATCGAGTGAGATCAAGGCAGACAGAATCTGTAGAGGTTTTTCTCCCAAAGGCTCATAAATCTTCAGTGGGATGTATTCAAAGGCTTTTCACTTTGCCAGAGTTGGATGTAAAAGGCACATCCCCGTTCCCAGGGTGACACCAAATTTCCAGTCTCTTTTCCAGAAGAGAGACTCAAAAAAAATAATTGTTAGAATTTTTGTATCGACTAAGCACTTTTCTCTAATCTTGTGTTGGAAAACTGCCAGGCCTCCCCCTCTCCCACCCTCTTTGTAATTTCCTAGAAAATTCTGCTGGAGGCAGACACCTGGCAAAGGATCATTTCAGCCCCAGAAGTTTTCATGTTGTGAATATAACTGGGAGCAGGGGCTCCTGATGGCACATGTTTAGGGCATCTCTGCTGAGTGCTAACGCCCTCCTCGCATCCCAGCACTGCGCCGCACCACGTCTCCCACCGGCTTGAGCTCAGAACCTCCTGCTAGAAAATTCATTACTTGTCACATTGAGCAGGGTAAATGGGAGATGTGAAAGCACTTTGCAGTGTTCAGGGAGCACCAGGCGTGAGCACAAATGGGAAGACCACGGCAAGTGCTCCCTGCCTGTGCTTCAAGGTAACCCCGCCAGCGTGCGCCGCCTCCTTGCAAATGCCATACAACGTTTTTCACTCTCTGCTGGAGGAAAAAGCTGCCCTAAGAAAAGCAGAATGAGGGCTGATGTTTTGAAAGGTGTCCAAGAGTAACAAAACTCAACTCTCCAGGGCTGAGTTTCGCCTCTTGTGTTTCTCAACCAGGGTGGTTGAATGTGTTACAGACCTATCAGAAATTTTGCTACAAATGCACAAATATTAATCTACAGCCATTTCCTTTGCTTTCTTAAACATGAATGAGGATTTTTGTCTCTTTCTCCCTCCATAAATTGTTCATGGTCAGAGGGGGCATGTTCCGTGTCAAAGTCTTGACCGCCAGGATCAAACAAAAAACCCTTGTGAACTCAGAAGTGGAGACAAATAAATGACTATTACTTTTTTTTTCCCTTTTGCCTGGAGTTAAACCTTTTCTCTGTCAACAATATTGACTTTGTTCACTTGGAAGGAAACAGAGGGAGAGAGAGAGAGGGAGATTTCTCTAGATGCTGCACAGAAAAAAACGTTTTGGAAGGAGGAATGAAAAAAGACAGAGGTTACAGGAAATGGTAGACATTTTTTGTTGAATTAAACCATTAGGAGTGACCCAAAAACCAACGGGAAAGAAAGGAAACAACTGGATACATTTAGGTCACAAGAACCAGCCAAACGGGGAGCTGAAACCAATTATCATAAATGAATGTTTCTCTTTTATTCATGACCACCGTGTATGCTCCCATGATGCTCTTTGTCTTATTATAAAAACAGATGAAACTATTTCGTTTTGTTCTTATACTTATTAGCTAATGCAACTTTTGGGCAATTTATCAAACACTAACACATGTTGTGATTAATAAGCTCAGAGAATTAATCACAGCTAAAGCCCCTTAAAAAACAGAGGATGTCGGGTCCTTCTTAAATATATGTTTGTGCAGGATTATGTAATTTAAGCAGTGACATCTAGTTTTGATGCATATTCATGCATTTTACACACTGAAAGGTCCTTGAAACCATATGTTCAGGCAAGCTGTAATTACAGTAACTTCCACTTCTATGGGACTTTGCCCTGCAGCATGGGCAGAGCAAACCCTGCTTGCCCTAGACATGGGTGCTGGGGAGCCCAATCCCCCACCAGCACTGGGAGAGGGGAGCAGAATTTGGGGTTTGGACTATCGCTGCTGGGCTTCAAAGGGGATATGTCACAGTTGTAGCAGACCACAGAAAAAAACCCCTATTTGCTCCTTTTTAGACTCTCCCAGGGGTCTTGCTGCCCGCCCTGCATCCAGGCACCATTTTGAGGGGAGGAAAATGCCATTAAAACTGGGTATAGCAGCTCTTAGAATCTTCCTCCCTCCCACTAACCCAGCGCAGCATCTAATGAGCCATAACTGGCTCTTAAGTGCCCCTAACCACTTCACTGAGGTTAGAATAAATTTCTAAGTGGGGAAGAGGAAAGGCAGAAGCAGCCAGCGTACCCTACAGCCTCGCTGAGGTGCAGAGAAGCCAGTTCTGTGCAACGAGAGGCAACTCTGGGCCTGGGGGAGCCTCCACGTGGGCAGCTGGGCGAAGAGCTGGAGCCTTGCTTTAGGGTGGTCTTGATAGGGAGACAACCATGGTTTGACATAGAGGGGACCAGGGGGAATGTTTTTCAGAGGAGCAGTTAGGTCCTGTGGGTGCCTTTTGGGGCAGATCCATGTGTCCGCAATGGGGAGGGATGGGGGGAATTAGTCACTTTTCTGAGCTCCAAATTACAGTAACACAGCTCACTGAGGCTCCCCTTTAGCAGCCTGCTCTGCTCAGCGAGCTACTCGATGTGTCAACATCCAGTTGACTTCAGCAGGAACAAAGTATGTGTGTAAGTGCTTTTATTGACTCGGGAGGGACTTAAGTATGTGTTTAAATGCTTTCTAGAACTAAGGCATAAAGGCTTGATTCTCAAAACCTGGCAAAATGATGGGGCTGGTCTTCAGTCGTGCATAAATTCTAGAGCGTGCTACAGGAGTAGCTGAGTTAAATTCTATAATATGTGTCAGACTAGATTTTCATAATGGTCCTTAAATATCTGTCTCTCTCCATAGACTTCAATGAGATTTAGATTTCAGTCTTTAAAAAAAAAAAAAAGGAAAAGGAAAGCAAAGTTATTATCCTCTCTGGTCAAGGCATCTATGTAAACTCTTTCTTGTGCATAAATAGCTGGGAAATAGGACTTATGCAATTTTATGCAGTTAATTTGTCAACTGTTCAACAAAACAAGCAAAAGGAAGCTGCCAGGACTGCCTGTGTGGAAACACTCTGGCATTTAAAAAGAGAGAACCACCCCTAGACAACACCTGCTGGCATTTTCCACAAGGAAAATGTTTTGCTGTGCCTCTCACATGTCAGCAAATTGAATTTTTTTCCTCCTAACTTAATCCCAGTGAAGTGTATTTTTCTTTTCTTTTTTTTTTTCTAAAATAGACGCATGCCACCAAAATGTTTTGGTGTGTGTTTAACAACACGTTAGCCCCGTGGGGCTGCATTTCTTCTGGGGAAGATCGACAACCTTCTTTTACTTGGAGTTTCCAACTGAGATCGCCAGCGAAAGAAAATTAAAAAGCAGGCTTTTCGTTTTCGTCTTTCGGCAACCCTGATGTGGTTGCCGAGGCATTGCTTAGAAACACAAACATTACAGCACATATGGAAGTCTACTGTCGAGTGGAACCGAGTCCTAAAGCAACATGTTAAGTCGGAAAAATTTATGTTCATGCTAAAGCGGCAGTGTGGTAATCGGTTTCAATGGAAGTAAAAGGAATGCATCAGAGATGAAAATGGCTCGCTCCCTTGGATGCAAGTGCAGGAATTCAGACCCATGGTCTGGGATGATCGCGTGAAGGGGAAGTTGCTTTGGTCAGTCAGAGCAAATCAGGCTTGTGGCAACTGTACTTCCCTGTGTGCACGTGCATCTGCCTGCATAGAAGCAGCTTTATTTCGTAGAATCGTAGAATTGTTTAGGGTGAAGAAGACTTTTAAGATCATAAAGTAGCCTGTGCCTATTTATGCACACTCAAAATGCCCTTTTTTTTTCCTTTGTTTGGATGTAAATGAGGTAGTTTTAGGCTTGCCGAAGGCAATGGAGGCACAAGTCCAGATTCTCGGCTTGCCAAGACAAGCCATTCAACTCTCTCCAGGGGCCTTATCAGGGTTGCTTCTTTAGGTTCCCTGTGTATTAGGGAAAAGAGAGATAAGTATGTCCAGGCAGAGATTCATCTTAACTTTTTTTGAATGGTCTGAATAATCTCATGTCAACGCCTTCTTCAACTGATTCAAAAGAGTGCCTGGAAACTTGCTTAGACAACATATGATACCTTAAAACAAATAAATCCACATTATATGGTTCCTCCCTTTGCACTCCTGTTCATAAAAAGCCCTTGGCATCTTGATTGCATGCCCACTTCAATATCCAAATATCTTCAGAAAACCCAAATACCCCTAGTTTCTCATAATCATGTGCCTCAATTTCTTGTTTGTGAACCTCCTTATCTAATGAGATCAATGTAAGGCTAAATAATGATGGATGTGAATTTTTCAGATATTAGGAAGATTCATGGTTTAAAAATGTTTCAGGGGCAGACACAGCTTCTAACACTCAGTGGAGAAGAAAAAAGAGGACTATGTTTATTGCTACTTGAGTTTGTGTGCTTGCAGTTTCAGCATTTGCTAGTCAATGAGCTAAAGTACTCTTGCAGATATAATTGCCTTGAAAATTAGTGTATGCCTTTCTCCACCCCCAAGGAGGCTGCCTGCCTAGAGACTCCCACGCTTTGGAGTCTAGAAGTGGATCAAATGTGGTGCTGGTGGTCAGACATGGGTTTGAGGCCCCCATCCTTGAAGCACTCATCACCACCACTCCAGTACTGAGGGCAGAATAAAGTGCACAGCTCCAGCTGCTTCTCATCCCTATGGCATCATATCCCTGGCCTCAGCAGAGCTGAAAGCCTGAAGTACCTGGGTTAGACATGCAGGTAGCCCAGAGCCAGGGTAAACCCAACACAGAGGAGCTGCTGGAGCAAAGGCACTGAGTGTCTTGCAGCAGAGAAGGAGGTTTTGGGGACCTAGCACGCAAATCCTTTGTATCCCGGTTTTATCAGCTTGCCTGTTCAGGGAATAGCTTGCTTTTTAAGTTGCTTATTGTTTCAGGCCTACAGCTAATCCTCTAAGAAAGTAATTTCTGTTGCTCATGGCTAATACCCCATCCTGCATTGAGAGTTATATCAGAGCAGAATTGCTGCTTAGTCAGTGGCTGCTTTTCAGCCAAAGAAACATCATGGGTTCTGGATTATTGTGACTTTTTTTTTCTTTTTTTTTTTTTTTTGGTTTAAACCAGATGAATATTTAGATGTCATTTTTGATGTTTAATTCCCTGATTTTGCCAAGTTGAAAAAGCCACCTATTTATTTGAAAAATATTTTTGGAAGCCTGAAGATAACCATGCTGCTCCCATGGTTAAAATGTTTTATATAAAACTTGTTATTACCATAGATCAATGGGATATGTACAGAATATGTTACAATGGGGCCTGTGTTAAGGATTTGTCAAGATTTCCATTATAAACCACTATTTTCAAGGGTTTATAACTCAGTCATAAAAATTCATTCCAAGCTAAAACTTGGCAAACAAAATGTCAACCCAGGAGAGATTTTCTTTTACCAGATTTGCTTTAATGCTTTAAACTGATTTGTCTATTTTAAAATTATACGAGTGCCCTGTTTTATAGACTTTCTGTGTATACAGGGTGCGCGTGTGCATGTGTGCTAATATAACACACATACCAAGGAAAAAAACAACGTTAAAAGCCCATTAGCACAGCAAATCAGAGCTCTAAAAAACCCACAAGGTTAAAAATGGGCTTGGATTTGCACTTTGTGGAATCTTAAGCATTGGGGATGCCAATTTTGAGCTGTCTTCAGCTGGTGGCTTCAGCTGGTCAGGGCTGACTTACACCAACTGAGCTGCTGTCCCTTTGTGACACCACTCAATGCGTGACATTCCCGGGCATCTGAGAAGGCTGATGTTGAAAACTGGTGGGTATCTTGAAACTAAGGTAAAGGGTTGGCTAAAGAGGATCTAGGACCTTCTCAGGGCACCTGATGTGGCAGGGAGGAGATGAGATGTCCAGCTGACCTCCCATCCAGGGATCCTCGGTCCTGGGTGCTTTTGATGGTCAAAGGGAAGAGGTAGCTGTGACAATGCAGTGCCAGGATTACATGATTGAAGCACAGCTCTCTGAATCTTCCCTGTGGTTAAGGAGCCAGGATCTGGCATCACCATCTGCTAGGTGGCCTGTGCTGCTCATCACTCTTAAACACAACTGTCCTTGCCAACACCCACATTTGCCCCAGGTACCTGGTCCAGGTATTCCTTCCCTGGTGCACCATCCTTGGCTGTGATAGATGAAGCATAGCTCATCCCACTCACAGCCCTAAGCCCTGCATTTGCAGCAGTGCCTGGTGCAGAGTAGGACAGCTGGGCTTGCAAACACCCAACCTGAGCCCCTGAGGTTGGACAGGCATGAAAGCCTCCAACTAATGTTGGTAGGGTGTGCTTAAGCCCTCAAGCCTGCCCCTGGGGGAGCTGATTTCTGTCCTTTGACCATAGTGGGGGTCTCAGGTAACCCTGCTCCCAGTTTGTGTGCCTCATCTGGCTGCCTAAAACCTAGAAGAGGTGAATCCAAGCCTTGGCTCTTTGTAGAATTGAGCTGTAGACATGGAGGGGCAGACCAACTTCTCTCTGGAAGGAGATGTACAAGACTTGAGTCTGGCATCCTTCCCTGGAGCACTTCACTGGTTCCTTCTCCTGAAATCCTGGGGTGTTGTCATCTCCAGGTATCCCTAAGCTGTGTTACGCTCTGTAACACGCTTGTGTTGAGTCCCACTTGCTCATGGATTTTGTTAATTGAGGGCAGAAGTAGGTTTTCCTCTCTGCCATAAATCCAGTGTACACACACACACACTTGTAAGGTATTTAGGAAAGCTTTACTCTGCGTATCTTAAATGTGTGTGTGCAGGGGGGGGAGTGAAGAAAAGCAATAAAGAGCCTACATTATACCACATGTGTGAGCAAAGGGCTGTGGTTAACTCCCTTCAGATAGATTTCAACCAGGGCCCCTTTGTAACAGCCCCCAGAAGACTACTGAAAAGTCGGCATCCATAGTTTTAAATAGGTTAATTTAAAAAATAAATGGTATTAGAGACTTTTCCTCCCCCCATCTCAGCAAACCAAATACACAAGCGGCACAAATAGGAAAAAGTGCAGCTGGTTGTGGCTTACGTGGCGTAGACAGCTTCTTCAGGGACACTGGCAGCAGAGCAGGAGAGGGGATCCCCATGGGTGTCTCTACCTGGCAGTCCTTCTGTGCTGGGAGAAATGGATGGTAATTTTGTGGTCAGTGCTCTGGAGAGGGATGATGTTGAATAGGTTGGTGAATGTGTCTTGACCTGTATAGGATAAGTAAAGCCTTGACCTAAATCGAGAAGAGGGGAGTGCTATGACCCCTATAGCCTTTTTCCTCCCTACCCTGCCTCACCTTCCCTTTAGTTAGGAGTTAGGAGAAAAAGCTATTGCTTTGTCTACCCTTTATGTTGCTGATGATGTTGGGGTTCTCTGACTCTCCTGACATGTCTGTGCTGCCCCAGCCCCACACACCTCCACAGTGTGCCTGCAGACGGCCGTGCCACAGCGACACACACCACTGTGACACGGCCAGCGCTGGCTGAGAACACAGGAGATTAGGGGACATTAATAAGAATCACATTGAGAATAAAGTGAGTTGACAATTGGGCTTTGATTTTCCAAAGTGCTTTTCTTTCTTTCTTTTTTTTTTTTTTCCTTCCTGGATGTTGTTTGGCACAAAAGATGACGCTATTTGCGTTGGCACCTTTTCCAGATCAGCTCCCAAAACACTTCCAAATCTAGGATTGTTGATTTTTCACTTGTCAAGAAAACAAAACAAACCAGAGTAGAAATGATGGGTTTGGCTTTCGCTTTGTGTGTTGTGAAAAACAAATAAACAAAACAAATATTTTTCTAAGTTTTTAATGGAAACTCAAATTCCCACACTTACCACAGTTGCTAATTAAGCAAACCAAGAGGACACTACACCCAGGGACACACAGTGTTTCATCATAGCTGGTCAGACTGTTTATGAACATAAGAAATATACTTCAAACATGTCTCTGCATCATTTTATTCACTGTTGATGCCAAAGAATTAAACTATTGGATCAGTGGAAGCAAGATATCACTTTTCAGCTGAACTCTAAGTCAGAAATAAAACAGCTTCTCAGAGAACAATATAGCCACAGTGGAGGGAGCCGGGTCACCTTTTGGTGAATTTAAATGAGTTCTTAATGAAAAGGGGAATAAATTTTTCACACATTCCTCTGCATTAAAGAGGGGTCAGAGTCTAGCATCAAGGTGAGCCTAAACTCAGGAAAGATACAAAGGGAATTCCTGAGTTGCTGACAGAAATGTCTCTCTAGTCTGCCAGGAGCCAAAATGCTACTGCTGGAAAAACAGCAGGCGGGGTGGAAATCTGGGTCCAATGAAGGAACAGCGAGGGAAGCTGCAGAGTGGGGTCGTGGAGGGGGGAAGGTAAACAGCATCCCCTCATCACAGCGGTCAAGCTTATTACAGAGATGAGGCTAGTGCTGGGTGTGAATGGGTTCAGCCAGATGGCAGGGACCAGCAGTTCTGTCCCCCATTAGTGGAACATTGCAGCACCCAGTCCTTATTGTGAAGATATGATGAATTTGAACACTGACTGTCAGGATTTCTTAAAAATGTGTGACCTCAGTCAAGTTACCAAGTTCTCCACATCTCAGTTTTGCTATCTATAAAACGGTCTGTTACTCAAAGAGAATTACTATAAGGATTAGGAATGGGGATGGGCAGGATAGCTTTTCTCATCTGAGAGCTAATTTTATATTTATCAGTCTGATGGAAACTTTAAATGGCAATGTAATGGACTTTTTTTTAATATATTGGTCATCTCTAAAGCAGCAATACTGAGCTGTCATTTGTATAGTGCTTCTCTGCTCTGTAGTGTTCCTCAGAGACATTGCTAGTCAGATTTAAGCAACAGCCTTGCAAAATTGGATTTCACTATTGTGATCACCACTTTACTCAGGTGGGAAGGCTGTGGGAAGACCACAGCCTCTTCCCAGGGCACACACACAGAGATCTACCAGGCTGTCCCAGGATTTCTGACAGCACTTCAGTCACATCTGCAGTGCCTGGATTCTCTACTGTGGGAATGGTGCCCTTGCTGGGTGTTCTGGGGTCTGTCTGCTCCTCTCCATGAGTGAAGGAATGAATTGCAGTTTCATGGGTGGCCAGGAGCCAAAGCACTGCTGTCAGGATCCTCGTGCAGACCCACGCTGGATCGTGGTATGATGATGCTGATGTAATATATTCCCTGATGTTTCTCTGTTGGACCTGTGGTACCTCCGACCCCACGGTGGGAAGCTCAGCCCCACTGCTTGGGGACAGAGGGTGCCAGGGGTGTGGGCAGGAATGGGCAGCCAGCCCTCCTGGGGCTCCAGCAGAGAGCAGTGCTGGGTAGTGAGTAGGGAGGCATCTCCACAAATAGGGCCTGGCTTTGTTTTGCGTCTCATTCCTAAATTAGACACGTAATTACTCTAGGCTCTTTCCAGCATTAATAAGGGACAGGCATCTCCAGAGAGCAATTCAGACCTGAGTTGTCTGAAGGCCTCCTTGATGAGGAAAGAGGCCCAGTTAGGTTCCTAATTTAGACTTCTTGGTTGAGAACCTCACATTTGGTGCAAAGGCTCTCAGTCTTTGGGGATAAGTTTTTGGGATAAGCATGAGAAAACATGTTAAGTCCTGCAAATATCCCCTATCACTGATAGGACCCAGGAGAGTTATGTCTTCTGGGGTAGGCAACCATCCTCTTTCCCCCCATCTCCTGGGGGAAAACTGGGGGTCCATGGAGATGGACAGTGCTGAGCTGCCTTCCCTGTCTGAGTACCCCAATCCTTTTCTATTATAACTTTATTTAAAAGGGGGGGGGAGCAGGGAGCAGTGGGAAGACAAGCAAAATATTTGTGTAAGAAAACTACACTTTAAAAGACAGCTTAAAACTGGGATTAATAAGTCTGCTTTTATGGAAGCATTTCTACATGTTGTAAAACATTTTTAAAAACATTGTAAAAACTGCAGAGTTTCACATTAAATATGGCTGATTTTCTTTATAGAGCTGACCTGCTTCCCCGAGGTGATGTATACACACCATATGACACAGGGGTTGCTAGGGTAGGCAGTGTTTTTACATTGATTACTGTAGTAAATAATAATGTAAAACTGTGTATAAATAGGGAGTTCAATCCAGAGCTACCCCTGGGGTCTGCAGTTCTTTACACATGGCCCATTTTTTTCATCACTTCTGTGATTATTTTATTTTGTGGGGGGGAAGAGGGAAAAGGGGAAGGGAATGTGCTGGGGCGCTTTTTAAATTTTTTTTTTTTTTTGGTTGGTTGGTTTTCTTTGGTTTGGTTATTTTTTAGTTTTGGTTTTGATTTTTTGGTGGGATTTTTTTGTCTCAAAAGAACATCTCCTCTTGGGTCAGCTGTTGAGCTGATGCCAAAAATACTGGTGAACATTATGGGGAATTTGTTCCCTCAGAAATTCAGGAGTCCAGAGAAAAACAACAAGGAACTGAGGTGGCCGATTAGGAGTGGGCAGATAAAGTGCACATTGTAGTTTAGAGACTGGGAGAGACATGAGAATATTATCCAAATATCCCACAGGAGCAGCAGGCAAGTGAATAACCTCTGCTCCCTGCCTGCCATGGGTAACATATGGAGTGGCAGGCTTACACTGTAGAAAGGTGGCTTCCAATCCCTCAGAAAAATGTTTAAACTGGATGAATGGAGAAGTACTGAAATGGGTGTCTGTCTCTCTGCTGAGGGGTGAGCCCCACCACTGGGATTTGCCCATTGCCATGAGCAGCTCTGGGTAGACTGATTTCAGCTCCCCTTTGATGGAGATCACCCCTTAAATATATGCTTTGATGACATTGCCCCTTAGACAGGGCTTGTGCCAGCTGGAGGAGGGTGGAGGGGGGACAAGGACCTTCCTGGCTGGCCTAATAGCCCTGGTGTCCCTGGTGAAATTATTGGCCACCGCTTAACGCAATTTGTTTCATTTTGCAATTATTCTTCAGGGGAATTTTATAAGCTCCTGTAATAAGTCACTTCTGCTGGGATCCAGAGAGGAAGTGACCTGCATTAGAGGCAGAGGCATTAGCCCAGCCTTCCCTCTGTGCTGCCTTGGGATCTCAACACAGTGCTTTCCATAGTCCTGCATGTGTGCACATGGAAGACGGTGTAGGGGTGTGTGTGTCTGGATACACGTATAGCCCTATATATGATTTCTTTATCTAGAGATATGTCTGTGTGCTACATAGGGAAGCAGGAGTGCTCAGGTTTTAGGGGCTGAGGAGCACAAAAAATACCTGAGCCCTCCAATGTTTCTGCCACAGAGGGATGTGCCAGTAGAAACCGGTTGCCTGCTGGTTTTCCTTGGCCAGGACCAGACACACAGCCTTGCTGGTAAGGAGGTGTCTCTGCCATGCTGCTGTCACCCTGTGCGGGACCAGAGGGGCTTAAGCACAGGTGCTCACGTTCCCAAATCCACGGTCATGGCCGAGCTCCTGCTCTCCAGCACAGACGCCGTGCTATAAGCTGGCTTTCCCAGGGAAGGCTTTCAGGTTTCGGTGGCGGAGCTGGGCGATACTTTTAGCGGGTATCACAGTCAGCTGCTTCCTCGGACTTTCCCCGCGCGGATGCAAACGTCAGGCTCAGGCGGCTTCACACGGATGCAACGCAGGAACAGGCCGCGAGCAACGCGCCATTTCCACATGAGCGAGAGCAACACGCGTGCACGCTCACAATAAACGTGTCACCCTGTTTCCATACAGACAAACACAATGAGCGCTCATATAACCACACACGCAGCGACGCACGCACGCTCCCCTTCCAGATTCCAGCAGGGCTGCGAGTTTTTAACTATCTAAATTAAAAACAGATCCTGTCCTCCAGTGGGGAGCTGCCAGGAACTCGTCTTTTCCCCCCCTCCCCGACTTTTCTCTCCCAAATGCATTGGGGGAAAAAAATGCATGCAGTTCTCCAAAGGGGCAAATGGTTTCTCAGCATGCAGCGAGGTTGGGGATGGGGGTAGAGGGACATAGGGAGGAGGAAAAGGGAATGCACAGAATTACTTTCTAGTGGTAGAAGAACAAACAGCTTAAGTTAATAAAGTTGAGGTCGAGGAGAACTATTTGGAGAGTGTGGAGGAAGTCAGGGATTAGTGAGAAAATAGGAGCACAAGAGCAAGAAATAGTGTGGCAGTGCAGTGGATCTGAAGGGAGAGTCGAGGACAGATGGATGGAGAGACTTGACCGTCACAACAGGGATGGGAGTGAGGAATTGAAGGACTATGCAGCTCTAAGTCATTGCACTGCTGAAAACAAGTCACCTTCTGTTCATCAAAATCTGCCTTGGAAGCCAAAATCTCTTCTGAAAATGATGCAACCTATTTTTAGGAGTGGGTTTACTGATAGAAATGCCTCCTTTGTTGTGAGGCACGTGAAATGAAAAGAAAATGAAAAGAAAAAAAAAAAACCAAGGAGGAGAAAGAGGAGCTCTGGGGCGTGAGGACAATGCCAGCCCTACAGGGGGACACCAAAACTCCCATCCCCACAGTCCCCGCCTGCTCACGAGCCCCATGTGACAGCACTGCTGTCCCAGCATGGGCAGCACCTTTGAGTGACAGCCCCGGGCTCCAGGCGTGTTGCTGACTTGATGGCTTTTTGCAACTGTCGGAGAAGCTTAGCAGATAAGCACACAACAGTTTTTATTATTCCAAGAGGCAGAAGACTTGCCTTAGTGAGAGGTAACAAATACGGACATTCACGACCAGGATTAGAACAAACTGCACTGGTGGGCAAGGGCCAAAGGCAGCACGGAGCTGCAGTGTAACCCAAAACCTCCACAGCTGTTTTCATTTTCCTCCCTTCAACACAGTCCCTGTGTGGTACTTCAGGGAGAATTATGAAAGTGGCGTGTAATTCAGAGAAGTAATGTCTTTTTTTTTTCCCCCCCTCCCTCCCTTCTCTCTCGCTCTCTTTTTCTTGGAGTAATGAAAATTGCTGTGGTAGATCATTTTGGATTCAAGGGAAATATTGGACTCTGTTTTCCGTGGGTGAGTTAGATAACAATAGATTGAAGTGGGTTGTGTGTTTGAAAGGTCCTGCTGCTCTTGCTGCCACTCTCCATTGCAGCTTCTCACTCATCCCTCAGTAGTTAAAATCATAAATTTAATTTTAAAAAATTAATAAAAAAAAGAGGTGAACAGCTTAGAAATGCTGGGTCTTGTGCAAATGAATGCAGGGTCTTCAGGGACCTTGGTGACCTGAAAGAGACTTGCTGCTTTCATTACAGTACAAAGTCTGGTCTGTAGAAATCCCCACTCTGGAGAAGGGGATTCTACTGCCCTGAAGTCCCGCTGGCGTTTTGATGGGAACTGTTTAAAAAGCATGAGGCCACATCCTCTGCTGTATCCTGGTGATTCACACCAGCCTGGAGGATGCTCTACCTATAAGAAAAAGAAGATTTTCTTTCTAGAGGACAAATCTTCACCTGATGTTTGCTTTGCTTAGGCCAGGAGAAAATTTAGCCTTCTCGTTTTTAAACAGAAGTGATTACGTTGTGGCTCCTCTGTCCTATTGCTGGCATAGTTTTCCAAGAGGTGATGCACTTTCTCATTAAAATCTCTAAATTTTACATGTACAAAAAGTCTGAAAATATTTCTCCATTCAATCAACTAAATATTTTTTTTTAAATATTTTGAGGCCTTTCCTTTCAATTTTGAAGCTTTAAAAAAGGAGGAAAATTGAACATATTTAAGCCAGAAAAAATGACATCTTAATTATCAAAATATTTCAATCCAACTTTATCAAAGGTCTTATATAAAAAAAAATAAAAATATTGGGGTTTTTTCATCTTTCCTTGATCTTTTTCTTAAAAAAACCCGAAACCAACAACCCAAGCTAATATAGTACCATTTAAAAAAACCCCAACAATAAACCAAGCCCCCAAAAGCCCTTGGTTCCACTCCAGGAAATACTTCACCTCTAGTGAATTAGGAAGAAGTGCTGAAACGTTATATTTCTCGCCTGAAATTGTAGGGATTGTTCAAAAACCTTAGATAGCTGTTGCATCTTGTTATCAAATTCTGTTGGTCTTTCCTTTAATGGGTTTCACATGATTTTTGTTCAACAAGAAAATAACTCAGTGAGCGACTGGAAACACTTAACGTGTGTACCCTGACACATCTGCACATACCATAATAGACACATGAATTTAATGCTCAGTTGATTCAACACAGGGAGTGGAATTTAGTGTCAAGTCAATTAAAATATCCTGTTCCCACCCCCAGCACACCCCCTCCCTTTCTGTTTCCCCCCCTGCAGTATTTATCAGGATTGCTGCATGGGAGGTATGCGGTGTGGAAGTTGTGGGAGTCCTCGGCGTGCTCCGCTCGTGACGTGGTGTTTGTGCAGCGCAGCAGTAACTGCGCTCGTTCTGCCGCCGTAACCCCGTGTTAAAGTTACCACAACCGCGCTAAAGCGACGAGGCTTCGGTGGAGCTCTGCTGCGCCACGGGAAAGAAGGACAGGGATGATAAAAGGATGCTCGCACGTGGTGGCTCCCACACTGTCCTGGCTGGGCTCTGGCCGGGCGGTGAAGCGCCGAGCCTGGCGGCGTGCGCGCGGCGGAGACGTGCTCGCTGCCTGGTGGAAGCCTGGAAGGCTACTGTAGCTAAACAAAAAAGCGTTATAAAACAAACTGTTATGAGCGGCAGATAAATACAGCGTGAAAAAGATTAATGGTTAGGCGGCTGGGGTGTAGAAACACACTGCTTTCCGTCTTGACATGAGTTGTTTTGTTTTTCCTAGAAGCTTATCCGTAGGTCTGTCGCGTCCTGTCTGGGGTTTTACGCCCGCATCCCAAGGACTTCAGGATGAGAGCTGTGTGTATGTAGCTGTTCATGGAGTGTGTGGCACTCTTGTGGGGCTGGGATATACCGAGCAATGTGAGGAGTATGTAGAATACACAAATCCTCTATTTGTCAGTAATAAGGGGGTTTAATGCCAGAGTTATTACAAAGGCAGCATCATTGCTGCAGTGATTTTAAACCCAGTTTTGGTTTCAGTTTGGAAAATTGGCGGAGCTGGATTCATGGGCTCCTACAACGTCCCCTTCAAGTCAAGTCCCCCTTTCCTCTACTGATGTGTGTGAATTTTGGGTACAGAAATTTATTATTAACATATGCATCCAGTACATCAGAAAAAAACATGGGGCAAAGTCTATCTGAAGGCAAATGTATTTGGATACATGCATAATTTTTTTAACCAAGAGGATAAACAATTGCAATGTTTTCTATTGTTTTTGTATTTCTTCCAGTGTAGGCAACCTTTGCAGAACAAAGAGGTCTTTGTAAAACTAAGTCCTTCAGTATGTGAATACTTACACATGTCCTTCACTGTTTAACTGGAGGCAGGAGGAGCTTAAACCTTGGAGATAAGCTTGTATGAGAGTCTTTGCGGAACTGGACGTGATCCTGCACTGTGCCAGTGCAGTGATCCCAGCACACCAAACCGTGTCTGGTTCACGTTTGGGGCCAGTCCTGATGTATAATTCATACACGACATTTTATTAACTGGCAAATTTCCCCCTGAACCCGCCCCCGCAAATTCTCTAGACTAAAGGAAGGAATTTGTTGTGCGGTGGCCTCTTCCCCTTCTCCTTGCCCATTTTTTTTACGACTGAGGAAACCCTTTTATTGTATGCGAAATAAAAGCTTGATGTGGTCTGCCATTTTTTAATTTACCATGGTACTAAATACAAAATGTATCCGCTTACAGAAGGTGGGTCATGGCTTGTGGTCTGGGGTTGATCCAGTGCCTGTTGTGACTGGTTGTAGGGGGACAGGGAGAAGTTAAGGGCTTCTCCAAGGTCTGAGCAGAAATTAGTGGGGTGGGCAGAAATTAGAAGGCATGAGAGGCTTTACTCATCCCCTGTTGTGGAGTTTATCATCCCTATAATTTTTCTTGTGTTATGCGATGGCTGCCTCGCAGTGCTGCGGGATTAATGCCGTTCCCCTGGGCTGAGGGTGACAAAGTGACCCCAAGTACAAGCAGTAAGTGAAATCACCAGGTCAAATTCTGTTTTTTCAGTGGAATAAAGTGCAAAACCCCAAATCAGCTGCAGTGGTGGGTGTGAAGAAAATGCTGTGGATGGCTGCAAGGGGACAGTGGAACTGTCTTCTTGCGAGTAAATAAATCTGTGGTTTCTCTGAGGAAGGAAGGCTACGTGAACGGCTGGGGTGCTCGTGTGGGGTTTGGGAAGGCACAGGCTCATTTTGATGCAGTACTGTTGTGCCTCCTCATCTTGGTTTCGCGTTTGCTAAATGTCGTGGGCTTGTGGTACAGCGCTAACGAAAATCGGATGAAGAGGTCTGGGCAGCCTGGGTGCTGATGGGTCTGTCTCCATAAAGCGCTATAAATAACATTTGGGGCTTTGAATACAAAGATCTCTGACTCCAGAAGGCAAAATAAAAGACATGAAAGCATCTGAAATACAAAATATTAGGGCCTTTGCTTTTGAGTGATCTTCCTTTATACTGTTCCATTGTCATGAAACCCCTTACTGACCATGGTTAGACAATGTTAGAGATGGTGAAACTGCCTTTTCTGGGAAAACGAAGTTTTAATGAAGACAGATTGGGGCTGTTTCTGCTACTGGTGTTGCTGAATTCCAATTTTCTTTCTGGAAGGACAAAGCAAAACCCAGTCCCAAAGACGAGCACATATGAAAAAGAAAGAGAAAAGGAGAGCAAAACCAGTAAACAACTTCTGGAGCTGAGTCACGGCGAGGCCTCCGTGCTGGAGACAGGCAGCTCCATGCCTTAGCAGCTCCAGGAGAGCTCCACCATGGGCAAGCTATTTAAGGCATTGCTTTTTGTTGTCTTTTTGGTTGCAGGCTCACAGAAACCCAGCTGCATAAATAAATAGCAATAGTAATGTAATCTTGGCTGGCAAGATCAGATATATATATATATTTTTGTACATAGCAGGCTAGAGAGAGAGAGAATTAAGTTGTAGAAGGAACAGAAGACATGGGAGACAAAGATAGAGCAGAAATGGGAATTAGGGCAGCACCTGGCATGTACCCAGAGCTGATGGAGAAGCAAACATCATCTAGTCCTTTCCGGGCTGGATCTGGTCAGTAGTCAGGATGGGGGGCTGAAGTAATGGGATCTCAGGAGAAAGCTTCAGGAAGCAGTAGCACTTACTCAGCACAGATAGGAGTTCATCTTCACATCACTCTGGAGTGATGGGTTTTTCAAAGGGAAGGGTAAACAAAGCAGACTCTTTACATTGTTCATAATGTAATCTTGATTACATTTATTTTTATCCAGCTCTAAAAACTCTTATTTATTACAGAATAAAAGACTCATACTCTGAAGCTTGCACTGACATAATTACTCTGTAACTAGTCCATAGTCATGATTTTCACCGAGTTCTTATGTATGAACAATGTCCAAAATAGATATTCTGGCAAAGCAATTAATAATTAGGTATCAAAAAAAAATTAAAAATCTCAAATGTCTTGTCTGGTTGATATAGTATGTTTAGCACTAAACCATTGCTTCATTAGTTAAAAATGTGTTTCAGGCAGCACAGGCAGTCTCTACTCTCTGCCCAGTGAAAGTGCTCCAAAACTTTCACCAAGACATGGAGACGAATAAAGAGTGCTGAGGCCATCTTCTCTTTGCTGAAATACTTTGAAGCAACAATCAGATAAAGAAGATCAAGAGGTGATGGGAAATAATTAGAAGCTGTTAAGCTGGTTGTTACCTAGGCCCATGGATGCTCTGCTGTTCATGTCATTTCACTTTGGAAGGTCAGATTCACCAAAATAATTGCAAGCCAATCTCAGGGGCAATTATTGTTGTAACAAAATATCAGGCCTGTAATTTTCTTCATGAAGGGAAAGGAAAAAACACCATTTTGACTTTTTGCTGGTAACAGCATTTAATGGCACACAGGCAGTTTTTGAGGCAGTTTCTCCCTCCCTCTCCAGCCTTTTCCCCCTCAGTTTCCCAGACCATGAGGTTTCCAGGACTTATCCTCATCTGGTTGAGGTCCACAGCTGCAGCCAGCCCAAAAACCTGATTGTTCTGGTCATGGACATAGGTGTGCCCCTTGCCCATCTAAGATGGTCCAAATGCTTTCCTAGAGGAAGGTTTAAATCTCTGTCATCCATGTTCTCTGTTCATACTGCTGAAGTTCAGCCCACTCATGTGGGAGGAGGTGCTGCCGTTGTCAGTGCTCAGCATCTCCTTGACCAACCCACCCCAGGCTGTGAAACAGCATCAGAGGTTGCTCTGATCAGCAGTGGCTGGTGGAGGCTGGGCTGAGACAGAGGGTTTGAGGTGCCCTTGTGCCCTTTCCCTGAGCCTCTGGCCACCCAATCCTGCAAGTCTCCCCTCAGGACAGCCCCTGTTTGGGGATGGCTTGTCCCCCAGAGGTGATGTGGGTGAGCTCAGGTCACGGAAACAACCACCCTCTCCATGTAACTATTGTTGTATCCCGTTACCTACAGCACAGGGAAAGTTTCCAAAGCTGAGCATCAGCTGTGCATGTGCAGGAGCTGTTTCTAAAACATAAATAGTGTGACCATGAACTGAGGCTTTTTCTTTTTTTGTTGTTGTTGCTCAAAGACAGTTCATATTATGTACTCAGTGTTTTTCAAATTAAACCATTATTTATCCAGAGGTAGCCAAAAATGTAGCCAAAAAAACACCTCTGATTATTTTTGACCTCTCTAAGGCTAATAATCTGCTAAAACGTCTTTAAACCATCTTAAAGAAAACAGAAACACCACTGCTGACAACTCACATACCTACTTTTTAATGCAGTGTTATTTTAAATGGCTGCGTTTATAAACCTCTAAAGACTGAGGTTTGTAATAGAAATGCTGACAGATCCTTAACACTCCATCCCATAATAACAAACTTTTGAGAAAGAATGGGGCTGTGGACACCAGTGTCCCTGTTAGGGAGCTGGGAATTTCTTCCCCTCTTATTGATTCAACTCGTGTAGCCAGAAAACTGTTTTTCCTGTGGATTCAGGGTGAGGATGAAATCGAGATGGCAGGACCCAGATGTTGTTAGGGGATGACTGAGAAGCTCAGCTCAGCCTCCACGATGGACTGTCCCCACCAGAATTTTTCCTTCTCCGTCCCCCTTGCAAAAATCCTCACAGGAATAAGTCCCAGTGATGGGCAGCTGGTTTGGGGGGGCTCTGCACAAAATGGACCACATTCCCAGCTGGTGCAGATCAACTTCCAAGGTCTTCTGACTGTAGCCTTGCACAGGGAAAGGTATTAATCCCACAAAACTGCAGCATCTCTCAGGGATGGGTGCTTTTCAGACTCGCTGCCCACATAAGAAGCTCCTTATATGCAATTGGGTGGATATCTTTATCCTGCTCTCTGGCCTGTAAAACTCCCTGAAGGGGAAGAAATGCTAAATGAGATTTATGTCCTCAGAAAACAACGTGATAATTTGTGCTATGCAGTGGAGAGGGGATGCTACCATATCATCATTAAATTAAGATGTGCAGGCCAGATGTGAAATCTTGATAAGGAGCTTTATAGGGCAACGTGGCTCAGTTTGTGATTAACTTTACCGGCAGAGCAAGGAGAGCTGCAGGCAGCACAAAATGCCTTCATGTCCTTAAGTCATTATCTGGCTCTGACTGTGGGCTTATTTGATCTCTGCACCCTGTGATCTCACCCTTGCTCACCTAGGTCTCTCATAAAGAGCACCCACATACTGTGGAAAGTTTTGCTTAGAAACACAGATGGTGTGGTTTTGTCCATCCCACCACCATCAGGCTCTGTTTCTGAGGGCGTTCCTAGGGAAAGAGGGCTTTTTGAATATTGGTTTTCTTTTATTTTTAAATCTGTCCATCTGGTTCTGTCTCTTTTTCCTCAGCAGAACTGGTAGATGTACACTGAGTTTCTGTTGGCTTTACTACTGGACTTTCAATGTCATAAAAAAATTAAGGCCATGGCTCAGGGAATGCAGGCAGTTATCTACTCAGCATTTGTCCAGGCACCCTGTGCATTGCTGTATCACCCTCCTAATTTTTTATATGTCAGTAAGGAGAGCCAGGTACTCACACTCTGTGTAAAACCCCAGGAAAAGGGGAAAAGTTCCAGAGAGCAGCAGCAACCCCCTGGGCTGCTCCTCCTGCAGCATGTCTGGGTCATGGCTCACATATGGGAACAAGCCTCCCCTGTTGGGTACAGTGGCTCCCAGCCCTGGGGTCCTGGGTGTTTGAGAAAGTCACAGATATTTCCACTGAGCTCTGGGTTTTTATGAACAGTCAGGACAGACCAAATGAAACTGGGGGGTTTATGCTTTTGAAGATCATAGCCCCAGCTTTTTCTCCGTGTTTTCCCATAAAAAAGTGAAGCAGCCCCGAAAGCTGCAAACAAGCCCTTGTTTGTTTTGGGCTTTACAATGAAGAGAAGAGCAAATGATAATGAATTAACTGCCTCCCCAAAAAAACGAGACAGAGAAAAGTGACACTGGAAGAATTCATTCAGATATTAACTTGTGTCATTCTCCTACCTGCAAGGAAAGCACAGCATCCTCAGACCTATGAAAACCACAACACTGGGCCAAATCAGGAGCACATCTGTACATCACTAGTGTTTAAATCCAAGTTTTTCTTTTACCATAAGCCTTTAAGCCCCAAAGAGCAGCGGACTGCTTTTAGCTTGTTTTCCTGTAAACAGCGTTAGCATCCCGATTGCTGGCGTGTGACGCCAAGCTATAATTTAAAGGATCTTGTTTATAATTTTGCAAAGATTTCAGCAACAGGGCTGTATTTTTGACTATGTCTTTGGCTTGCCTTGCCACAGTCAAACAGCTGGGATCACTGTATGTGTGTGTGGTCAAATTTACTGTGAAGCGATTAGGGTATTAAACAAAATGAAATAAACATGTAAATCTCAAAAACCATCTTGGAGTTGAGGTTTACTTCTATAGAAAGAATACAGATGGAAAAAGTAACATAAAATTAAAGACATTCCTAATGGCAGGCTTTTTTTTTTTTTTCTTGCTGCTATTTTATTTTCAAGGAAAATAATTTCAAGCAAAATAATTTCAAGCAAAATAAATAGAAATTACATTTTTAATAGAAAAAGTCCTGCGTCTCTAAGGATAATGTTGTGGGATAGAAAAGCTTGTTTTAAATACTTATACTGCTGTATGTATTTGTGTACTCTTCCATGTGACTGAATATATTTAGGCAGAAAGAGAAAGAGAAGGAAGCTTTTATTGATTTTCTTTTTCGTCTTTTTGGTACCAAAAGTCATCAGCTACAGTCTTGGCTGGCCAAAAGTGATTTCAGCAGACTGACAGGGATCTGATATGATCTAATCTAATCGATCTATGGATGAAAAAAGCTTTTCTTTTCATGCCAGTTTGTTTGCTTAGCAAAAATGTGACTCCAAGAATGGCAGGGACCACCAGGAATAAAGGAAATATCCTTGAAAAGTCAAGTCCAGTTTTCTTTTGCTTTCTTTGGGTGGCCTGTTAATGATTCAGGTTTAATGAAGGGATTGGGTTTTTAGTAGGACAACTTTATCAGAACATTAATTATTTGTGACTCTTCTGCCTGGCATAAATTCGAAACTCAGTGTCTGGCTTTATTCTATTTCTGGAAAAGAAGTCCTCAACTTTTAAGTTTACCAGCAAAGGAGGTTTCTAAATCCCTTGTAATCTTAGTTCACACTTTTTAGCTCAAAATTATTTTTAAAAAAGAAAATAAATTATATTTATATTTTAATTTTTGTTTTTAATTTATTCATTATATGTGACGTTATCTAATGAGCAGATTCATTTAAAAAGGGGAGTTTCTTCCAAAAGAAAAATCAAAGCATTTTATTAAAATGCTGAAATTTATTAACATGCTGAATTATTAAAATTTATTAAAATGCTGAAGTTAAGGTTTTTATTTTCTCACAACTTTGGTTACTGCTTTGGTTTCTCCAAAATAAAATTCTCTCTAGGCTTGGAAGCAGGCAGATACTCTCTTTCTTGCAGTTCCTATATCCTTAGGTTAAGATTTTCTGGAAGTTGATAAAGATTGAAACTTTTTTCTTTGGTAGCATCTTTTTCTCTGTTATGCACCTCAGGGATCTCAAACTTCTTCCAAGACACAATGTTTCAAAGCAAGCCAGGTTTTCTCTTCTGCTTTGACAGTTTTCTGGGATGTAGATTTTCCCAGCTATGTTATTTTCTGGACAAATTTCTCACTCTGTTCTGCTCCCTGTTTTTTCTGCCAGATCTCTTACTTGCATCAGTGCTGTATGAAAACCTACTGCATTTGTGAAATACGTCCCTTGAGGTTTTTAATAAGATTTTTTTTTGGCCTGGAAATGCCAATTATGGGCTCAGAAGAGTCTTTGGGTCTAGTATACTGCTTTTTTCTTTTAATCTTTGTGGAAAGCCCTCCCCTGCTTGTTCCCACCCAATAAAAGGAGGGACACCTTTAGTAATATGAAGGAAGGATGAAATTAAAAAAGAATAAAGTTGTTTCCATATATCAAATGATACATTCAAACTTCCTAGATATTTTTTAATTTATTTTTTTTTTAGGAGAAAAAATATTAAATTTCTTAATTTTAAACCCATGGTTAATGTTAGATCCTAAACGTGTCTCTAAGAGAAGTGCCGAAAATAGATATTAAATTTCATCTCTACTGGATATGGGCTTGTTTAAATGAGTTACCTTCCATGAATCCTTTGAAGGGAACCTATATATCTGCAACTTCTACTCTGGCTTCTTTCATGTTCTTGCAGTGGGCTGTCTTATATAGATAGGCTTGGTCAAAAAGTCAACAATTCTGACAAATATATGTTACTACATAAGTTACCCTGGATTTGCATTTTTTAATGAATGAAAAAATATAAACAGCCTAAATTTTTACCACAATTTTGATACAGATTTTAAGACAAGCCCTTAAAAAAAAAAAAAAGCAGAAGTTAGAATTTCTCTTGCTATTTTGGTCTGATGGAAAATAGCCTGGCGTGTCAAATATGTGTGTGAATTCTCTTTGAGTTATCTTGGACCTCGTACCCAGCCTTTGGTGGTTCTTTTGCCTTTCTCATTTTCTTTAAAAAAATATTTTAACACCTGACATTTCTGCTGCTTAGCCACTGAGACAGTGGTAACTTTTGAACTTTTTGATATGCTAGACGGAGGGAATTCCTTAAATTTCTTTGGTCATCAAGTCATTTCATTGCTGCTGTCTGTCCATCTCAAAAAGATTTTAGGTCTCTGCTATAGCAGTCAGAGTCCAGAAAAGGGAAAGAAGTGAAAGTCTGAAGTCTGGGCTTGAAGCACACTGGTGTCTTAATAGGTCTGAATCCCATTTTCCCTCTGGAATTGATCCAGCCTCATTTCCATAATATCCCTTTCACTCACACTTTTTCAAGAGGAGTATTTTGAATATGAATATTTACATGTGTATGCAGTCTTCAGTAATACTTGCAAATGAAAAGTTCAGACTGGCATAATAGAGAGAGTTTTTTTCTGGAGAAAATTAGCTCCCCCTTTCTTCAGCCTCGGATATGAATTTTGCGATCTTGCGACAATTTGGGAGTTATTTAAATGTCTCATTCAGTTACTTGGTTTTGTTTTCTTTCCTTCTTTTCCCTAACGTTTTTTCTGCTTTGTTTCTCTGAGAACCAATTGCACTGCGGTGACTTTTTTTTCCCAGGAAAAATCAAACACAGGCTTTAATGGGAAAAAATGATAAAACACATTTTAACAACCGAGGAAATGTTTTGGGGAACCTGATCTCCTGAAATTTATAGGTTAAACTGTTCTGGGTATCCATCCATCTCTCCAAGGAGTTCATCCCCTGGGGAAGTCTCAAGACATGTAGCATGTCCTCTGCAAGCCATTTTTGCCAGAACCTGAAGCTCATCGATGCTAGTTTAGGATTTGGTTACAGACTCCAGTGCAGGTGCACAGGTCAGCAGATGCTGACAAATGGATTAATTTAGCTTCGGTCAATGTTATGTTTTTTCGAGGGAATGCAACAAGGAGATCTCTAATGCCTCTGTGTGGACTTGGGGTAACCCATGAAGAACAAGGCTATTATGTCTAGAATCAGGTTTCATATTTTAGGCTTGTTGGAAGCTAAAATTTATGCTGACATCCTGGGTGATTCAGGGCCACGTAAATCAAAAAAAGGGAGTTTCTTCCTCAGGGGCAGGGTTTGTGATCTGTGAATGCCCCAGTTTTGTGCTGTTTTGTCATGGATCCCTCACCACATCTGCTCTAGAGGAGATATTTAAAAATAAGACCTTTGAAATCATAAGCATCATGTTTTGTTTTGGTTTTTTTTAATAAACCAAGTTCTGCTTTCATTCTGGTTATGTTGATTAACCATGTATTTGGTATTCTCTGTTACATATTCAGTGTCTAATAGACTAACCAGTCCCCACTGGACTACTTGAAATTAAATACATTAAGGCTTTCCAATGTAATATATTAGATATCTAAACAATATTGCAGTAATAAGAATTTCATTATCCTGGTCCAAGCAGATAATTTATTTTATTTTGTTGTTTATCCTCTGTCCTCCCATCTTCAAGATTTGTGTTCCTGCAGGAGATAATCCTGTGATAAACCACAGACTTAAATATACATAAATAAATATGTCCTTACCCCTAGAGAGATCAGGCTGTCTTTAGCCTCATACAGATCTCTGTTTCCTCTTTCTCTCCCCAGATATCCATTCAGATAGATGGGTGTGAAAGAACTTAAAATGAATGTATTGTTCTGCAGGAATTACTGAGAACTGTGACAAACATGCTCCTTGTAATAGAAAATAAGGTTTTCCTTAGCCTTTCATATTACAGGCATATGAAAGTGTGTATCAGGTTATTTCAGGGAATGGCAAAATGGATGAGCCAGTGTGGAGAACATAAATTCCCACTTCTGCAAATCCAGAATCACTCTCGTGTGGTGTTGGTCAGATCCAGGATAGATTTGGTCCTCGTCTATTAAAAATTTTATTAAAAATAGCAGCAACGGGTAATAATGGTAACAGAAGCGAGACCACGTCTCTGGTTTCCCAGTTACCTCACAGCACATTTAATCCAGGAGGATGCCATATCATTCTCTCCCACAGCACAGAAGCAAAGCAGATCCTCAGCAAAGGAAAAGCCATGCTGAAACTATCTGCCTTACTCTTGTACTCTGTACCTTGTGACCCTGCCGTTACCAGACTCCCGCGGCCTCCATTGTCTCCTGCCCTGCTCCCCATTGTTCCCTTGCAATTGGAGATGGTGCACACAGCATGGGTTGATACTGTTCACTGCATGACATAATTTAGGTCAATCAGCATCAGTTACACCATCTGGAAAGGGAATGGCTTCCTAATACTTCATCAGTGGAGGTCTCAGTTCCCTGCGTATAGTGGTCTTCCTTCAGTGAGTGGAGCAGTGGTAGCAAAGGTCTAGCAGGGAGCTGTCGTCGTGCTTCAGGGTTGGTTTTGTGGGCTTACAAAAGTTGGGGAGCCCCAAAGAGCTGCTTTCCCCATCAGTGACCATCCCCTTTTTCCAGACTTTCCATTTTCAATGTGCTCCCTCTGCCCTGACTCTCTAAGTCCAAATGTTTCTTTCCTCTCCCACCCCCTGGACGGAATTTATTTGACAGTCCTTGTGTCACTTAATTTTGTTAGTAGATTGGGATGGAAAGTTTATAAGACAGCAATAAAAGCAAGCAGATTATTGCTCTCAGGCAGAACGGGACTTTAAGTGATTTAAGTGAGGAGGGATCCAGGCCCTGGCCCGTGTGCATTATGCAGATGCTAAAATCATTACCACCATATAAAAATATACCTATAAATTTCCACTTTTGCATTTCCTTGCTTCAGTTTACTAAGGGCTGTGATGCCATTTTCCACCGATTAGCAAGCCCAGCAGCTGTTTCATCGTGCCCTCCACTCCCTCCCTAGTCCTTTCCATGGCTTTTTCTGCTGACGTTGTGCTGTGCTGGGTGTCTGCAGGAGTCCGGGCTGGACTTTCCCCTCCAGCTCTGTCAGCAATTCATCATCCTGCTGAGGAATGAGTTATCCCAAATGAGATTAATCCTGCTTGTCTCTGCTTCCCTCTCCCTATCCTTATGGTGGTTTCCTAGCAGCACTGCTTTACCAACAGGCTGAATTAAAGAGAGCTGTGTGGTGTGAGCAGCGGTGCCATCACTAGTCATGGCTCTCATGGTGTGAAAATGGCACATGGGGAACAGAGGGTTGCTCTGCCAGCCAGAGCAGGCAGAGCAGAGAGACCTGTGGGACTGATGAAGCCTCAAATAACTGGTTGGAAAATGAAGATGCTTTGAACAGAAAAGTGTTTGCTTAGGGTTGGGTTTTTTTTTTTGGGGGGGGGGTAATATTGAAAAATCTTCTCTTTCTCCCTTGATTTTGCCTTCATTCTGTCTCTTCATTTCTAAAATACCATAGGAGACAGGGGAGAAAAAAGTCTCCTCAGTCCTCTTCCCTCCTCTCCTTTCTTATTTCTCCAAAAGTAAACAGAGAAAAGAAAGAAGAGTATTAAAAGAGGGAAGGGACAATATTTAGAGAATATCCAGAGAATAAAAAAATTGGAATGAGAAATTCAAGCAGTTTAGTAGTAATTGCTGGAACAGTAACATTAAACTGTGTCTCTTTGGTGTCCTTTAGCTCTGTCTCATAATTCTGGATAGGAAACAAAAGGTACAACTGCAGCCAATGGATTTTCTTTTCTGTAAGTAAGTTCAGTTTTTCAATAACATGGCTCCTGTTTTACCTATAAAGTAATATACACTGTTGGCCTAGTGAGATGCCTAGATCAGGATCAAGCCAGTGGTGCCCCTGAGGAACTGAAATGTGTTTTGAATTGGAAAGGATGACAGTAGTTTAAAAACCTGTTGGGGGGGAGTCAGTATTGCTTGGAGTGAGTTCATTGCCTTGAAAAACTCATCTTTTGTAGCTCTCTAATGAATCCTCCTGCCATAGCCCGTTGAAATCTCTGGTAAGGAAAAACCCCAAACACATAAGAGGTTATCTCTCCAAAGATAGAAATGGTGCCTGGAATGAAATTCTTCCATTGTGGTTTTAAAGATGCTTTTATAATTACCTGGGCAAACATCCACTCAAAAGTAGCTGGTTTGTCACCCAACATTATGGTTGAAGGAAATGCTGTCACACATCTGCGACGTTGCTGGTGAAACATCTTGCTAAGCACAGATTTGTGCTTTGTGCACATGCATGGCTTGCAAGGATGTTCTTCTACGGATATATGAAGAAAAACAAGAGTAATGTGTTGTTGCACACATTAGTGGCAGATGTATGATATACCTCTTTGCCACACCTAACATAGCACCTTAGGAGTTACTAAAATCAGATCAACTTTTTATTTTTCGCTTACCAACCCTGTATTTCATTGAACAGAAGCTTTCTGTTAAACTGAAACAGATGATGTTTTAAACTAATACTAATTGATTCCATTCCTGGAGTTCACAGTGGTAGCAAGTAAAATAGCTCCCTGACCCTGCCGGTAAATTCTGATTTCAGACTGCGCAGCGCGTTTTGAGTTCTCTTTTCCTTTTGCAGTGTCCACACAACTCTGGGTTGGCTCCCAGCATCACTCCCCAACACACCATGCTGCTTAAGAAGTGGGTTGTACTGGGTGCAAGAGACGTAGGCAGGTTCCCAAAACCCACTAGGGAGACCCTGGGGGAGTGACTTCATCATTGCTGGAGTTCCCCCTCAGTGTAGTAAGGATAAATATGCACTGCCTCATGCAAAGGTAGGATGAAATCCACCAGTGATCATGAGGGGCTTTGTTACAGTGAGGCCAGTATAAGAGTCACCTCATATATCCCATTAATAACTGAGGTTCCCTCTTCCACAAGGAAAGGAATCAGGTGCTATTTCTTCTTTTCTTTGCTGCCGGTAATATAAATTATATTCAACACTCCAAAAAATACCACATAAACCCTCTCAAAAATGTGAGTATTGGGGATGCTTGCCTTGGTCTGCAGAAGGGACCTCTAACTTTCAGCCAACCACATCATAAAAACATGAATACTAATACTGGGAACAAAATTTCCTTGTGTTATTAAGGTAGGATAGTCGAATGTCTCATGCTAAGAGCAAGTGCTTTGCACTCTCTAAGGGCTGTGCACTTTCAGTCTTTAAATCAACCTCTCTCCAAAAGCCCCCATGCTGATGTGTGGGGTGGGCAGTATTCCACTGGCCCCTCATTCCAAGCTTGGCTAGGGACTAACAGGGGAGGACCAGCCCCATCCCTCTGCAGTGCATTTAGGATGTTGCTGGGCCACCCTGTGTGGCACATCTTCTCTTTTAGAAGAAGTTGGTCATGATCTGGGACATCAGGAGGTAATACAGAACTTCACACTGCAGAAACTGATGGTTTCCTGGGAGCTGTCTGTCTGCCTGTCCATGCATCCCTGATCTTTCCTTTCACAACCAAACTGGTAGTAACATGTCTGCCTTCTGTTGCAAGGCATAAGCTGTTGGTATGTCCAGCTTTCCAAGCAGGGCTCTTTAATGGAAATGTAGACAGCTTACTAGGAGCTCTGATATTAAAATATGTGTCTCTGAAATAGTGCTGGGTATTTTTTTACCTATGCAAATGGAAACAGTTAAATGCTGGAATGAGCACCATTGGCTCTTTGTGACAAATACAATGCAGATCTTAGCCAAGGAGATCTCTTTGTAAAGCCTTGGTTTTATTACTGTTACAAATGAATCCCCAAATTATTCTTCCCTCCAAAAAGGGGAAAAAACCATCTTTCCTTCATGTCTCCAACTTTGCTCCACTTCCATACACGCTTTTTAACTCGTAACCTGGATCTACTTGAATTGATTTCTATAGCAAAGATTGAAAGTTTCAATCAGAGATGTTTGATGAAAGAAGAAAAAGGCCTGGCCTTTATTTAAGACAGGTTTGAAAGAGAAGCAGAAAATGTGGGTACCACAGTGGGAGCATCTGTTGTGGCAGGTATATGTCTGTGTTGATTTTCTCTACTTGAGGAGCATGGAAGGGGCAAGAAGACACGTTGCCTCTTTGAAATGCAGTGACTCATCTGTGGCAATGAAGGACTTGTGTTCTGTTCATTAGAAGAACCAAGTGCCTTTTCCCTGGGAAATGAGTGAACTCTGCTGACCAAGGGACTGATTTTCCTAAGGGACTGAATTGGGTATTCCATCCCTGTGGATCCACACGAGTGCTGGGCAAGACTTGGAGGGAAGCACCAAGGGGATCAGGCAAGGAAGCAGCAGGACATGCTGTCACAGCATTGAGTGGCTCATTTTTGTGCTGCCCAACACCAGCCCTATCACTCAGAGACCTCCCTTAGCCGTGTGGATGGCTGAGCTCTCACCACAGAGAAGGGGAAGAGCCTTTCTGCTGGGTAATGAGGGAGCTTGGGTGATTACAGCCCTGCCAGCTGTGTCCACAGCTGGGTGGCACAGATCCTATTGAAAGTATCCTAATTATATTATAATGTTACAGGCAATTAACTTCCCCTCTTCCACATGCAGAGATTTCATTGACAAGCCATTTCTATTTCTTTGATGCTCCCTTGGTGCTTGCTTTTGTTCTCTCTCCAGAATGGGGCCTGGATCAGGCCCTTTGGTATTAAATATGTCTGGCTAGAAAGTCCTCAAATGCATCAAAACAATCTTGATCAGTGGAAAGTTTTTGACATGGAGCAGGATTTTATAGTGTGCATGTGTGCCTCAAGTGTTTCTTCTGTGCAATGTTCAAATAGAGGGTTCATTTCACTTTAAGATCATAAAAAATGGAGTTATTTAATAGGACCCTTGGTTGGGTAATTACGAAGCAAAGGAAAAGCAGACAATCCACCCAGGGGGTGTGTGTGTTTTTTCTTCAGTGGTGTTAAATACTATTTGGATTATTCACTGAATAAACATTAAATAATGTAATTTGGAAACCAGGTCCCATTAGGGATTTAAATGTGTAGTCTGTCACTGGTAAAGGATTAAGATATTAGTGTATTAATGCAATATCAGAAGCTTTGGATTCCTTCTGTGTTGCTTAAGTGCTTTCTGATCAAACGTGTGCGAGTAGTTTGTTGGGTTTCTTTTTTAATTGCTTGTTTCATGCTGTAATGAAAGTGATGGTGGATATAGTACAGTGTTTGAGTTTGCCTGCTTAGCCTGAAACTCTACAAAAAAGAGCCTGTGAATCTAATCCACCCTAGTCTGAGAAACTTGGAGAAACTTGGCACACCCAAACCTTCACCTTTGTTTGCAAAGAGCCCATCACACTTTGGTATTGTAAAACCCCCCTTTACTGCATCTCCCCCTCCACTCCTGCTCCTTCCTGCAGTGCCATGTAAATAGTGCTTTATGCCTGGGACATTTCTGCCACGTTTCATCTTAGAGGTTTCTTGGGACAAGGTGCTTCTACAAGGCACAAACAAGGATGGGTAGCTAAGGCTTTGAAGAGATCCAGAAGATTCTGAGTCTGACTCAATCCTGTATTGAGGCCAAGACTGGAAGTGAAGTTGAGAGGCCCTGGGTGACCCTTCAGGATTTCAGGAACTTTTCCACCTACAGTCCATTTTGGAAATAGGTTTTGTATAGGTTCAATGTGTGAGGCTATTTCTATCCCTGTGCAGAAGCATTCAGCAGGTTAACTGTGTTTACGCTGTTAGAGGTGGAAAATGTGCCTTGGTTTTGCAATAATCCCTAACATTTACACCCTGGAGAGTTTGCAGATGTTGATTGTCATTGACCAGCGAGTCCTAGGTGTCTACAACAGCATCACCAGAAGCAGGCTCTGCTAAAATGAGTTCCTGGGTTTAAAAGTGTTTCTTTTATTGTGTGTTTATTCAGTTCACCTGAAATGGCCATTGCTTTCCACTGGGAAAGCCCCAACAGCATATATTTTGGAGAGGAGTCCAGAGACAGGAGCCCTAGCAAGTCCTTCTTAAGCAATCCCTTAATGATTTCAGCACTTTGGATTCCTTTTCATGCAACACACTTTATTGCTGAAGGATGGTGAAAGAGTGGGTTTGGCAAGTTGGATTGCCTTTCATCCACTCAGGATCCAGGCTGAAGAGTGTATTACCAGGGCAAATATAAAAAGAGTATGTGAGAAAATATAAAATTATACAAGAAAAAGAACCAAGACAACAATATCATTGGAGACTCTGAACAAGTTGTAATGAAGATGTTTGTCAGACAAGAGAGAAGGTGCTGAGCCTAATTCAGCAATGCTTTTTAGTATAGACAGCTAAGCAAAAAATGTGTCTTTCACAGAGGCATTTCTTCATGAAATTGCTTTTGTTATGAGCTGAGTGCATCCTATTGGCTTAAAATAAAATGTATGTGTTTGTTTAAGCTGTGTCAGCGGTGAATTTAACTAAACAGCTCATCCAAGTCAAAAAATGTGTGCTCTAAATCTGTAGACAATCAAGCATTTTATTTTTGATAACCAGTCACTGTTTATTGTAGTATACAGTAATGTTTTAAAAAGAACAAGAGTGTTCCTGCTAACTGGGTCAATTCCAAGTACTGCATTTCAGCAAATGAAGCAGGGACTAGAGTTGATGAAATTTGCAAACAAATCCCCATGGAACCCCGTCCATTAAAAATTAGCTCTGAATTAGATATTACAAACAGCACTGAAAAATGGTCTCTGTAGCTATTGTCTTGAAAGTCCTTGGTGTAATAAAAATCTCCCATTTTCTGTAAAGGAGGGGGGGAAAAACACAGTTGCTGGAAAACACTTCAGTTCGCCTAATAGGAAAATATAATTCAAATATTCATAATGATTCCTATGGATGAAGGGAACATTCTTGAATATTATTTTGGAAGCAAGTCAAAATACGCACTTGTCGTTACTATGGCAATGAGCAAAAAGCAGAGAAAACCCCCCAACAACAGCAAATAAACCCACAGGTTTGAAAGGAACTTGCCATGTATGATAATTTTTATGATCACAAACCCCTTGCAGCAACCAATTTGCTGAGTATAAGTGATCTAATTGAGGGCAATCGTTGTCAGAGGGACCAAAAATATGCTAGGCCTCCATTTTCATATTAAAATGCCATGGCTTGGTTTAACATTTCCAAGTGGTTATTTTAGTCCTTTTTTAAAAAACAAAAGCCTGTTGAGGATAGGGTAACTCTGTTGACCAGTATATTATTGAACTTGTTTATCTCTGGCAAATGGGACCACCTGATCTCAATAGTTTTCCTTTTTTTTTTTTTTTTNACATTTCACAATTAAAGCAGAAGAGGCTTGTTCTGCAGTTCTCACCTTTTGTCCTGAATAGCCTGGAAACAGAGGGACACTTTCCCAGTTGAAGTCTGGTGTAATTTCCCCTTGAATGGGCTCTCATGATAAGAACAGGGGTCACTGGATGGGATGGTATGCAATAAAGCTTGTGATTGCATGGTTCTTCATCATCACAAAACAGCCCAACACTCTGCTTTATGATAGCACAATTGGCACACACAATGGCTTGGGTAGAAAGCTAGAGAAACAGAGAGACGGGTATGGATACTAAGACGGAGATATCAGTCAAGCGATTGTCCCTCTTGGTGTGTTTCAAGTGCTGAAGTGTACAAGTGGCTGAGAACAGGGTCCCCAAACATTATGCTGAAAAGCAGTGAATGAATAAAAAGGGATGGCAGGAGTGGATGAATCTTGCCTATAGAATGCACCTTTGTGGTCAAATGTATAAGATAATATATAGCAGCTGTGTTATAAGCCAGCAAAGGGAATTGAACTTACAAAGCACAGGCTTTCAATAGCTTCCCTTGTGGGAACACCAAAAGTTTAAGAGGTGGAGGAGGGCTTACTGCTGACTAACGCCAACACTTAATAATAGTTGCCTTGCATGCCGTGGAACCTATCCTTTGGGCCAATTCCTAAAGTCCTTATTTAGTGCCCCTGAGCGAGAGCTTTGATTGAGTAAAGGCTGAGTAAAACCT
Organism: Pachyramphus minor; assembly: GCA_013397135.1. NCBI lineage: Eukaryota > Metazoa > Chordata > Aves > Passeriformes > Tyrannidae > Pachyramphus > Pachyramphus minor. The sequence goes on from VYXB01004451.1 coordinate 153,489, forward strand.
GGATAAAGGCTCAGGAATTGGCTGTATTTGAAATTGGTTGCCACGAGCCAGCGCTTGGAGTGTCCAGTCCTGGAAGGGCTCACAGTTCCCATGGACTTAATCGGGAGCTGCAAGGGCTTAGTGTTAGAGGAGATTTTTAACAAATACTGGACCTTTTAATGATAATACCAAAACCTGCAAACATTTGTTCCTGCTTCTTCATTCCAGAATTTTTATTAAAATCAAACCAAAGCATCAAAAAGCAGGCCTTCAATTTTCAGGAGAAATATCTGTTTTTCTTCTTTTCCCCTCAGCTCCATAAATCAGTGAGAAATGCTTTTTTATGAGCTCAGTCAGTACTGTGTGCATCTTGGGCCCACTAATAGTTAGAAATTGCCTTCTAGTGATGCTGAATGAAAATCATACACCATTTTTGCTTTGCAAATCTCCATTCTAACCTTTCTGGAAATCTTCTGTAGGTGGCAAGGGTGGGAGTGAGGTCAAGGGAAGTGCCTGTTAGAAGAGGAGTTAGAAAACTCCTGAAGGGAGCTAAAATACTCCGTCTTTGACTCAAATGGTGAGATATTCATAAAGGACCAGCTGCTTTTCAACATAAACAATAGAGGAGAAAAGTAGTAATGGAGCATACTGCTTTCACACCAAGGTCATGGACAAAAAGAGCTTTTAAAGTAGGTATGGTGTACTAAGCAAATTTGATTGCAGTAGATTTCTACAAAGATTAGCTGAAAACTCTTCAGTTTCAGAAGTGAGCTGATAGAAAGGGTTTGTCCTGGACTAATCTCAAGACCAAAGAGAAGGTCTTACACATAAGAACAGAATGATAGAATTGCTGTATCCTCCTAACAACTGTACATAAAAAGGGATTGCAAGTATTTAAAGGTGTCTCCTTTGTGTAAAATCTGTACTAGTAAAGAGGTTCTGTGTTCAGGGATCTACCAACCTGCCAATATCTGGCTGAAACTCCCAATTTGCCTTACAGCACAGTAGTATCTGTAGCTCTTCTACATATCTACAAATGGATGCAGCTGTCACTACATCTTTCTACTTCCTAGTCCTTTTTTCTGGCTTTTCAGAGAAAATATCTTGCCAGGTATATGAATTATGAGCTAATGTTTTGCTGTTGTCTTTTTTGATGGAGCGAAAGTTTCACAGATGCACAGAAATTGTTGTAGGATGGCCAATTTAAATAGCTTCATTTCTCATGTGGTTCTGTGGGTGCCAAGGTCCTCTGGTAATTCTTCACCCTTAGGGAGAGGACTTTCATAGTCTATACTTGGCTTCTGTGCCAAAGATTCCTTTCATTCATGGGTATCTTTGTTCTGGTCACCACTTCTTTTGCCTAGCTGAACTTTGAGATGGCAATATGTCACAATGAGAAAACTGTTGCCCTAGGTAGAAAAGAGCATTTCCAGTAAGAAATTATTATCAGACAGTCTGAAGCCACTTATTTCAGGGTGATATATATTTGCAACAAAGGAGCTATAAGCTTCAAAACCTGCAGGTGGTTTTGGGGCAGAAGGGGTTTATTCTGTTCTTCAGCACATCTGTAGCAGTTCTGCTTACAACACAAACCCTCTAGTTTGAAGCTGCAGTAGTAGGTTTTAAAGAGTCCCTCCCAGTTTTCAACAGTTCTTATGTTGTGTTGAGCAGGAAAGAAACTCCTTCCATGTTCCTCCTCATGTCTTCACAGGACCCTGGTAAAGTGGGAGAGATCTTAGTGGTCCTTTTGACCTTAGTGCATTCCTTAAGGGGTAAAACATACATTCCCCAGGCAACATCTTCCTGTGGAGGAACACTCGGAAAGCGCTAGAGAAGGGGAGGGTTCCCCTTGCCCAGCAGGCTGAGAGCTTTGGGGAGAGGTGGATGTGGAGTCAGCAGAGTGCACAGTTTGTCAAAATCAAACTTTATCTTTCTCTGGAATACCTGGGAGAACACGGTGATGGATTTTTTTAAGAGATGGTCATGCAATCAAGGACCTTGGCAATGTATTACTGCTTTGTGCTTTATAATCACAAAGGGACATATAAATTGCAACAATTATACAGTGTGTGCTTGGATTAATGTAATTGTTAGTTAATGTGAATATATGTGTGATGGATAGATGCTACAGTCTGTGAGAATAAATATCCCAGTCTGGAATTGGTTAGAGAAATTGTTCTACAACAGAAAGGCAGATCACTTCTCTGGTTTGTGCTGCTTTTTTCTAACAATGGCTATATGACTAAAATAAATTAAGGAAGGAAGCAAACATACATAATTTCGATGATTCTCAGGTGGTTTTTTTGGAAGACTTTGAAGTAGGGGAATCCTCTGTGATGTAAAGGTTTGTGCAACTTCCTCTTGTAAGTCTTTGTGGTTATCAGTGTAAATGCAGCTTTTCAGGAAAAGAATCCATTAATCTCAGTTGAGTATACTTTAAAAAACCCTCCTTGATTTCCCTTGGTTGAGGAGGGAATTCTTAGACTGGACGTTGTTGTTTACCTGCTGTTTTGTAACTGGTTAGGGTTACATAATTTGTTCTTCTGTGAAAAGGTGCCTTTTAGTCAGTGAAAAGTGCTACAGAAAACACTTTTTTTAGATGAGGGGGAAATTTTATATGATACAATATAATAATTTTCCTTGTACACATTTCACTGGGAGGCAGTCATTCATATTTTTTTGCAGTCAGAGTAGCTAGAAATAGATTTCTAAAAAAGGAGCCATAATGCCCCACAACACATGTAGTGTCTTGGGCTTCAAAAAATCCCGAGGTCTGGATAACTTGTGTTCTTACTTCTTTATATATTTATTCTCTGTGGATCTGGTCCAGAGCTGACAGGGCAAAGTTGACTCCCACTGCACAGGTTGTGTTTGCAGCATCGTGTGAAGTCAGAGCACATTACACTGATCCCTGTACCTCAGAGGGGTGTTGTCAAAGCAAATTTTTGCCTGTGCAACATTCTGAAAAGGAACAGTTCTGAAAATTTTGTTTTCCAAGGCAGTCTGTGGCCAACCTAAGCCAGAAAAGCTTCGTACTTTCTCAAAACACAGGAGGGCTTTGGACCAAAGTCTGAGTATGGTTCAATTGGAAGGGACCTTATGGACATGAGTTGCTACTCATTTGTGTTTTTTAGAGACAAGTTTGAACTGTGAAAGTTGGCTTCAGCCCACAAATCTTTCAAAAAAGGAGAACATTTATATCCATTCCAAATCAGTACCTGATTATTCTTCAGTTTTTTATCATTTTTACTGTGGCAGAGATTAATTAATACAGGAGGACTTTCATCTTGCAGAAGACAATCCTTAAAACAGTATCAGTGTGGTGATACATGTAATTAACCACAATGCTGCAAAATGATAAAGATGCACATATATACACACAAACAGCATATTTTGCTTCATGCAATATATATCTTTTGTACTCAGAATATGTATCTAAACTTGAATCTTAAATAATATAAAAACCCACAAAAATAAGTTCCTTTAACATATTTGTTTCAATAGAGCCATTTGTCCCATGGGACAAGCAATTAAAAAAGTATTTTAACTTACATGGACTAAATAAAGGAAGAACCACTGCTGGAGAAAGCAATTTGAATGGAAGATTTGGGGGGACAATATAAAATAAGAACAGAGGAATAAAATATGGAACAAACCAAATGAAAATGTCCACTTGGGAGAGCAGAGTGCTTCCAGCCAGACCACACTGCTGGCCAGACATCATCTTAAGCAGATTATTCAAACAAATATTAATTTGAGTTGCTAGGATGGAATATCTGGTTTAACTGTTATAAAGTACTGTATTAATGTGCAAGCCAGTGATGAATAACAAATGTACTCCCACAGAACAAAATGTAAAATTAAGGAATGTCATACAAAATGCTTGCAAGGAGAGGGATGTGCTTGCTTGCTCCAAAGGGTTTTGAAGCCAGCCCAGGACTCACTGACTGTGTGGTCACGCTGGATTTGCCTCGATGCTGGCAACATATCCAAGGCTGGGATTGTCACCAAAATAGCCATTTTAACTGGCTCAGTGATGAGGAAATCCAGTCTTCTGCCTTCCTACCTTGCCAGGATCTCAGACTGAGAGGGGAAAAAAGGGAAGGAAGAGAAAAAGACATTGGGAAAAGGTGGGGGGAGAGAGGAGGGGGACAGGGGGCAGGATGATATCTATGATATATGGTAGCATTAGAGGCTTCACTCAGCCCTTGCTCTCTAGATATTGAAATTCTTTGCTGAAACACATAGAAGTGATTTTTTTCAGTTCTCATGAGTGATGGAGTCTACTTGAAGAACCTAAACTCTCCAGAAAGATGATTAAAGTTACTATGGCATACCTGCTTTTGACTCCTTACTCCAAATTCACAGACTCATGGATTGGGTTGGATTGGAAGGGACCTTAAAGAACATCTAGTTGCAACATCCCCCATAGTCTTATATCAAAGCTCCACATCCTCTCCCCGCCCTGCCTCCTCCCCCATCCTCCCATGGTAATATAATATTTCCAGGTATTCTTTCTTAGTAGGGTTCATTAGGGACAATTTATAGTGTAAAATCCAAGTGAGGTTCCAGTTGGCACCTTTGGACTGCCAGGAAAGCCCCTCAACCACTCTGCCACTCCAGTTTCTTAGTTCCTTGGTGAGGAGGACAAAAAATGCCACTGGGCAGTTCTGACTTAGTCCTGAGACCTCAGACTGGATGGCAAGAGCTGTCAGGAGCCCATCTAATCCTTCCCCAGCCTCTTCTCCCTCGTGCTACAGGCATTGATTCTCCTGTGCATTTTGTGAGGGAGGCTGATTGTCACTGAAGTGGAGCCATCAAACAGGCTGGTCAGAAAAATGANATGTTTTATCTGAAGAGTCCAAAAAAGATATCCAAGTATTTTTCTTTTCTTTTTTTTTTAATCTGGGAAGAAATCTCAATTGTATTTCAGTTCCTTTAATTATTTTGTCTAGCAGTGAGATCAAAGGCCTAGGTCTCAAAAGGAATCAATCCTGGGCCAAGCACTCCAAAGCAGGTCCTCCAAGTTCATAAAAAAATACCATATTTAGTCATCTAACTTAGTGTGCTATTCAGAAGTGCTTGGACCTGCTGCTCCCTAGCCAGACATGGTAAGCTGCCCCAAGATTATCAGATGACATGTGCTGAAAGAGCACCAAGTACTTATGAGCTTGTTTTCTGTGGGTTTATTTGGTGTAGTTCTGGATAATCCTGTGGAGTGGCTGTTTTCTGTTTTTCAATATCAACTCAGTCTCTTTCTGGTCGGATCTCTGTCGGGGTAGCTGTGAGTGAAAGATTGGAGGGAGGTTGGGGAAACAAAATTTCCTTGCCCTCTCTGATACAGACTCACTTGCTGATGTGGTGATGCAGTTTTCAGATAGTGCTTTTATCTGGCTCTCTTTTCCATCCCTCTGTCCCTGCATTTGTTATTCTTTGTGAGCATGAATAAGTGGAGCCTCTGGAAGGACCTTGTAGAAGTTCCTAGCAGCAACAGTTTAGGAAATGGAGACTCACAGAATTGAGGCCACCTTTCCCTACTTCCAAAGCAGGCCCTATAGGTTGTAGGAGGGATTCCTACAACCAGCTGTGGGGCTGGCCATGGGTCTGTGCACTGAACTTCAGGCTGCCACACTTGGAAGCTGGGTTTGTACAACTCCCTGAGGTTATCCAGGAAATCTGTAGCAGAGTCGAGATACAAGAATCGAGGTCTCCAGACTCCCACTCCAGTAAAACAAGCCATAAATCTAATGCCAAAATCACCAACATCCATCACAAAGAGCTTATCTCTTGAGTTGCATGGGTTATAAGGAGGACTGCCCTAGGAATGAAGTAAAGGAGCTGAACTCCTCTTATTTGGGATCTAGTATTCCTGTCTCCTCCACATGCCAGGTCTCTTCTAACTGGGCTGGGTATTTCCCAGCTCCCTGTTCTTTCTGTGGCCGTCACTGGCCTCAGCAATTTCTATTTCATATCTGTCTCTCTGGGGTGCCATGGCTTCTGCAGCCCGTACTGCTCCTTCACCACATATTTCATGCCAAGCTCCTTCTGGAAAACCCCCTGGGTTTTGCAATACTTAGGCATCAGCCGTCAGCCTGCAGTGTAATGAATCCCCTGCAACACTTCCTTCCCTAAGCAGCTGTCTACAAATCCATCATACTTGGCCTGTATTTTAAGACTTAATTTAAAGTGGAGACAGGAGTGCTCTAGTCTGTGTGCTGTGATTGACACTGATAATGCCCACTAGGGGCTGAAAAGAGTCTCTCTGCATGTCCTCTGTGGGGACTGGATGAAACCTAAATGATGAGTGTGATTGTAAAAAAGCTCTCCCCTGAGAGTGCTTGTTTGGCTGTAGAGAGAGGAACCATCTTCCTTTGTCACCTGCAGTTTGCCACACCCCCCCTCTGATTGTATGGAGTAAGAGGGGAAACAGCTCCATAAATTCCAAACTTTCTTCCTCCTTGTATGTCTCAAAAAATATCAGGGTATGAGCACGATCTCCAGAGGAGCTGTGGGCGCAAGCTGGGAATGATTTGAGCTCCAGCAAACGCTTCCCTGGAGGAATCTTGCAGGAGATCTGTTCTGCTGTAGCTCCCAGCCTGATATAGTAATTAAAATCAGTGCTGATAATGTTACAGTGCCAAGTGGCAAGCTCTGAAGGTGTAAAAGCGAACAGGTTTCCTGTCCATCACCACTGCTGGAAGCAGCTCAGCTTCTAGCAAGGGGCTGGGACAAGAGCTTTCATCTGGGTACCTGGGTAGGTACCAAAGCCCTCAACCTGCTCTAGTGGTAGAAAGCCTTGGCTTAGACCCCAAGGAAGGCAGTTTTGCAGATGTAAAACTTCCTAGTTTCAGTAAGAATAGCCATGTAATCAGTGACCACAGTCCAGACATGGCTCATTGAGCCATGCTAATTAATCATGGAATCACAGAACGGTTTGGGTTGGAAACGACCTTAAAGACCACCTGCCATGGGTGGGGGTGCCATTCTCTAGATCAGGTTGTTTAAAGTCCCATCCAGCCTAGCTCTGAATACATGGGGCATCCACAGCTTGTCTGGGCAGCCTGTACCAGTGCATCACCACCCTCTGAGCAAAGAATTTCTACCCAACATCAAATCTAAACCTCTCTCCTTTCAGTTTAAAACCTTTCCCCCTTGCCCTACCACTGTCTTCCTGTGTAAGCACTGTACTACCATGTATTAGCTACCTGACACCATAATAACTCCCTTTCTTCTCAGACACCCTTTGTGCTGCATGCTGTGCTACCTGCAAATAATGTCCCTGTGGTTTTAATACCAGGCTGGGGCAATGGGGAGCTGCTGTATCTGCATGACTTTGGAAAACTCTTCCATCGTGCCATGCTCTGCTAGTCCAGTGCTGAAGTTTCTTACCTCCTGATTTAAAAGTCTGAGTTCCTCTCAATTTTCTTCTCATCCCAGCAATTTCTGCATGTCTTTAGTCTGCAGGGTGTTCAGGTCAGGTCTACTGCTCACTAAGAAGTGATGTTTTGATCTTGCCTAGGTCACCTCAGGTCTCCTGTGTTACCCTTGATGGACTGGGATTTGATGTATTTTATGACACTGGGAATCTGTGATAATCCAGCCCCTGTGCTGAGCAACTATTTCTGTTCTCTGTTTCCCTGGGTGAAACAGTAAATTGGAAGTTTTTGAGGCAAGGACAGTGTTTCAAACCAACATCAGTAAAATACCCAGCACATGGGTCTGTGATAGACATTCTTAGGCTTTAGTGGATACAAGTATTTTATTAATACTGGCGGTAACAAGAGTATAATAATAAAAGGAATAATAATAACAGCAGCCACAATCTAACACAAAACCACTTTCTGTCACTTTGAAGCCAAATTACTTCAAAAAAATTTCCCTTTTAATGTTTATTTGAAATATCTTCCACTTTTATTCATCTTCAGTTTATTTAGATTTCAAGATTCTTAGGTTTTTATTACAAAATTTTGTAGATTGATAGTTTGAAAAAAATGTGGTGAAATGTGAATACTTTATTTTCAAAATCTAAAATTTCACTAAAATCTGGACAGAAGATGTCCAGCTGTTCTCTACTTGAACTTTCTTATGTGTGGGTTTTGAATGCCATGTGCTTAGTGTGAGAACCGGCATTTTAAATGCTAAAAAATTTCTCTTTATTGCAGAATGTACATTCTCAGCCCATTTCTTACTACAATAACTGCACCCCAGGGTTTCTTCAGGCAAAGCTAAGACCCCCACATGCACACAAATTTCACTTACTAGCAGGAGGAGAGCACAGTCATGTGTATGTGAGTTTTTCAGGGTCGCCTTGATTGAGTAAGTGTGCTCTAACACATTAAGTGATGCAAGAGTTAGTGTCTGTGCCGTTGCTTTTCTTCAGACACTAGAGTTGTGCTCTGTATCTCAATTTTTACCAGAGTAGTGGCTTGTGTTATTCCTGGGCCGTTTTGCCCCAAGCTGTAACTCATGCCTAAACTTCCCAGATGGCCCTGGGCCAGACCTCTGCTTCTTGGGTGTTTCAACCAAAGTTTGCACAACAGGGACCCAGGCTATGACTGGGTCTCTCATCACGTAAAGAAATATTGTTGTAGTTAACAAAAGAGGAAGGAACTATCACAAAGAGGTCTGAAACATTTACAGCAACCTACAACGTTGAATGACAAGTTGTCTGGAAGTGCTACCCCTCTCATTGGGCACTGGTAATCCCTTCTGAACCACTCGCGTTAGTGCCACTGAATAGTTAAAACCTTGTAAAGAGATATTACTACAATAACAACTGAACCTTCCACATCTTCCAAAAAAAGATTCCTTTTTCCATGTTGTTTTGTTATGAACATGCAAAGCTGAGACTTCATGCTAACACATGCATAAGTGTTGTGCTTGCACATTTGAGGATGCCTTTTACTCCTTTCTGTTGCATTCTTGAGGGTGCTGTAATAATTTATTCTCTCTGCCTTCTTCTTCTTTTTGTGTAATTATTACTCTTTAAGTTAATCACTTACTGAAAGTAAATAAATTCCTCTCAAGGTCATGAGCTGCAATTTTCTCATGTGAAGGGCAAGGGGTTTCCACGTTACTCACTCAGAGTGAGAGTACTTCTAATTCAAATCTGTGACGCTGTATGTTCATTTTCCCTCAGCACCCATTGACCAAAACTTGTTGAAATTAATTGTGCAGCACTGATTTCATGTCACTGAAATATGAGGGAGAAATATTAATCAGTTTATTAAAAATCCAGCAAATGTCAGGGTATTACCAGCCCTAATTAATATGTGTTTAAATTCTCTGCCCTGGGCCCTCCAGTCTTTTATTTTGTTTGAACTGAAGCTTGACATTTTCAGTCAGCGCATTATTGTCTAACAGCAGGAGAGTGAAAGCTATACCCCTTTCCTTAAACACACCAGGCTGTGGAATGTGCTCTGTCTCTCTCCCATTCCCCTTCCATTTGTTAGGTACTGGACATGAGACCCTAACTCTGTTTAAGAGATCTCTTTCCTTTGGAATAAAGAAAAGAGTCAAGCATCAAACCACCCCAGTAGCTGCAGCCCAAGAGCTGTGTTTCAGGGATTCAGGAACCACAATGGGTAAAACTCTTTAGTGCTCTCAAGAAGGATTTTTTTTCTGTACCAAACCAACAATACCATCTATTTACTGGTTCAGAGTTTTTAAAACTTACACCGTAAATCATAGCTAAGCAAACTGAACAAAAATTCCCAGGTGGCAGCAACTGATGGTTCTGTCAATAAAAATGGACGCAAGTCAGCAGGAGTATTTTCATGCCACCCACAAAATATTTCTGCTGGGAGCAATTTGACTTTCTCACTGTTGGACCATCCTTACATCCTGTCTATGTTATTACATGCTTTCTCCTTCATGTCAGTTCTTCCAATTAGTCCCAAAACTGTGGGGCAGTGGCCTCAGTGCTGGCATCAGGCAGTAGTCACCCATGAGGACATATGTTTTTGTTCTAAGCCTGCTCTCAAATCGTTTAGTTTAATCCTTCTTTGGAGATGGGTTGGAGAGGGACTTTTTACAAGGGTATGTAGTGAAGAAACAAGGGGTAATGGTTTTAAACTAAAATAGGGTAGGTTTATATTAAATATTAGGAAGAAATTCTTTACTGTGAGGCTGGTGAGGCACTGGAACAGGTTGCCCAGAGAAGTTGTGGATTGTCCATCCCTGGAAGTGTTCAAGGCTAGGCTGGATGAGGCTGTGAGCAACCTGTGGAAGGTGTCCCTGCCCATGACAGGGTGAGATTGGAACTAGCTGGTCTTTAAGGTCCCTTCCAACCCAAACCAGTCTATTTTTCTGTGTTTGTAAAGCAGAATAGAGAACATCCCACCTGGGGCACTGATGTGGAGTTGCTGCTGAGCCTGCACTCATACCCTAACTCTGTGACATTAACTTCTGGTGATTGCTCTGTGGAGATACGTGTGTGTATCATTTGCCACGGTGAAATGTAAGACATATACTGACTATAGGAAATATATTGAAAATAGAAACAAGCAAGTAGGTGCATTGTATGTGTTACTTCATAGGCTTCTCATTTGGCCAGCCCTCATTTGCATGAGCTGTTTTATTTATGCTCACCAGTTTGTCAATCTACATTTTACCTTGTGGAATCATGGTTTAATCCTGCCAAACACTTTAAAGCAGCATCCTGCAGCTCACCTCCCCAACCCCATTCTTTAGTTGTGCATTCAGTCTTGTTCCAGATGGACTAAACCATTATAAAGGTTGTATATGGATAGTTGTTTGTGGTCCGGGTCTATGTCTGAAAGGAGCTTGGTCCTTTCTGATTGGATGGGCCATGAGAATAACACCTGTCTCTTCAGGCATTGCTTGAACCTAATTCCCAACCTCCCTACTGCAGGACTACCTAGGTTTAGTTTGGCAAGTGTCCTGTCACCTGCACGCATTTTACCCCAGAAGACCCTGCTTCCATGATCCTTGCTGTTCTCTACCTTCCAACTCCATTTTTCCCTGGCTCCTCTTCCTGCACTGGATGGTGTGGAAACAAGTCTCCAGTGATTCCAGTCAGCTGGAGATGGTGTCCATAACTAAAATGTGTTCAAGTGTCTTTCCTTTCTGAGATGGGCACCTTTGATCCACTGTTAATAAACCTCTCCAAGTGCTTTCCAACTTTGCTCTAACTTTCCATAATTCATCATCTTTTGTCTACCCTGGCTCTAAAACAGGAAAGTTTCATCAAATTGTCATTGTTTCTCTGTCCTTGTGCCTGTCTAAATCCCCATGCATCCCAGCTATCCAGCTCCCACCAGCAGAGCACCAAGCTGCCTCCTGCTCTCAGTGCCTTACAGCCACATTAAAGGTTTTGCTTCTGACAAAGCAAAAATGTTATGGTGGAGACTGATTTTCTTGCCTGGGAGCGAACCACATAACCCCAAACCCATCCTTCCTGACACTCTGTTGTGTCTCTGCTTATCATCACACAGGTGTGTGTGTGGATCACATCCACTGAGGACCCTGTAGGAGCTCTTCCTACGTGCTCCACCCCACATCAAGGATTAGGAGTGCAGGGGGTGGCAGCAGGCAGAAAGGAAGTCTGGGACATGTAGCCTCAGCCTGCTCAGAGAGCAGTGGGGCTTCAGGAGTCTTATGTCCTGCAGGTTTGTGTCTTGTGGTTGGATTTGCTGTTGCCCAAGGTTAGAACACTGTGGGCTGCTTTGGTGCCAGAGTTTCTCCTGAGAAAGTATTTTAGGAGGTCAGGCAGGTTGAAAATTTTTTTCTGTCTGTCCTTTCATTGTGTATTTTGGGGCAAACTGTCAAATGTGTCAGAGTGCAACACTTAACAGTGTTCAAATAGCAGGCAGCTGAAAGATTCACTGCTGGCTTAAAGAATGGGAGATAACTCTCTTCTCACACTTTAATAGCTTTGTGGATTTTTTGTTTCAGAGGAAAGGATTATTTTTCTTATGCTAATGGTTTCATCTGCATAGTGTATTTGTACTTTGTGGTTCCTGGAAGTACCATACCCAGTATGTTTCTTTAGCAATATAAGGGACCAAATGAAAAAAAAAAACACCACACCTTAAATCTCAAAACATAGAATTTTGGTGTGCTCAAAATCCAGATATGAGTGGATCACCTTGTTCTCCTTTCCAGGAACAAACCACAGGTGCTGAAAAAATTACCTTCATGGTTAGAGTCATCCCCTCTATCAGTTCTGCCTTTGTGCATTGCTTCCTTGGATGGCTGGCTCTTTGAGCACGACAAGAAATCAGCTCCTTTACGTATGCTCAGCAGTGCTCAGCAAAACAAGGTTCCCAACATGAAAGCAGCCTTTAAACTCATTAAAAAACAGAAACACAGTTTAAATATTCTTCCTTTCTACAGGGTTTGACTTAGCGAGCTCTGGGAAAACCTACCTTGTTTTCTTCTCTGTGTTGATGTTGGATTGGGTTGTTTCCCTTCCTTCACTCTTCGGTTTGACAAGGAGTGACCTCCCTTCCCTCAGAGCCTGGGTTGTCCCAGATCTTGCTTTCCTAGTCAATGTGAAGCCCATGACACAAGAAAAGTGCTGCTTCTTACACACCTGCTTCTGTTGCTCAGGAACAAAAAGGATAAATAAAGTATCCGCCTGTCAATCCCACCTTCTCTGTTGGTCTGTACAAAGGCTAATAAATGCTTTCAGGAGACACAATGTCCTTGTTTAGATCTGTTGTTACTCTGAGTAATTAAACTGAGGCTTGTAAACAAACATCACCAATGGTTTCACTGCAAAAACCCTCTTGAGAAAAACACTTAACTTTTGGTTAACATGGCAGAGAAAAACTCTTTGCCAAGCTTAGTAAAAGAGATGAGTCATTTCCACCACTGCCTGGGACAGAAGGAGAGTTTACTTAGCAAAGGCCCACTGGATGATTTTCTGCTTTGTGAGTCACCAGGGTTTCTTTTCAGCTGGTCACCAACAGAGTGGCCTTGCTGACAAGTGGGCTGTGCACAAGAGAGAGATGGCCCTGGCCACGGGCAGCTGACTTTCTCCTCTGTCCCCTTGGAGCAGAGGAGCCTGAGCTAGAAAGCCCTGTGCAACATGTCTTGTCACACATCTGGTGGTAGATGTGGGATTTATGGAGGGGTGGCAACTTGCTTATTTAAGTTAACCATGGTTTTAAGACATGTAATCCCTCTGCGCTCTGTGATTGGTCTCCCTCCAGCTCCATCTGGTTCTCCAGCATGCAGACCTGAATGGCACATGGGAATAGCCTGCAAACCAGATGCTTAACATTTATTTTTAGTGATGAATAAACTTTGTAAGCATCTCATTATATAGTCGCCTGCCCTAATTAGTAACATTCAGACAAGCATTAATCTGCAGAAGTGCTTAGCGGTGCTGAGAGTACTCGGTGGAGCTCTGAGGAGGCATCTTCTTTGTGGAGGGATGTAGGGAGGGCTTTAGTGGAAACAAATGAATGGGGCTCTGGTGGGGTCTAGCTGGGTTTTCCAGGAGTTTTCAATGAATTGGGTTCTCCTGAGTGATTTAAGTGCAACTCTTTGCTGAACTGCATTGCGCTTCCAGTGGACTCACTTACAAAAAGTGAATTTGATTTTGGCCTTATGATTTGCATCATCATCCTGAAAAGATCAGACCAACAAATGATTTTGTATTAATCTACAGTGATGTTGGTCGTCCCTCTGCTATCTTCATCCTGCTGCTTTGAAAGTGTGAACAGAGAGTGAAGGCAGGACTGAATTGCCTGCTCTTTGGGCCCTTGGTCCTATCCCAAGCCTAACAGCCCCTAACACCTGGGTCTCATGGCATCCTAACTTGTGCCTAGGAATGAAACCTGGGCCCTGTGAGGAGCTCCATGCTGACAAAGCCCTGGTGTCACCACAAAACCATTCTTTCAGGATGATGTCCCTTTTGATTATCCACCAAATCCAGTTTCCCATCCTGTTGGATAAAAGAGGAGCACACTGTTATCTTTTGCTGGAGGAAAGCCTGTATTACAGTAGATCCACAGTCCCTCAGTGTACACAGAGTTATTCTGAGAGGTAGAGCAGTAACTCTAATGCAAGAAAGAAGTCATAACAAGCAAGTGGAAATTTTTACATAAAAGAAAATATCTGAGGCTACAACAGGTATTAATGAACTGAGAAAACAGACAGATGTACATCAGGGATTTGAGTGATACCTGGGAGCACATTTTATTTTTTTTGTTGCTCATATTTTTACATCTGGCACTTTCACCATATTAATGATCGAAGGAATAATTATTGTAAGGTTGAGTTTCCTTTTAAAAACTTTCAGTGTTCCATCCTGGAATTCATTCCAGATGCTGGTAACTAAAACTGAAGAAACATGCTTCAAAATGATAGTCTTCTCCGAGTCAGGATGACAGCAAAATATGTAAACGACCAATGGCTCTTCTGGCTGCTCGGTTCTTTATGAGCTATCTGATTCCCTTCCAGTTTGTTTAAAATTTTTACCATGCAGATGTTCCTTTGGGTGACCAATTTTTATAGTTTTGAAAAGATTATATCAGTTTTCCATGGTATTGTGTTACTGTATTTCTTGGATTTTTTTATAGCACTTGAAAGGCTAATTTCTTAATCAGACATTACTAGTGGAATGTAGAAAGAGAGGTTAAAAAGCCAAACTGGCACTGAGAATTAAACACAGGTTCGTAATAATATGAAAGGAAAACAAAAAGCATCAACTCAAGGATGTTGTTATTGAATGAAAGTTGAGAAAACTGCTAGGAACATGCATTTTTTATTATTATCAAAGGTGTTAAAATATATACATAGCATATGTTTGGCACTGAATTGTTGTTACACAGTTCTGTAGTATTCAGCTGTCTTGGATAAAAACTATCACTTTGATACTGGAAAATTATTATGAAAATGTTAGTTTTGGGCCTACTAGTAAAAAGCAAAGATTGTCTTGCATGCCAGTGAGGTTTCAGTGGAGGGTTTGCTCCGTTTCCAGAAACCATCTTTGGCAACCACCAAGTTTCACCTCCGTCAACAAGTCTGCATAACATTTTGTCCTTCTTTATCCTTGTCAGGAGAACTGATGGGGAGACAAGACATTCGACTTGGCTTCACACCCTGAAACTCAGAGACAGATTTCAAGCACTACTTTAGGATTATAAGTAGCAGCTGAAACAGGATTTAAGAAATGCTGGTACAAACATTAAGAAGCACTCAGAAAGAAGGGAAAAAAAGTCCCACTATAGTGTTATTCTGTTTTGTTTCAAAGTAAACATGCATGTTGTTATATTGACACACAGCTTACGTAGATGCATGGTTTGGGTCCAGTCCAGTGCTACCATAATTGCAACAGGCAGACCAGAGGTAGATTGTTTTTTTGTTCTGTTTTTTTTTCAACTCTTCCCAAATTCCAGGTTTCTTCAGCTCAGGGGTTTGGGCTGGGCTCATCCCTCCAACAGGTATGCTGTCTCCAAATTCTTTATAGAGTATCTTATTTCTGGAAGCTTAAGATGCCAAATGGGCCACCTATTTCCTGCAGAGTAGTTTCCATTGAGTCATATCATGTTCATGGGAACAAAAAGACAAACCAGAACTGTGTTAGTTATAACGTTGTGTAAATGTTACGTAACTTTGCTCCTGAAAGTTTTCTCTACCTTCCCCTGGAGCACTGGAAATTGCCCACAGCCAGCGGCAGGACGCAGAGCTGGTTGTGTTGGCACTCCAGCTGGTGTTAGCATTTTCTCTGGGGTCTAGTCAGGGAGTCCTGCTCTCACACAACTGCCACTAAATCATCAAGCTTAGAGTCAGGCATAAGTTTTTCATCAGATGACAGAGGCAGTGACCTGTCACCTCTTCTTTGCCTTCAGCCTCAGCATGGAGCACAGCCCACTGCTGAGGATCACCCGGGAATTAGCACCTAACAAATTCCCTTGCTGCTTACAGGAGCCCTAGGCATCTCACTGCTAGTTAACTTTCCTGCTCTCCTCCTGTTTTATGCTGTAGTTTGTGGCTTTGGGTCTTCTCTGCAGCTTGTTTCAAGCTTGTTGCACGTTTGGGGGAAGTGTTTTGCAGCTTCCTCTGTGCATGAGCAGGGAAACAGGAGCAGAAGTGCTCTATATCCTACATTCTGTCATTTTTGCAATTGCAAGGGACTTAGTCTCATTTTGGTCCTCCATTCCCAGGTAGAGATGTACTTTGCAGCAGGAAATGAATAAATGTGATACAGAAATACTGGTTTTCTCCTTTCTGGGGGCTCAGTGCCTGTTGTATGTGAAAAGCCAACCACACACTCTGCTCATTGGATTAAAAATGAGTACAAGTCCTCAGACATGGTGATTTTTATGAACAAGTGGGAAACAATTTTACAGGCTTATTTCTGTCCCCTGCTTTTCAAAACATTCCTTAGTGTTGAATAGTTGTGCTGTTGCCCGAAGACCTCTGTCTGTAATACCCTGCAAAGGATTTTGGAGCAGAGATGCTGCTTGGACTGAGGAGCTGTGAGATTTCCTGGGGGAGTGCTGCTGGAGTGGGCTAGCATTAGCCAGGCTTACTAAGTGCCTCATTTCCACTGCTGTGAAATCCATGCACACTCAATGCTGCAAGCCAAACCACAGGCTGCAAATCAGGTTTTCTTCTAAAAATCATCAGCAACCCAAGCTGGTGTTTTCTTTTTGGTGCATTTTATTTCTCAAACTCTCAGGGAGGTGGGTGGCTATCTTGCCTTTCAGCTCAGTAGCCCTAGGGGTCAGAGCAGCTGCCTGACCTCAGATACACAATCTGAAGGCAGTACCTACATAGACCTGTGTGCTGAGTGAGAATGATGCTGAGAAGGCCATTATGAGCTGAATTTTATCCAGTAAAATTAGGAATAAGGCAAGTATTTCTAAGCCTCCCAACGGACTTGATCAAAACATAACTCATATCTTTCTTCTGCTCTTGTATTCCACCCATTTCCTCCCACTTCAGCCTGAACTGTGATGCCATCCATTGATTCACCTGAGGAGGGAGACTTGTGTTGTTTCCATGCCAGACATATGGGCTCTCACTATATTTACCTGTAACTGACTTGTTTGGTATGAAAAGCTATTAGTATTATGATCAGTATTAAGTAAAATAAATAGACTGTAAAGAACCCAAAAACCTTGGGACGCTGAGTCTGGAGGAAGAGAACGCTACAATCACATGTGCTGTAGGAAAAGGACAACAAGGGCATATTTCCCCCAACCTTTCTGAATTTGAGGAGTGATATCTCAATAGATTAGGGTAAAATACTGAAAATTATTTACAGATACCAGAATGATATTTCTGGTTGCTGGGATTACATTTTAGACCTGGCACTTTCCTTCTCTTCTGTGCTATTAAGATTCCCATGTATTTATGCTGGGGTAGAACTGATCTTTTGCTGTGCTCGTTTGTGTTGCAATCATGCCGTTCTCTGAGGGAAGAGAAATGGAGACACTTTAGGTGGCATTTTTTTTCCTACACTGTGACCATTTAAGTGAGAAATCAAGGAGCTGACTTAAGAAGAGACAGTAAAGAAAAATATAGATATTTATATAAATGTGAGGTATGTTGCAAGAAAAAAACCGAATTGAGAATTAATGTAATTTTCTCAAAGATACAAAATAATTTGTATTGTGAAAGGGTTATTAGGCTTGAAAAAATAAACATTTCCTGTTGTGGTTTCTGCAAAGTATCTCCAGTGGCAGTTTTAGAGTCATCTGTAATTTGTGTTCTCTGGGGAAATATTTCTGTGATTACATATAGGTCTGAAAGTTACAGTAAGTATGTCTCTCCTGGATCAATGCACCCTGGAAATCTTTATCTTCATTAGTTATAGCCTCTGTCATTCCAGGGCTCTGAAGGATACGTTTAAAGTATTAAGTGTAGTCATTATAATGCAATAGGAAATAGTCTAATAAATTATCTGTCCTGTTATTGTTTCTAGGACAAATATTGGATGTAGGAAAGATTTATTAGACGGATATATTTGTGAATTTATCTTATAAATTAAACTTTTTGGAAACTGGGCCCTACTATTAACACCAAGACCCCACAAGGATTTAATTAAAGGCCTATTAGTCAAACTAATTCCTGACATGACATAGGTTTGTATTACACAAACATATTTGACTTTCCAAACATGCTTGTGAGATTTGGCATTTTGCTGAGAGATACTTATTGATAAACAGAAATTACTGAAAAGAAACCCTTGCTTCCACTGGATGTATAAATTACCTTCTATTACTGGTGCCTGGGATAAAAATGAACATATTGTAGAATAATCTACAGTTATAAAATCATTTCTAGTAAGACAGATGCAGAATATTGGACATGGCCCTGCATATAGAGAACAAAAGGATAAGGGCCACACACACTTCCAAACTAGACTCAAATTTTCAAGATATAACATGAGCATGAAAACTCAGTCTATGCTGTAACACAGTTAAAGCAAAATGGCAAGAGGAGCACGGCACCACTGGCAGCAATGCAGACCTGGGAGTTGGAATGTCAGAGCTACCCTCCCATATCCATCACAAATTTAATCTTAAAATCACAGAATGGTTTGGTTTGGAAGGGACCATAAGGATCATCTGGTTCCAACCCCCCTGCCCTGGGCAGGGACACCTTTCACTAGGCCAGGTTGCTCTTTTCCGTATGATATTGGGATCTAAGCCAGGGTCCTATTCGGATCTTGCTTAGGATGTTGTGATTGCGTCTTTCCAGGGCTGTAGAGAAAACCAGGCATGGTCTGAATCTTTCATCACTCTTTTAAATGCAGAAAGCATTGGTCATGACATCTCCATGGGACAATTGCTGGGATAATTGTGCCATTTCATGCTCACCTGTAGAATAGATATAACAGCATTTCCAGCCAATTCTCCCTGTATAGATTCTAGAAGAGAGACTGGGGAAAGGTGAAGTCATAGTGGAGTTTTGGTTCTGCTTTGCTTCTGTACCAACCACAGCATCAGTGGATACAGTCAGGGATGGGTAACTGGGGGCTGTGAATGAGCCCACTGGTGGAAATCAGACCTGGCAGAAGTTAATGGGAACAAACGTAATCACAGCTCTCTCCTTTCAGTCAGGGGTTTGTACAGTGTGAGTGGACGCTGCTTAGCTTGGTTTAGGTTTAGGCACAGCTGATCTGCCTTGGGGTCTGTTCCAGTGCTGGTTTCTTTGACTCTATTAGATGTTTTCACACAGAGGTTTTACGGTGACTCCTGATACATCATATCTCAGCTAATTCAGCAGACACCTTGGTACAATTAGTAAGAAGATATTCCCCTATCGCATCTAAAACAAAGCTTATTTTACAGCTCCTTGGCACAGAAAGTATTTTGCTAACCTCTTACTCCAGAGCCACAGAGGTAGAATTCATCAGATTAACATTTTAGCATTGTGGCTTCATCAGAAGGGTTTGTTGTGGTCTGCATCTCCTGAAAGGGCAGTGATCCCCTTCTAACACCCGTGTAGTAGCTCACGAGCACATCAGCCAGATTTTAAAGGCAGCCTTGCTCTTACCAGATAATAAATAAGGGAGGATTGACACATCAGTTCCCTTCTATAACCCTGTGGGTTTAAGTCATGCTGTTTCAGCTCTGGTGAGTATGACACAGGCAGAAGAAACAAACCTTGCCCTCCTACTGATTGTGTCAATGGGTGGGCAAAGGTGTCCCCTGGTCTGGTTCAGGCTCACCCATGGCTCTGAGGCAGCACTTTGAGCTGGGTGACTTTCAGTGAAAATGTCACTAATGGAAAAGGTTTCTGCAGCTGTTCTTGGTGCTCAGTAAAAGCATGGCTATGTGTTTTTATTCAAACGATTTTTTTTTCCTTTGCCAAAATCTATGGGGGGAAGAAAAATTGTAGTTTTGAGATTTTTTGGTGGACAAAGAAACCAAAGTCCTGCTCTTGTCCTGTACCCCTAAAAGCCCCAATCAAATATCTACAGAATTTTGTATTTAATTTCTTTCTTTTTTTTCCACATCAGTTGGAACAGGACTGACTTTAAAAACAGACAAACGAAAATTGCAGTCTGAATTCTTGTTTGTACTGCAAAAAACCTGTTGGTGAGCCTTCTGTATGGAAAACATAGGAGAAGCAAAGTGGAAACTGTGATAAAGTATCAACACTTTAGAGAGCTACAGGGATGAATAAAGTCAATGACCATCATCTTTGCCCTGCCCTGGACAAAATAATCCTACTTAAATCTCCTCCATCAGACCAAGATTAGCCTCATCTCCTTCAGTAGGGCCAAGTGAACAGAGGCAACACCATATACTTTGAAAGAAGTGAGGACTGGAACATGACTACCATAAGTAGCTTGGGTAGATGTGAAAACATCAAAGGAGAAATAATTGCACAGAAATTGGGAACTTAGTGGGTTTCTTAGGCCTGATTTAAAGCAGAAGAGGGAAGCAGAAGATATTGGCTCTTGTCCTGGTGGTGGTGGTGGTGAAAGTGGAAGCTGTTTCAAGCCCTGCAATCCTCTGTGAGAAACTAAAGGAAATTTCTCTGCAGACTTTAATGGAAAATGTTCTCTGCTTTTCAGTCTCATTCTTGCTGAAAGTGGAAAATTTTTCTAGAAATTAAACTTCAATGGAAAACGGGATTTTTGAAACTTTGAACTCATCTGTTTTCCAGGAAACCCTTCATTAATAGCCAACATTATTAGAGAGGAGAGTTGAGTCATGAAAACCTCAAGAAATTTTGAGCATCAACTAGCAAATAGTGAAAAAAGAAACAAATTGTGTAAGAAAGTGGCAGAACTTTTTGATTTTTTATCTTCTCTCTAAATGTCAATGATATGGAAGATTTGAGCCGATATGAATCACCTCTTCCAACCCAGAAAATGAGACTGAATTCTCCTGCCAGCCCACGGGGTGACACTGCTTTGCAGTCACCTGCACTGAGCCATTTCACACCAGGCTGCCATTTGGCTCTATACCTCATCCTCATGTGATGTTTGGCCATGCTGTCTGCTTGCACCCTGACCAGATTAAGTGCAAGACTTCAGGAGATTACAGTCATCCCAAAATCAAGGCAGAATTCATGCTGTGTATTTGCAATGCGACTTGACCTGCAGTGTACTGGCAAGAAAATTACACCTCAGTAAAGCTAATAAAACCAAAAGATCTTATTAATTCCTTTATTTTCACCTGGCTTCAGCTCAGGGGCTAGCATTAATTTGTGACAAATGCATATAAGTCTCAGACTTGACTAAAATTCATCCTCCTGATCTTCTTTCTGAAGGGTTACAAAATCCTCAGAAGGCCACTTCATATCTTTGTGAGTGCAGTCCTAGGTGCTACCCACATGTCCATCAGCTGCCAGTTGTTCATCTCAAGACTTGAAGAGGTTTAGGTGCTCTGGCAAAATGAGAGAGGTCTTTGCACCAGCAGTCCTGGTGGCTCAGAATGCTGAGGGAAATGCACTGATTGCAGAAGGTACTCAAGCACCTGTGAGATCATGGTCATTTTTCATCCTTAATGATCTTCATCCCTTCTTTGGTGTTGATTTTTGGCACTAAAATATTGTCCTTTGCCAGCCAGTTGTGCTGTAATTATTCTTTTTCCCCCGCTGGGTCTTCTGAATGAAGAGGTTGTTTAGTGACTTCCACTTTGCCTCCTCATTTTGACTGTCATTAATATTATCAAAGTTAGCACCTTTTTCCTGCCACAGCCCAGGGTCTTGAGGGGAGTACTAATGCAAGTCAGTGTCAAAGCCTGATCTGTGTATCCCAGAGAAAGATTGCTCCTTCCAAGCTCCTTTAGAAATACCAATCAATGTTGCCATCTGGAGGACACACGGCTTTACAGTAGACCCTGTTTCCATTTTATGCTGCTGCTGTGATACCCCCATCATGAAAGCCCAGCTCACCACAAACAGTTGTTTCACTGCTTTTCATGTCCCAGATTTTCTTTAGTTCCTTCTGCAACTGATTATATCTGTTAGTCTTTTTTTTTTTGTATGTTCCACGAAGCCTATCATTATTGTATTACTTTTACATCTGAGAAATTGTTGCTATTATCATTATTAAATAATAACAACCATATCTCATACCTCGATTTGTCAGAAACACAGAAAAACCCCAACCAAACCCCGTGTTTCCTTTACAAATGATTTCTGGTGTCTTGGAAAACCATTTCCCCTCAAAGCAAGGACTGTGCAGCACAGCAGACTCTGAGCAGGCAGAGAGAGCTCTGGCTTGCTGTCTTTAGCAAAGTCAAATAGCAAATTTCTCGTGAAACTGGCTCATGGATATAAAGAACAGAGAGAGATAGAAAGGGCTTTTACATGGTCAATTTAACCCATTCATTTGAAATATTCCTGAGGACAGGATATCACCTCCTGACAGAGGTATAGATATCAGAAGTCTAGTACCATCTAGACTGCTTCTGTCACCTGTGTGGTGAGTGTGGTGGTTCCATGGGATGGTTCATCTGACCTTGCTAGACATCTGCTGTAGGAAGGAATGGAGAGTTCTCCAGAGGTGTGAACTTTTCTCCACTGACTTTAGAGGGAGGTCTAGAGCTGTCTTTTCAAACAGAGGGTCAGTTTTTAGATAGCTGAAGGTAACTGAATTGAGCACAAACAGCTGCCAAAGCTGGGTTCAAACATTTAGGTATCTTGAGACACTGACTTCACTAATCTAGACTGGTCCTCCCTCTTCTGGGCTAGGATAGTGAATCCTTTGTGATATAAAGATAACATTAACCCTTACAAATCTAGAACTTATGTAATTGGTTTTGTAATAATTTTATAAACAGTCTTAAGGATGAAGGAGGTAATCCAGGCATGTTTGTGTTCCATATCAGGTATTCCAAAGAATTTCACTACTGTGCTTCACCATTAATTGTAATAACTTGTATCACAGAAGTGATTCTGCTGCTGTACCCCAACATGCAACTGATATTCCTATTTATTTTGAAACCTAACACAAAAACTACCTTGGGTCTGAATTAGTTAGTTCTGGACAGCAGGATGAGTAAGCACCTTCTAAGGAAGACACTCAACCTATATCACCACAGGTTACGTGAACATTACTATGAACAGATAATAGTTCTGGAAATGACCATCAAAGGTCATCCTCTTGCACTTCTTGCCCCAAGCTCTGCCTAAGCTTTTGGTCAGATGTTTTTTTAACCTGTTCTTAACGACCCTGACTTTCAGAAATCCCAGCACCTCCTCAGACAAGACCTCTTGCAGGCTTTCACAGTTCTTCCTGTTTAAAAGAATTGTTCTTTTACCTTAATATTTTATCCAAACTCTTTTCCTGCAGTGTCACACTATCCTCCACTGACACAGTTAGAAATCACGGAGTGGAGAAAACATAACAGTGAGTTTTCTTTACCAGTTGAGACAGAGACATCAAACACAGTTTGATGTCGACGTCAATTTGGGCAGCACAGATGGCCCCTCTACAAACATCAGTGAGATCAGAAAGTGATTTCTGGTTCTCAGTGGAAACAACATCCCAAGTTGTTGTATCCTGTGAGCTCTCTGGGATAATAACTTCCAGCAACATACACCACCATGTGCATACTTTGGTGTGCCAAAGCTCCCGTGACCTGAGGGTAATAACTCGAGTAGACAGTGGCAGAGGATGGATATTGCAAGGTTCAGCGGGAGTGGTCCTTGTAAAAATTAATTGATTTTAGAACAAATTGCACCCCAGAAGATCTTGACAGTAGGATCCCAGGAGGAAATGGGCAACCATCCATTCCGTAACCTCCACAACTTTTGTCAGCTTGCAAGTTAGGTTCCCTGCTCCATAGGGTGTTTATAAATCGAATGTAGGAGACTGTATGGACACATATAGAGACATATGGAGACCTCGTGTTGTCTGGCCCAGGTTCTCCTATGCTTCTTCTAATTTAAAGGAATGCCTCTGTTCCTGGCATTTTAGTGATTCATGGAGCAATCCTTCAGTATTCCTGCTTTAAAATTGGAATGCAAGTTTAGCAGGGACAGTTTTGTAAGCAGAATAAAGTTATCTTTAAAGGCAACAAAAATTCTTACTTGATGTCCTTCCAAGTGGTCTGGTAAATAGTTTTTTTCTCTGCTTGGTATAGTGAGGTTGAGTACAGCCCTAATTAGGTGCTTAATCTTCTGCTTTTATGTATTAGCAGCCTTCTTAGTAATACCTGTTTGTAAACAGTGTGAGATTGGAAACTAGGGTATGCTCACATATTTTCGGTAACATTGTGATACAATGTCCCTTGTAAATCTCAAAACAGGCTATAGAAGGGCTTTTCCATGGCTTTGCTGCAGGGATGGAAACTGAGGCACAGTGCAGTGATGGGATTTGGACTCTTCAAGCCCTCCTGTACCCCTCTCTGTGTTGGTGTCCTTGCCAGTGGTGCTCAGAGATTTAAAGATGCCTGTACCAATTTTGAGCCTCTGTCTCCACCACTAAATCCAGGTGTTAAATTCAGTTGAAACTTCCCAGTGGCCTCAAAGGGTGTGGAGAGAGCCCTTGTCTGTATCTCCAGGTAGATGTCTGGACAGGCAGGCACACACTTGGGAGCACATTAACAAAACCCTTGGTGGAACCACTTTCCCCTGTCTTGGAAATTGCTGCGTTTAAGGGAAGAATTTTGCTGTCGCCACTGTTTTCTTTTGTATCCCTCCCCCAAAATCGAGCAATATTTCAGCCCAAATTAAATGGGCTGTCACTTTTAGAGCAGCACATTTGACTCCTATGTGTGACTTTGCCATTTTTGTTTTGTTGAATACTCTCTGTCTGAGTATGATGAATGATTGCAGAGCAAAGTAAAAAAAAAAAAATAGGCTGAAATCAAAATGTTTCAGCGTTGTTGAAAAAACACATTCCAATTGAGCCAAAGTGGGTTTTTCGAGGAAGTTTCCTAATGGGGAAATTGTAATTGTGAGCAGGGGGAATTGTAAGCTGCTTCAGGGATTTAGTAAAAATATTTATTTTTCCAAAGGATCTTGCAGGAATCTTTTCCATAAACGACCCCCAGCAGAGATGCACTAACCCCTCTCCTCATCCTTATGAGGATCAGAATGTTTCTTGAGACTTTGGGGATTGGGATTGGGTTTGGGAGCCTTTGGAGAGGAGTGTGCAGTTCTCACTATGCCCTACCACAATATATTGCATTTATCCCACTTCAATGTGAAAAGCATGTCTTTAATTTCCAAAGAACAAAGATTTGGTTTCTAGTTCTGCCTTGTTTTCACCATATATTTTCCAAACCCACTTTTTTTTCCCCACTAATGTTCACCTTTAACCTATTGATTTGCTATAAAAACAAGCCCTTTTATAAAGGAAAGGTAAAAGGAAATGAGGGAAAACATAAACACATTGCAAAAGTAAGGATTTCCCAGAATAAACCCACATATAACACAAATATATGATGTAGCTTCTTTTATTAGCACTGTAAAAAAGAAGGCAGGGAAAAATGTGAAAATACATTAGGGATTTTAAAGCCAAGCAAATCAATTAGTCATTACTGACATAAATTTCCCTTTCTTGGGGACGTTCAACCTTCTCATATCCCGTGGATGAACTCTAAAGCACCTGTAGTAGATCTGTTTTCAGTAAAGAGATTTAAACTACTGTGGATGTTTTTCCAAGGAAAATACGATGTTGACAGAATAATGCGTGGAAGAAGAGGCTACTAAGGCAGCTGCTATAAATTGCCAGCCTTGTAATCCCTCTTGCAACACGCCCAGCTTCACAGGATGTGCATTTGTTGATGCTCTACATATGGTTTTGAGCAAAAGTAAGTCCCCCCCCTCAACATGACGAAAACTAAGCATGCACTGCAATTGCAAAGGAAAGGTCCTCCCCTCTCTTCCTCCCCTCCCTGAGCACTGACAATGATACTCCTTTTGGAAAGCAGCATCACGTTTTTACAAATGTCTCCATCCCTTGGACAGATGGCTGTGGCACTGGCATGGGTTAGGACATGAGTGTTCCGGAGCAGTTCAACAGCCCCATGTGCTGAGGGCTCAGACAGTCCCTCCAGGGTGCCCAACTTGTGCTTGTGCTGCCAGTGAAGGTGGAAGTACCCCCACCATAGTCACACAGCGTTTCCTGTGCCCCTCCATGTCTGCCAGGGCAGGAGAGCAACTATCTGGGTGAGATGGTGGAAACCTCTTCCACCACCCTGGTGTGGTTTGGCTGTTCAGCCTTTGCCCTCCAACATCCTTTCCCACAAAACAGTTTTAGCGTTTTAGGCTTGGGCACAGTAAGGTGCTTACAGACCCTTCTGCACACTCAAAGCTGATTCTGTGCTATTACAGGCTTTTTAAAAAAAGAAAATAATTCTGTAATTCAAGCATTCCCAGCCTTTTCTGCTGGTGAATGCACCCCTAAACCCCACTCTTTGTAGCTGGATTAATTTTCTGACAGATCATTTTCCCTGTTTTCTTCCCCATGTGGCTGCAGAAACAGCTGCCCATGGCTGGTTCAGAGCAACTGCTGCTGCTTGGGAAATCCCTGCCCAGGGCTTCCTGAGCTGGGATGGGTTTTGGACCTCTCAGGGGTGATCTGTGCGTGCTCATGCATGAGTGCTCTGGATTCCTGAGCTCATGTATCCCCAGAGTAGAACTGTAAAACAGGCAGGGGAAAGGATTTTGTGGAAGAGCCCATTTGTTGTGTGTGGAAGGCATATACCATGGGTGTGCCTGATGCTGAGGGAGCAAGAGTAGGAGCATGAGGAGGCAACCACTACATTCTTCCAGCTGTCCCTTGCAGGAGTCTTGTTCCATCTCCTTCTCAGCTAGTCTGGTCTCAGCTCCAGTAATTGTTTCTACTGTCTTGTAATCCAGTAACTTTTCCATGTAGACTGCAAGCAGTGATCAGCACCCAGGACTCTTCTTCAGCACCCTTGAGCAGATCCAGTGAGACCAAACTCCCTTGTCTGATCCCTTATCCCAGCACTTTTGAGCTGCCTTCTTCAGGACCACATAGAAAGAACTGGGGATGCTCCCACCCTGCCCCTGCTGATGTGCCTTTGGGGGACAGGAGTCTGAGCCTCTCCAGGATGTGGTGTGAACTGAAAACACCATCTCCCCTCTCCAGTGCAAGTGCCCAAAACGTGAGGCTGGGGTGAAAGATTTGGGGGAGCAGTTCAAAAGCAGCTCCTGAACTGCTGCATGTGGGAAACCAAATCCCATCCATGGCAGTAAGTGAGCAGCCAGGGTTCTACTGGACCTGGCTGTGTGTCAGCATGGCACCACTGCACCCCAAGAGAGGGGTGAGAATAGGAAGAAAAATAAACTGCCACTGGCATGAGGCATCAGGAGGGTTTCACTGCTTGACAGGGGAATTTGCATTTTTTAGTTAGCAAAACTTTTTTTCTGTTTGTGTTTTGTTTTTTAATTCTCCCTAAATAAAAAGAATTGTTTCGTATAGAAATTAATTTCTATAGAAAAAGACGTGTTTCACACACACAGGCACACACACAGAGACACAAACCAGGCAGTTAGTGGGAATCCCATTGTCTGTGGAAAATCAACATAGATGGATGTTTCTGGCTGTTTACAATGAGCCCCCAGGCTGATGGCTCTGGTCTGACCCTCCCCAGCATGAAAGCTTCAGGAGGAAAAGGTCTCCCTGCGTTCTTCCATTTTGGAGTTCTCCTGCCTCCATAGGTTTCTTCCTGGGGACGGTGGGATGCCCATGGGGAGGGAGAAAAAGCTGGTGGCACCTGGGTGTGGGAGCTAGAGAATCAAATACCCTTCAGGCTGACAAACTGAGGATGGCTGGGTGTGTACAATCACAAGGCTCCCGCGCGATGCCGTTTGGCCCAGAGTTTGATATTTACCGGTTCGCACTTGCTGTACAGGTCCGTGACCTCTTTTTGAAACTTCTTCTTTACGAGTTTATTTTGGCTGGGCTCAGGCATTCATAAAATTCCTAGGGAACGGGAGGTTTGAAGCATGGCTTGTAAAAGGAGGAGTGGGGAGGTGGGAGAATGGATTGAGGAGGAGAGTTTTCCATTACCCTGTCATAGCCTCCCTAACGCGGGTCTTACGCCTCTCAGCTCCTCTCCAAACGTGCAGGCTTCTGAAATGAGGAGAGAGAAAGGGAGGAGAGAGGGGGGAAAGCTTTCTTCCCCGTTTGGGAGGCAGGATCCATCCCCAAGTAGATAGGTCTTTCTCCAGTTTCCCTTGTCAGTCATCCTTCTGCAGCTTTTGGTCTTCGCAGCAGGTCAGCAGAGTTGGTGAATAGCTCAGCAAGCACAAGGCATCTGAAACAAATTAGATCTCTTATAGCCACCCAGAGACTGATGATGGATGGAGGTCTGTATTTACAGCAAAACTAATTGGCAACATACACAGACATCCAAAAAAGTATATTATTTTGCCAGACTTTGGAGTTGCTAGGCCCTTTATTTTTTATTGCAGAACATTATACAGCTAGAGATAAAAAAGAACAGTGAAAGTTTTAAATCTAATAAAAGCATTTGACTGCAGAGTAAAAATAACATACACAGAGAAGTTTGATTTGGAATCGAATTTTATTAATGGTCTTTTCTCCGCAAAATGTTTCCAATTAAAAAACAATTCTGAAGTGATGCATTAATAAACTGCTCCCCCCTCTCCTTTGGAGGGACTAAGAGTTTTAAAGGCTGAGGTGGATAAAAAAATCCATTGGATGTTATTAAAACATAATTTAATATAACCTAAATATAGTGCTTGCATACCATGGAGAGAGAACCGGCTGTATAATTGAATTTGAAACAATGATAGTATGTTGACTTTTCAAAGAGAAATATTATCAGATTGTAAGCTGCTGTTCAAAAGAGGGGTCTTCTTTAAACACCAAGGCATGTAAGAAGCAATAAAGAGTGAAATCAGCCATGTTTCCCTGGACAGCATGTGGCAGATTTAGATTTCTCTAAGGCACGAATATATGTGAAATTGGGAGCATGCGGTAGATGAACAGCCTGGATTCCAACAAGTTATTTGTTTGATTTTTAGATGAACGACCTCTTTGCCTAAAAAAGAAGAAAGAGGGGAGAATACAGAGAGAGAGAAATATAATATGGACGTTGCAGATCTGGTCTCCAAAAAGTGTTTGATGAAACTGTATATTTCTGTCTCTGGATGTCCTTTGGCAGAGCCTGGCTATGAGTGATGAAAGCTTGTGTAAAGTGTTTTCCCTGGGCTGAGAGCATTGTTCCCTGATAGGCATATTTGCATGAGAAATAGGTGAGCTCTAGACAAGGTCAAATGCATGCATGATGAAGGGGCTTTGGGGATAGAGAGGGGACTCTGGTTCCCCTGACCACCTACACTTCTGTCTCCTTCCTTAATTTTGTTTTGAAGAGTGGATGAGCAGAGACCAAACAGATGATCTGCGTTATCAACTTTCTGTGCTAAAAATCCAGCTCTCTCTTTGCTCATGCAGAGGACAAAGAGATAAGTTCCCTGCCCTATCTCAAACACCAGCATCACCAAAATCACCCTCATGAGGAATCTCCTCCCCAAGCCCTGTCAAAGCCAGAGGCTGCAGCAGGCAGGGTGGGACCAGAGAGCAGGACACCCTGTGGCACCTCTGCCGGCACAGAGCCAGAGTAAAGGGGTCATCCCCATCCCTTAGCACCCCATCCCAACTCAGCAGGGTGAAGACCTCTTTATGCCCAACCATATCATTTGCATCCACTTCAACGCCCCTTTCCCCAGCAGCACCGTGTGAAGGGATCTAAGTGCAAATAAGTATTAGACCCATGATCTTCCTGTGAAGGATTATCCCTGATCGCCCATTATTACTGTTATTACTGTGTTTGCTGGGGCGGGTTTTCTTATTCTAAGCTTTTTTCCTCTCTTTTTTTTTTTCCCTTTTTTTTTTTTTTTTGGCTGCATCTGGGAAACCGTCCTTTGTGTAAACAGCTATCAGAGTGAGCAGGAGTATGTGATCCATTAGCTCCGCTGAAAACACAATCATTGTGTTATTCCAAGCTGATGAAAACGTCCTCTGTAGTTTTCTCTCCCAATGTCCACATGCCAATCAGCGTTTGTCAGTGATATAATTTTCTCGCATAAACACATCCGTTGTGCAACTTCCACCCCGAGTAAATAGACATAATTCCAAAACCAAATAACACACTTGGAGGGAAACGGGAGATTAGACAGACAAGGAGGTGGAGGGACAGTGAAGGGGATTGAAGCTACAAGGAGAGATCAGCTTTAACTGCAAAGGGGGAAGATGGAAAATTCTCGGGAACAGGCAACACGGCTGATTTATTTCTTCATAGGGCAAAAAAGCCTGGGAAGGCGAACAGTTGGGGCTATTTTTTTTTTTTTAGTGAACATTTGTGAACTAGGACCACCATGAATTGCTGAAAGAAGGATGGCTGTTGTTTATGGAATTGGGAAAACATTTTTTTTTCCCAATTTGAAACAGAATAGACAATATGCTGTAAGAGGGGAGGTGCCACTTCCCCGTTTTCACCAGAAGGCCTGCTCAGACATGCTACATTTTCCCCCTCCTCGTTCAAAGCTTGCATAACCTCCGGGTAATTGTATCTTTGAATCCAATATTGCAGACTTATGCAAAAGAATGTTTTCCATCCCATATGTTTCCAGTGTGTTTGGTGTGTCTGTGTGTAAGGAAATTTGTAAAATAAATCCTTTATTTACATGAGTCCCCAGACTTGGCAGAGCATGGCTGTGCCATGTGCATTCATACAGGGTTTGTCCATGACTGTATATAGTGTTTATTCAAATATATCCTCTGCCTACACACTGTACAAAAGGCATATGTGTACACCAGAAAATATTATATGACTGCAGAAAATACATCTGTTCGATAGAGGAATGTCTTATATGTGATCCTGTAGGAGAATTATTCCAGAAAAGAGGCTGGTACAGGAGGAAAGGAAAAAACCTATTTAGCTATGCGTGTCTGTGTGCATTTACATATATTTTGTGTGTGAATATGTACACCCTTGTGTGTCTCTCCAGGCCACAGCCCTTGCAAAAGTCTGAAAAGGCCCCTATATGAGACAGGATCTGTCTCTTGTCCTGAGGCAGAATTAAACCTATTAACCATTTTCCAAACCAGTTCACTCTTCTGAAAATGTGGTTCTCTGCTCATATCTGTGTGGGCACATGTTTATGAAAACATGAGTTTTATATTCTGCTCTGCCTTAGAGAACCAGCTTGGGGTGATTGCAGAGCCTGGTTGGCCGGCAGCACATTCTGAGCCTCCCTCCTCGGCAGGCAAATTGCAGGCAGCTGCCTGTACACCCAAACCTCTCTGGCCGGAGATACTCCCCCCAACCCCCCGGCCCCCTTTCCATCTGCATGCCAGCCTCTCCTCCCGCCGGGGAGATCCTGTGGGTGTCAGCCTGTGCAGCCCGGGTGTTCACTGCAGGACAGCTGTGTGTGCAGCAGCACATGGGCTGAGCATCTCCCTTGCGTGGGAGGGGAAGAAGAGGCTGAATCAATGTCCCCACTAGGTTTTACAGAGCTCCCCCACTCACCAGGAGGCGGCAACATCCCTAAATGCCTCCCAGCTGCTGTGTTCTGTTTCTCCTGCCAAGAGCAATCTTGGCTGTCGCCCTTCCCACCCGGAGCACGGGCTATTCCAAACCCACTCATGCCCCCCACTGCCAGTGCCCTGTTCAGTGCCCTGTCCTGTCTGCTCTGCAGGGGGTGGGGGACACACACACGTTTATGTGATCCCATGGGAACCGATCTGGTTTTAAACACAAGCGCCGGATCACCTGATTTGCATTTTTCCCTATTTGAGGGTCCCAGGCAAGGGGAGGGGAGAGCTGAAACCCTAAACCGCTTTGTGCTTATTTGCTTTATGATCCTGTTGGGTGCAGTGTTTACTCAAATCCGGCAAGCATCTGGATTAGATAATTTGTTGGAAATTAGCGGTGTTTGATGGTTATCGGCCCTTGCGTGATTAAAACCCGGCTGTCAGCATCGTGTTTGGGTTTCAGGAAGGCAGGGACACCAGCTGCGTGTGCTCCCCATGCTCAGAGCTGTGGGGAGCAGCAGGGCTTGCACCATTTGGGAGGGGATCCACCCAAGAGCCCCCTGCAATGATGTGGGACTTTCCAGGAGGGACAGAGGGGCAAAAGTGCTGAACAAAATTCCTTTCAGCTCTACGTGACACATAAATTCTCATCTATGGGGTGGTGTAGGATGCTGGGGGCTGAGTATTCCATCCAACAAATATTTCGGCTACTTGTCCCAGGTCTGTGCTTTCCTCTTCATATTTACCCCACAGGTGGGCATAGAAGGAATGCAGAAGAGCTTTGCTCACTTTCTACACTTTGCTTTTGATTTCTTGTGCCTGGGGAAGAATTTGTGCATCCCTTCCCATCCCTGCATCCCCACATCCAAACACAAAAAGCATTCACCCTCTTTCCTCCTCTTTCTTCCACCCTTCACTCTGGGGTTGAATCTTGCTCCCATAAAGCTGGATTAAATGGTGACAAGCCCAAACCCTGCTGGAGGGGTTTAATCATCATTGTATCAATATGCACATTTTTTCACAAGTCTTCATGGAGCAGTTCAGCAAAACAGCCGTGGCATAGCAGATGTTTTGCTGGTCACAGGGAGAGGGAAGTATTAAAGTCAGTGCTTCATCCACTTGGGGTCACTGGGGCTCAGTGAGTGAAGTTTCCAAGTGATTCTTGTAGAAGAGGGTCAGTACCCTGTGCTGGGGCAGATATGATATTCAACAGCAGAAAAAGCCAAGAGAATGCTTAGGAAATTGGATAATTCTCAGATATACTAGTTAGATAAATAATTAAAGAGCAAACTATATTTGCAGGATAGTGAGAGATGTGCGTTTATAAATATGTATTATATAAAATATATAGGCTTTTAAAGTATGCTTCCTCATACAGTGACTCTGAAGAATTAGCATTTCCAGCTGTTCATGTATAGATATATCCAGTGTATAGGATAAACCACATAAGAATATTCTGTATGTGCTTATATACATTTGAAGAAGGGAGTTAGGGCTTTCTCAGAGCCACAAGAGAATGGTTTTGAAAGTATAAAGGTAACATACTGTATTACTTTGAAATCTCTGCACTTTTTTGGTACACTGTCAGTCACAGTAAATGAGCAGAGCTAATACATAAAGGACATGTTGGTTTTATTTTTGTTAATAGACTGTAATGAGCAATCTTCAGAAAGGACACCAAATAATCTTTGTAGTTACATTCTGAAAGCTTGTTTTTCATATATGAGCACATGGCTGTGTTCATGTCAGGGATATGGGAAGCTCACACAACCTTCCAAATGCCCTGTTATGGTGCTGGCAACAGCATTTCTTTCTGATTTCTCACCCTTTTCTAAATGGCAGTATTTCAGGTTAGTGATTTATTTTGCTGATAGAATAGAATCAATAGATAATAAAAATTATGAAGAAATATTTTGTAAAAAATATGGGACATTTTGTCTCTCCATCCGAAGGAAGTCTTTGTATTAGGATGAATTTTGAGCTCATGTATCTTCAGCCTGGACTGTGGTGCGATGTCTCTGAAATCCCTGTGTGCTGTGCCCATCCTGTGCAGGAAGAGCAAACCCGGGCTTTGAGGTGACTGACAGCCACAAAACCTAGTCCATAAATTCAGCCAAGTCAGGTGGAGTCAGCTACAGACCTGCAGGCTGGTCCCACCAGGGCTGCCAGCCTTGTCCAAGCAGGATCTGAGGAATTTTAAATGTATCAAGGCAAACCCAGAAGGAGTTGTGGAATCGTATAGGGATGGGTATTATCTTTCATCCCCTTGTTTTAAAACTGCTGTTGTGCATTTAAAAGCTATTTCACCAACTGTCAGTAGCCAGATGTGGGACCTGGGTCTGTCTGCAGATGTCCCTGCCTGGGATGCCCCCAAGGCTGATCCATCCATGTCAGTATATCCATATGGACCGATGCATGGTCCCTCAGTACCTGCATCCAGGACAGTTGAGATATGGGGCAGCCCTAGACCAGACTTTGCATGTGTGTGTTCTCTGCAGGCTTCTGGACTGGGGAAATTATCAAATCATCACCCTTTAAACCTTTCCAATCACTACCCACCCACAGCTTGATTTCTGGGGCCTTCAGATCTCCAGGCAAGTTTGCTGCCTCGCGCTAATTAATACCGCGCGCTGAGTGAAAACTCTATCTGCACATCTTTAAATTAAACCAAACCACACACCCACACACACCCAGAAATCATTTCAGGCTACCCAGTGGGGTTTTGCCTTGCTGCATGTGCAGAATTTCTTATTGATGTGGGAACCATGCAGCAGAAGAAACTCCTTAAATGTGCATCAGGAGTAATAATTTCTGCCTGTTTCCTGCAGCATGAGTTCAGACGATATGATCAGGAAAAAAGGAATTATTTCCTGCCCTGTAGAATGTAATTTTATGAATGGAGCCATGTAACACAGCATAATAGCTTTCAAAAAAACGACCATTAAAGACATGAGAGGAGAAATCAAGTGATACACTACTCTGTCATATGGAAAAGAAAACTAACTTACATGGGTTGACTTCCTTATTTGCCCTTTCATTGTTCCTTGACGGTAGAGCTCTTGCATTATGATTTTCAGAAGCACATAGCACAGAATGGTTTATGATGTTTACTTAGCATATGGGACAATAGATGGAAAAGCGCCATAATTTGTGACGCTGACTGCAAAATAAACCTACCATCATTCACACAGAGCACTGTTCCTTTGGATAAACAGCCACGTTGCTGGTTGGCAGGAACAGACCATCGCCTCCCGGGTCCTTCTTGTTGGAGCTGCACATCTTCGGGCCTCGAGCCATTGGTGTTTGAACAGAGATGCCTTTTGACTCCAGTGGGGCAGTGCTGGCACTGCACAAGCTCTTTGTCCTTATTTAGATAAAATAAAGACCCGTGAAAGGCTTCCCGGCTCAAAAAACCCCTCATGTGGTGCTTCACAATAGCTGCCGACATGGGAAAGTTGCAGAGAGGCCCCCAACCAATAGCTTAGATGTAAACTTCTTGGGGCTAGGGGCAGTTCAGATGTGGAGCTGGGTCCATGTTGTAGCCTTGGATAAGAAACCTCCTCATCCCCACTTTGATTTATGAAACCATCTTTAGTGCATCAAGTTGGGTTGGAGTCCAAAGTGACCGAACTGCATGGTGCTTTTTTCATCAGACTTTGAGTAGGGCCTTGTCCAAAGAGCAGAGGTTGAATCATCAGTATGTCTGAGGAAGTGTGTCCAGTGACTTTTACATATGCTTGAATTAACAAATCCAAGAAGACAGTGGGAAGGGACTTCGAGAAGGTATTGATTTTTCCTCCTCATCCAGGACCTAAACAACCAGACCTAAACCCATTCCTGGCACATGCACATCAAACCACTTCTTAAAACTCCCTAATGATGGAGGTACCATAAACTCCATCAGCAGCTTCTTCCAGTGCTCCGTTGTCTTCCCCTTGAACAGCTTTCCCTGTAATGTCTAATGTCATCCCACTTTTGCTGCAGCTCAAGTCTCCTTTCCATAGGAGACACAAAGGTCTATAACCTCCATCTTCTCACTCAGGGGTTTGTGGACTGTTAGACTGTGTCCTCTTTGCATTTTTTAGACTGAACAACCCCCCCCAGTTTCGATTATTTCTCATATTATGTTTGCTAGATTTCTGACCCACTTTTTTATGGCTGTTGTGCTCCCCTGGATTCGAGCTGCTTTCTGTCTTTCTTAAGGACCTCCCTCCAAGTCTGACTATCCCTGGATTTGATCAGCTCTGATCAAAAGTTGGTTATGGACCATCTTTGTGGTTTTCACTTGAACTGGATCCAAAGCAAACAAATCCCATGGTATTTTTTCCCACTGGTCTCTTGGGATGTGGCAGTTTTAAAGCAGTTGCAGAAGATAAACACAGCAGAGACCTTCCTGGTAGTGAGCAGTGGGACAGGCTTAGCTCATGTGTCTTGCATAAGATGCCCTGAGTTATTAATTTCAGCGTGGGGCTGAGTTTTTCTCCTTGACATGTCACACTGACTTTTGATCAGCCAGGAGTAGTGGTATAGAGGAGAGGGAGGAGCTGTATAAGTGCTGAACTTTGCCCACAGCCATACTGAAATAACAGCCCTCCTGGTTTGCTTTGTCATGCATCATCCAGCTCACCAACAGCAATTTGCCAGAGTCCAGATAGACTGTAAAACCCCATTCAGTATGTCCTGTTCCACATGGGTGTCTACTCTAGAAGTGGGTTTTAGCTGGTTGTAGTTTAAACAGTGTAATAGGTTCTCAGCCAAACTGCTTGCATGTATGTGGTTGACAAGGAACAGACAGCATGGATTTATCCAATTTCATGTCACATCACTCTAGACTATTTTCCTGACAGGGCAATAAGTTCTTGTGGGCAGGGAAGCTGCAGCTGGGGTATTTCATCTTGACTTTAATGTCAGTCTATGTGATGTTCCTGCAAACAGCAGTTCAGTCAATACTAGTCAAGCTGTTCTGTTGTGTTGGGCATGGAGAGAAGAACAGCTAAGCTGGCTGCTTTATACAAACCATTCTGAGGAAAACAGACATTGTTTGCCTTTTGCAGGCTTTTTTATTAGTTTTATTAATAGTAGTAGTAGTATTCAAAGAACCTGTCTTTCAAGGGAAGGAACTTTTTAGTTGTACTTCATTAAAAAAAAAATCAATTAAAAAAATTATAACATCTCTAATAAAATAACCAGAAAAGTTTCGTCCAAGAGCATGTCATTATGTCAACTCTGTTCAGTGGAAAAGCATTGCATTCAGTAAATATATATTTGGGAGCTACTTTGTGATCATTGACATTTGACATTGTTCTTACATCTCTCCCTATTAGCATGTTTATGTTTGGAGTGTACTTGACCTATTTCAGAAATATTCCTCATCTTTTCCCATTATTTACTGAGCAGCAATAACCCTTGAAAAACTGCTGCATTTTACAGGCTGCAAAGTTTCATGGAAACAAGAGGCCCCTCTTGTGTTGCTTAAGTAGCTCATCTGTGAAGGTAAATATATTCCTGGATTTAATTAGGAGTTGCAGTATTAATAATTATGCAGATAAAACTAAGAGGGGAGGGAGGTGAAAGAAGAGGGAGTAATGGTGCATTTGTCAGTGCTGAAATGAACTAATTCATTCCTTAGGAAGGACACAGACAAATGTCTGAGATCTCTTGCATGAAAATAGCTACTTCACTCCTTACCCCTAACAGAGGGCTGGGACCAAGGCAGAGATACAAAGACACAGCTTGCACCAAAAGCTTGTTTTCTTTCATGTTTAAATGCCATTTTTCATGCTGAGACAAATGTGAAGGACAAATGATAGTGTTTTGAAGACAGATCCTCTGGGGAGTATGGAGGAAGGGATTTCAGATGCTGGAGCAACAGCAGAGATCTGATCTCTTCTGTCTCATGTTAGATATGATTTTCGTGTGCTGCAATACTTTTCTGGATATTAGTGTGTTTTGAGGCATGAAATGAAAGGTCAGAATCTTCCACTATTTTGTGGTCAACAATGGACAATAAAGATTCAGCCACAATGCGTTCAGATTTTGAAGAGGTACAATTTTAAAGTACCTCCTCAATATAATTTGCAAATGCCTTTTCATCTCCAAAATGTTGAGCTGGAACATATTGTCCATTTTCAAATTCTCACACACAGGAGAAAGATTAGAGTCTGCATTGACCCTTGAAACTCAGAGACAATTCAAGTTTTTCTGATCTTGCCTTTCCACACCTAGATGAGGTAGCAGAAACCTCCTGGCTTGCACCTGACCTGTTTTTTTCATTCTTGCTCTGACCTTGCACCCCTTAGTACAAAATTTGGTTGGGAAAGGTTTGGAGGCACGTAAAACAAGGGAATTCAGCATCCATCCTTCATGAGTGGTGTCATTGTGAGCTTAAATATGGGCAGTAATTGTTCAAAGGTGGCATCTTCCATATTGATATAATATATGATGGAGAGTCCTGGCACATCAGAATTTAGAGATCACTTGAGAACACAAAGCTGTGTCAAAGGCAACAGGGAAAACATACTTTTCCTTGCTCAAAGAGCAGTTCACCTCTTTGTTCTCCCTTTTGTACCCAGGCTGCACCTGGCCCTCTTTGATTTTAATTATCAGGTACTGGGAGAGCTCAGGGCCGACCCGTGTTAGAAAGCATCACCTTCCCTCCAAGCACAGCTTCAGCTCTTTGTTCTGCTCTCATAGGGTAATTGGATGCTAATAAATCAGCTCTCTGGTTCACCATATTTAAGATGCTTCTAGTGACTGGAAAAAAAAGAAATACTCTCTTGTCTCTCTATTCTCAGTCTTTGGTTTGCTCTGTGCTTTTCTTCCATTCTTTCTGTTAAGACCAGTGCTCTACTACCTCTATTCTGGAGATCAGCATTTGCTCCTGTACAGTTCAGTTGCTTTTTTGGACAGCAAAAGAGCAAGATGCTTCAGCCCCAGCCCTTTGCTTCTGCTCTCTGTTCCCCTGTAGAAGTTGCTTGCACCCAGCATGGTGCCACAAGTCTTCCCCACTCCAAGGTCCCACCCACCCACTCAGGGGCTGCAGCCTCAAGTTGCAGTATAATAGACCCCACCACTCTGCAAAATCTGCTGTCAGTATTTACCTGCCTCAGGCAGACTGTAACTGGCAGTGGGGGATGGAGTTGTGTCCATCCTTAAAAACAGACCAAGCCAGGATGACCCAGATCTCAGAGGGGGCAGCCGTGACTCCACAGGAATGGCAGAATCTGGCCATAAATAGTGTGTACCACAAAGACACGAAGGGACAAAAAAACCCCCACTTAGCAACAGCAGCAACAGTTGCCACTGCAATTATTCCAGAAAATGACAATAATTTGTGCTGACCACACTGTGGTCTGCCTATACCCTGCCAACTTCTTCCTGCTTCAGCCATTAATATAAGTTTATTTTGCACACAAAGAAAATTAGCTCTCATTTAAAGCTCCCTGTGCACTTTGTGAATCGTTAATGAAGTCTCATGATATCAATGACCTAAAAAGAGCACTGTGAGCTACTTTTTCTTAAGAACCATGATCTGCTGGTTGTCAGAGAAACTCATTTGTCACTTCTTGTCCCTCATATTTGTGGCCCCGTTCTTTGCAATAATAAGAGCTTGGCTCGAGGAATGGGCATGAAATGTGGTTGTGTTTAAAATTTGTTTATTTTCATTGTTTTTCTTTAGCTTTGTTCTTGGAGCTTGTACAATAAAGGCAAATAATTTAAAGGACACAGAGGGTTGGAGTTTGGTTTTGTACAGAGTGTGGGAGACTGACAGAAAACCTATTGCCAAGTGAAGGGACTGCATTCAGTGAAGCCAAGGTGAACTGAGGTATTTAAAGACTCTGGAGGACTTGGAGTAGCTTCCATATTCCCTCTCACCTTTTAACTCACACCTGGCTCACACCCAGGCTGAACTCACACCCGGCTACTGCCAGGGAAGTTACACCTCTGAAGTCATCAGCTGCAAAACTGGCTCAAGAAGCCAAAAGGAGCTCAAGTTGGGCAAACACCTGCCGAATCATGCAGCCAGAAAGTGACAAGGAAGAGACACTAAGCCGGTATGAATCACTGCTAATCACTCTCAGAGCTAATTGACACATTCCTAAAATTCTTCTTGAGGTTCTTGGCGGTCTGAGCTCCATCATTTTCTTCAGTGTCAGCAAAGGGAAAGGCATAAGGTGCGTGAGAAAGTCTTCTTTTTTGTAAATAAACAGACACCACTGCTGCATGCCACGGCTCCAGGGCTGGCATGACAGCAACTTTACCCCAAAATGCATTTGTGAGACTTGGGGGTGATCCTTCTCTCCCCCCACAGCTACTCCTTTCCAACCCACTTGTTTCAGAAGTGCCACTGCATCTGCTTCAATGCACTTAAACACAGGCACATACCCTAAGTGCTCCCAAAGAAGATCCCAGAGAAACATCAATCTTTCTCAGCACCCAACTGAACACTCGGTGAGGAAGGCACAGGGTGACCTTTGCTTTGTGAAGCTGGTCTCATAAAGCCCAGAAACCTCTCAGGCAGCTTCTGCTGAACCTGTGGTACAGGACCTCCACCGTGGGCTGTTTCCAAGCTACTTGTTAACATGTACTTTGTGCCATTACTGGCATTCAGATCAGCTCAGCTCACCTGTAGAATTGGTTAATGGGAAGATGGCAGCCAGCAAATGCAAAGAGTGTCCTTGGCTCATGGTATGCAGTGTGAAACCTTTGACTGCTGCACAGGCAGAACAGGCCATGGCTTCTGGGGAAGGAGTCCTCTTTCTCCTGTGGTTCTCAACCCACAGCGTGAAGATTCCAGAGGCTACTTTGAGATGCTACCAAATGCCATCTGAGAGAGTCTGATCCATCCTCAAGAGCCTTGACATTGTTGCTCTGACAATCAGTGACTTCAAAATGTATCAGAAACTGCTTGGGTAGTGTCAGGTAGTTTGATTCCCTGTAAAGTCAGTGAAGAGGGAGGAGTCTCCTCCAGAGAGACAAGAGAGACAAATTGAGTTTGGAGAGGATGACTTAAGCACTCATTCCTATGGCAAAGTTCCACTTAGGTGTCACAATCTGCTCTACAAATACCAAAGACATCTGAAGATACTCTTCCCCTAGGCCAGCCCACTAAACAGTGGGTCCCCAGGCAAGAATTCATATAATGGTGATATGAGGATCATGCCTCTAATTCTGTGCTCTTTTCTGCCTTGCAGCCCTACATGTTGCTTCTTGGAGGGGTGTCCCTCTAGAAAACATACTGAGACCTACTTTTGGCTGTAGCTGGTGACTAAGTCAGTTTTCTGTGGCCAGGCAGAGGACCAGTCCTTGCTACTAAAACACGTCCAGGGGATAGGGAGGAAGCATTCCTCCATTCTCTGTTTCTGTGTGGTGTCTGGGTAGTGACTGTGTTTGCCAGCAATGGGGAAGGCTGAGGTTCAGTCCCTGCCACTGCCAGCACGTGTCTGAAGGGACTGCTCTGACCACTAACCAGGGACAATTTGAAGGCATGTACCAAAAACTTGTGAACCTGCAGTAGTTTTGGAGGGATGCCTGTGACTTTCTCCTTCTGCAGCCCTCCAGCATGGCTTTTTCATCTTTTTTTTGTCTTTTCTTTTTTTTTTTTAATTTTGTATCGATGAGCACTTTTTTGTTCCAGTATTTGTTCTGCTTGTTTTCTGAATTCCTGTTATTTGAACTTGCGTCAGTGATCTCCATAGTTTAACAATTGAACCTTGTGAAAAGCCTTTCTTGTCAGTCTTAAAATCGCTACATTATTGCTTCTTTAGCCAGTCCCTAATTCTTGTAAGCTGAGAAAAAATTCAGTGTTGTCTTCTCTATGATGTCTGAGGATGTGTACCAGTGTAAAATAATTGCTACTAACAGCTTTAAGTTCTTTTTCCTTCCCTTCCTTTTCCTTCTCCTGTCACAGATGCTCCCCACACATGTATGTGTAAATCGAATCTTTTCGGTCTCTACTGGCATATTTCTTCATAAATTCATACTGGATATTTTATTAAGATAAATTAATTAGGAGTGATAGGAGGTGGTCTAAGTCAATTTTTAAGAAACAGCTGTTAATTAAGTTTTATCTAGATTTACTGCGTGGGAGTCAAACTATTGTAACTCATAAGCTGGAAAATTGGGTTACATTAGGTGTCCGCCTTCTAATGCAATGGACAGATTAAAGCTGCTATATTCCCCTGGTTTTTCTAACAACATATTTCTCTCAATGAAACAATTGCTATGGCTACACTTGAGTTGAATGAGTTCTGTATTGTCCTTTCTAAAAAGCGCTAAGCTCAGCACGGAGCACTGCAGAGTTGCTGGGTTTGTTTTTGTCTCATTTCAGTTTAGACATATGGCTAATCATGCTTGAAAACCACGTAATCTTATCCAGGGCAAAATTCATATCATTATGTAGGAAGAGTTTAAGTGTTTCCCCCTTATTTTAAAATAATGTTAAACTGGGATTACGCTGTATTATGTTCCTTTTGGACCTTAGATGTCCGTGTGCATTCATATCAGCCGTCTGGCTGTCACATCCATGCTTACTGCCTCAGTGAGTAACAGTGAAGGAAACCAGCATATTAGCTTCTGGAACAAATGGGGCCTTTTCTTTGTAAGAAGATAGCTGGGACATAACTTAATATAACTGCTCGCTGTTCTTAATGGAAAGCTCAGTAACATGACAGATGTCATGTCAGGTGACAGATAAATGAGTATTAATGATCTCCCAGGCTGCTGAAGTTTATATAATATAAAAACACATCCCACCCTCTTAAGAAAATTCTCACTGTACATTCTTGATGAAAAAGATAATGTTTTTAAGCAGCTTTTTTTTAAATTGGATGTAAAAGTAGCCCATATCCCACAATAAAAAGCTCACGGCCCTCTGTGTCCTGCCACAGTCAGGATCAATTCTACATTTTTGCAATTGAAATATATGCACAGAACTAGGTGAA
Organism: Pachyramphus minor; assembly: GCA_013397135.1. NCBI lineage: Eukaryota > Metazoa > Chordata > Aves > Passeriformes > Tyrannidae > Pachyramphus > Pachyramphus minor. The sequence continues at coordinate 195,837 of VYXB01004451.1, forward strand.
TGGATAACATGGACATCTGAACACAGATTTATTTTGTCAGACACGCTGAACTATACATGATGTATATGCACATATTTTATGTGTTCAGCTGTGTTACTGTGCCCATAAACTCACACGTCTCTGCAGGTACCTGTAGGTAAAGTTGTGTCATTATCCACATTGAGGTCTCCAGGCAGAGCTCTGAGTTTTTTGATCTAATTCTCTGTGGAGGGAATTACTCGCATGTATCTCTGTGGTGCATACCTATTTATAGATTGTGTGGTGTGTGTGTGGCAGATTTATGTGCTGCACTTTGCCCGCACACACACCTATGTTGGCCAGCACTGGTGTGGCAGGTAGGGAATATCCATATAATATACATATCAGTGCTTTATGAGCAGCTCATTGAGTTCAGCATGGTACTCCTTCTGCTGCTTTTGTGCAGTTCATTATAGAAACATACTTGAGTTTGCTCAGTTGCTTCTCCCAAAGGCCAACTTTTGATCTTCTCTTGGGAACCTGTCGCACTGCCTTGGTCTCTAGGTACCACAGCCAATGTGTTTACCAACTCTTTTTCTCTTTCTCGCCCTTTCTATTATGTGTCCCCTTTTTTCTCGCACACAAAAGCCCCTTCGCGGTGCTTGTGTGTGGTCCCCAAGAGATGCGGGCCCGGCGAGGAGCCGGTTTTCGGCGAGGCGCTGGGCTTGGAGGATCTGTGAACCCGTGCAATTAGCAGTTTAGATCCGGGACCCCACGTGTGGGAGCGGGGCCCGCGGTTGTGCCGCAGCGATGGGGACAGCCGCCCTCCGGGCGAGTGCACCGACCCCTGGCAGAAGGGTCACGCCGCGCCGCAGACAGCCCCGAGCTCAGGAAAAACCCAGAGATCAGAGCCGCAATCTGTAGTGGGGTGTCCTCCCCCTCCGCCACCCCCCCTGCACAACACATGGATTCAGAAAGGGATCATTTGGAAAGCATTTGCAAACATATGGGTCGTTTTTAAGTCAAGGCTTCTTTAATTCGCTGTGTTTCCTAAGTTTTTTTTGGAGGGAGGAGTTTGCTGGAGGTTTTTTGGGGGGTGTGTGTTTTGTTTTGTTTGGGGGCGGGGGGGTTGGGGTGTGCAGGCTCTTGCTGCAAAAAGCCTGGCTGGGAAAAAAACCAAAAAGAGGAGGGCTGAGTGGTGGAATAAAGAGCGCAGCAAAGCTACCCTAAAGCAGCTTGTTCCCAACTCATGTCCCTTACACAGAGATTAAAAGAACAAACACTCTGCTCTTCTTAATGATGGCATTACCAAGTATAATTAATTAGAAGGGTAGCAAAAGGAATCAGATCCCTGATGCTAATTACTTTCCTAAAAGGATAATATGCTCTTATGTTACCAGTCTAGCTCTGACAGAAATATGTCTATTACTGCTACCGCTGCTATTAATCAAGTAGTAAAATAAAATACCCATGGGATATACATGCCTGGGTTTGTTTATATGCATGTATGTGTACATACACGTGCATATAATGATACACTCGTTATATTACATTATATATATTTAATGCTGTGTTATATATGTAGCATGATGTGTACAAGTACTCATGCATTATCACTTCACAGAATCATAGAACCATTTAGGTTGCAAAAGACCTTTAGGATCATTGAGTCCAACTGTTAACCCAGCATTGCCAAGTCCAGAGCTAATCTGTGTTTATGTATTTATAGTTAGAGTGGATTTTAGACGTATATGCTGACAGACAGCCAGGCAGAAAGACAAATATTTATGACACCACTTCCCTGCAGTGCTACCACCAAAGAAGGGGAACAATAAACAAAAGCTCCTCCACCTTTGCCAACCATGGCCTGTGCAGGATCTGAGCTGAGTTTCCCTTCATGAATGTGATGGCCCATTAGACTGTGTGGTGAAGAACTAATGACTGGATGGCATTGATTTGCAGAGGAGTTTTAGCTGCAGAAAATGATCGATGTCTTTCAGCCAAAGATTCCTCTCAGCAGGCTGGACACATTTTGGGTAGCCTGCTCTGGTTACTGTGAAGGATTGCTAAATAAATGGCGGGTTAGCAGCTGAAGCACACAGGCTTTGGGTATTCAGTGGGAGACCTGGCTTGCAGAGTTGTTATTATCATCACTTCAAGAAGTTGGAAGGGATGTGTAACACAGCCCACATAAAATCCTGGCTCTCAAATGACTTTACCATATCCACATACAGTGGGAGGGTTGTTGCTACAAGTAACTACTACGTGTTTATCTTCATCCTTCCCCCACCTCTGTGAGTGCATGAGCAGAGAAGTGATGGCCCTGTGGATGTTCATATGCCTGTGTGGGTGTGAACATACACGTGCACATCCCTGTGTGCCCCCTGTATGTGTGTGTGATACCTGTGTGCCCAGGTTGCATATTTGTGTGCATATCTGTGTGTGTAGGTGCATTTTACCAGCAGGAGAAAACCCACATATGTAGATCTCTGTGTGTGTATGCAGGTGTGTGGCACATGCACTGGCACAGACAGTTGTTTCCCATCCTTTCAAACAGCTTCCCAAAATGTCACTCTTTCTCCCCACTCCTGCCTCGCAATCCTGCCATTCCCACAGGCTGTGAATTTTCTTCAGGACTTGAGGCCTTTGCCCAGTGCTCCTCAGTGAGCAGAAAGCAGTAAGTGCAATTTAATGTATTATTTATGAGTGGTGGGAAAATCTGAGGGGGTTTTAATCTCTGCTTCTCCACTTCCTTCCCAGATGAAAACCATTTCACCTCCCTTCCCAGATATTCAGCTCCAGTGTGCTCCCCCACCCCACTCCCATCTGCGCCTTATTTGTACAAATGTTCCTGTGTCTTTAGAAATCATCTTCAAAAAAAAAAAAAAAAAGGAAAAAAAAAAGAGAGAGAAAAAGAAAAGAAAACCCTTGGCAAACCCATATTGTACTTAAACATTTGTGAAGATTTTGTTTCTCTCAATATGGAAGCGAGAGGGGGCTCTGGGAGGGGCTTTCGTGGAGAAATGTCTCATTCAGTCTGCTGAGCCCCCTCCTTGAAGTTTCTTTTCAAGGCTGTTGGAAAGTTGGGCAAACTGAAAAGCAAAACAATAATTAGAGATAATTGCTTGTGTCCAAACACAGGCATCAAAGCCTCGGGGGTCTCATTTGTGATGGGCCTTAGTGTGTGATCCAAAAAAAAAAAACCAAAATAAAAAAAAAAAAAGGGGACCCTTATTTTATTTATTGAGTGGGGGAACAGAGAGAAAGTGCCAGATGGGAGGACCTCAGAGCAATCTCCAACGGCTCAGCCCTGCCTGCTTGGGCGAACAGGCACTGAGGCCAGGATAAAAGGGATAGAAAGCAGGGTCAGGAGAGGTTGCATAATTACTAGGGTGGAGGTAAGAGGGGTGAGAGGGGAGACAAGGGTCTCTCTGGCCCCACCGTGGGGATCTGTGCAGCCCCCCAGCTCTGTGTGGCTGGTGACATCCCTGGTACCCAGGATAGGTACCAGGGATGCTGCAGGATGCCCCATCAGGGGTGGTACAGGAGTCCTGGTTTACAGGGGCCTGAGCTGCCCCTTTTCTCTTCCTCCAAGCTGGATCCCTAGTGTGGATCCAAGTGGATGCAGACCAAAGAGGCTCTGCCCCAAATTCTTCCCTGATGGGATGCACTGCCAGCAGGAACACGGCACCTCTTGGTTACCCACAGCACAGGCAGCAGCGAGTCTCTGGTGTTTTTACTGAACACAGTGAGTCGGAGCTGGGAAAAGAAATAAGGAAAAAAAATCGGAAAAGGCAGGGGCAGTATTAAAAACCCCCACCAAACCCAGTGAAATAGCCTCATTCTCTCAGCCTTACTGCCTGCAAACAATGAAAGAAGAGGTTTGGGCAAGGAAGGAGGTGCCAGATTTAGGGGGACCGGACTCCTTTCGAGGCGCCACAGGCATCTGAAGGAAAGCAGTAGATGAGAGCAAACGAGCAGGAGAGGGATAGCCTCTCCTATAGGAGAGGGATAACGGAGGACTCTCCAGGGAACCCTTGTCTCTTCTCCGGTTTTCAAAGGCTGGTTCACATGGTAAGAAGTGGCCAGGGTTTGTCCTCACCCCGCCTGTCCCTCGGTAATGGGCTTGTAATGACCTAAACGATTTGCTGATTAGGGACAATAAATCTGCCTTTCGGTGCCGGGTGTCCCTCACCGAGGCGGGGTAGGGGGTGGAAGAGGGGACAGGCGAGGCCGAGGGCACTCACCAGTCCCTGAGCAGGAAGGTGACAGTGTTTGTTTATTCGGGCTGCTGGGAATTCGGCTGCAGAGCTGAACATATTTATCCCAGCATCTGCCCCCCACCTTTCCAGAGGGTAAATTCCGGGGCTCAGACGGAGGAGAACTGACTATCCTGGTTCCTTTGAGGGTGGAGTGGGGGGAAAGCAGGCGGCGGCTTTACTCGGCTCGCTCCTCCAGGGACAGGTGAAGAAGAAAAAGCTGTGTTTGTGTTTGCGTGCGTGTAATAGGAAAGAAACCACGACTGAAAGCCCCGGCGGCTNCGCCGAGGGAAGTGCACCGTGCCCGAGGAGCCGGGATGCTCCCAGATTAAAAAAAAAAAACAAAACCAAACACAAACAAACCAAACAAAAACCCCAAACAAAAAACACAAACCAGCAGGGGAAACGAACATCTCACTGCATTGCCTTAAAAGAGCCTGCGGGACTTGACCAAGCGCATCTCCCGGTTCATGAGCGCAGTACCAGGAGCAGGGAAGGACGGGAGGAAGGGGTTTCTTTGCCGCGTCCCCCCCCCGCCCCGGTGCAGGTGCATGGGGGAAGGTGGCACCTCAGCAGGGCGGGCGGAGATGCCCCAAACGGGGTGGTCCCCCGGAGGAGGGGGGTGGCCGTCCCCTCCCGGCGGTGCGCCAAGGCGCCGGCATCGCCAGGCACTTCTAATTAGCAAAGAAAGATGTTGATCATTAGCGAGCAGCAAACCTCCAAGCCAGGCGGGCTCTCCCCGGAACTGTGCTGAGGGCTGAGGGCTGTGTCCTGCCGCCGTCCCGAGCCGCTTCCCGGCCGCCGGGCGCTCCGGCCCCATCACCTGGCGCACAGCTGCGGCTCTCCTAGATTGCTTTCTTGTTTAATATTACTTTTTTTTCCTTTCCCCGCGTAGGGTTGCTGTAACCGAGGCGAAATTCGCCTCATCCCAGAGCCCCCCTCAACATTCCGACCCTGCCCACCGCACGACCCCTCTCTAATTGTCGTTCTCCCAATTTCTGTTTTTCCCCCGCTCATTCATTTTTAGCATCTCTCAGTCTTCCTCCATCTTTCGATTCAGTAACACCCCTTCACACTGTCCGTAGTTTCTCCATCCTCCCTCCACCGACCCCTCCTCTCCCGCTACGGCGGGAGCGCAGAGCCGCGCAGCCCTTCGCGGGCTGGATCCCCACGGGCTTTTTAGACAATCACATCGGGTGGTGCAAAATCATTTTACAAAAATGTCGGAAAACTCTCGTCCCGAGTCAAACCCAACCAGCCTTTTTTTTGCCCACCCCGATTAATTCTTTTGCTGCTAAAAGCGAGTGGCCTTGGATCGTGCTGGCTCCGCCGGGAGAGGCTGCGGAGGTTCGTTTCGCTGCGATTTTTAAATGATTTTATTTTGTTAGGTTTGCATCTCTAATTTCTCTGCAGAGATTTCTATGCAGATAACGGTTCTTCCTCCTCCTGAGAACGAGCGTGTGAAAACAACATTTTTAGTCCCGCAACCATCATTTCCTGCCCCGGGGTGACTGCGCCAGGGGCTGGCGGGGGCCCTGGGGATCCCCGAACCCTCCTGCGCCGCCGGCGGGACCAGCCTGGCTGGCCCGTACTTTCGAAATGACATTTCTCCTGGTGAGCCGAGCCAGGCTCCGAAACAAAATCAGCGTGTTTATATCCCCCGGGGTGGGTTTTCTCTGATGGATGGCTGCCCGGGGCTTCTGCCTTCTACTTCATCCCGCTCGTCCCCTGATAATTTACAAGTTCAGCGTGCACACACATACACACAATTATATCTGTATATATATAAATGACACATGTGACAATTTCGTAATTAATTTCACCATACATTTGTGAAACACGCGGTGAAATATGCCTCACGCGCATGAGGCACATTATAGACACATCACTTGTAATTCGAAATTATTGTTTATGCAGTTCTACGTACTGTAGAAAAACCGTGTATATCCTTAATTTGTGTCCTTCAACTAAATGTAGTGCATATATTTAGCTGAGTTATGTTATTAAATGAGAATTGGAATTGCAAATTATAAAGCGGCATATTCGTGTGATACACAGAACTTACAGGTATCTTGGACTTAAAACACTGGTGAATACATAAATATATGGTATTTGCAGGAAGACTTTACCAAATTTAGGCGGGCTGTTTACACGGGTATGTCCATATACAGAGAAATGGCTTCTAAATATATAGATATGTCTATTTTTTTACCTCTAAACGACCTTTGAGCTGTACATAATTACCGAAACGGACATTTGTGTACAGACACGCACGTCCTTAAATGAACCGTGCGCAGGCGGGTGCGCACCACGGGCACACACCGTGGGCAGCCGGGGGCGGTGCGAGGGGGCTGGAGGGGAGAGGATGGGTCCCCGACCCCTTCCCGCCGTGGTTTCCGACCTGCCCGCACCGAAACGCGCCTCTTCCTCCTTCTCCTCCTCCTCCTTCTCCTCCTTCTCCTCCCCGCCCGCCGGGATGAGGAGCCGCTCAGCCCCCGGAGCCGCGGACAGGGCGGGATCGCCGCTGCTCCGGGCTCACGATGCTCCCCCCAACAAACCCGGTGCTTCCCCTTCTCCGAGGCACAGCCCGACCCTCTCCCTCCCGCGGGGAGGTGCCGCTGTCACCCCCCGTCAGTGCCACCACACCCCGCGTCCCCTCCCCCGCGGTACCTACCGGGGGCTCCGGGCCGGGGGAAGGACGGAGGGGGAAAAGCGAGTGAAGAAAAGCTTCCAGGCTAAACTTACCCGCGTTCAGCAAGCGTTATTTTAGGGGCGGTGATCGGCTCCAAACCCAGAGGCACCAGCTGCCTGTGTGCTTGCCACCCAAAATGCAAGAGCACGCGGGACGCAGGGGGACAAGGTGTGGCTGCGCCCCATCCCCCGGCCCCGGTTGCTCTCTGGGTTTGGGCACTCCTGTTTTGGTTTTACCTGCCCACCTTGTGTCCTCCCACTCCAGAGACTCAGATGCTCTTTGGAGCAGAGGAGAGGTGACATTCACTTGTCGGTTTTGTTTTAACATGTTGATGGGTGAAATACAGACAATTTGAAGCGTGACATGTGTGTAGCCAAGAGACCAAGCCAGAAACCCGCCTCATCTCCCTGCTTCCTCCTTCTGCAGACAGGAGAAATGGTTCTGACTTCACTCAGCAGCATCCACAGGCTTCAGTGCCAGTAGTACCTGCTCCACTGCTGAATTTTGGCTTTGAACAGATATTGTCTGCTTGTTGTCAGTAGGGGTTGGCACTTCGTCCTGGCTTATGTACAAATTTACACAATACGTAATTTAATGTAAAATACATATTGATATATAATGCATATGTAAGAAACACTACACAGCACAAAACATGCAATAATGGGAGATGCATAGTAATGCGTGGGATATTGCAAGATGTGTGTCTTGTATGGAAAGCTCATATTACAAGCCATTAGTTAGGTTGTTTGGTGATCTTAAGATCATTCATAGTCAATTAACCCTTGGGACTAAATTATCCCACACTACTGCTGCCTCAGGTCGATATCTACATAATCTTTCAGCTCTAACACATGGGCTGTTCCTGAGTCTGAGGCATGCAGAATCCCTAATTTTATAAATGTGTGTGTGTGTAGTCACAATATATAATGACTGTTTCTTTGCAAAGCTGTATTGTGTGTGTAGTCACTGCATGTGTATATGGACTCTATTTGTCCATAAAACAGTAAAATTTAAGGGTTGCCAAGGTCTCTTTGTTAGGAAGCTGCATGATTTTGACATATACCCGAAGCTGCCCAAGCTGAAAGCCCAGGGAGGAAAGGAAAATCGCTGTGGAGCTGAGCCCCAGGAAGGCAGCCTTGCTGATTGCCTTTCTGGGCTGTGGTGCCCATGCTAGGACTGGGCAAAAAGCTGGAGGCTTCATTTTCCAGCTTCTCTAGTGACCCAGCCCAATGGAGGAGCAAGCCATGGGAGCTGAGCCAGCGAGGAGAAGAGCTAGTGTGTCTTTTGGTATGTGGCTAAAGCAGCTGTGATCTGAAGCCAGAGATGCACATTACAATTGCCTTTAGGAGCTCAGTTTTCTCTGCTGTAGCTGTTCAGGGCTATAAGAAGAAAAATTCTTAGCTATCATCATGGGCTGCTGCTCTAGAGAACTACTTCCTTCTCTGCTAGTGTTTTTTATCTGATTTTTGAAGAAATCATTTAAACTTAGGGTTTTCAACAGGAATAATACTAAGTGCATATGAGCCTACATGTGCGTGTTTGTAAGTCACAAACACCCACATAAATCCCACAGCTGTCAATAGGAAACACGTGTATGTCCACAGAAAATCAGTTTGCATTTTGGGGAGGATATCTCTGTCGAATACAGATAAATAGACCAGGGGTAGACACATCAACTGCTCACAGCTTTAAAAAAAGTAATTAGGGAAGACAGTAAGGGAGATCGTTCTCAAAGGCAAATCTGTGCAATTTGACAGAAGAAATAACTATTAATGCTCATGGAGTAGCAGGCTGTTAAAACATGCAGAGTGGAGTTTATTCTCTGTGTTAGTCACACGGTGTAATATTTCAATCTCAAACTCTGTAATTATTTGGTCTGTTTATTGCTTGGTCATGACTCAGAGGTTACATTATGATCTCTGGTGTTTAAAACTTATATTTTTCTTCTGATCACTGCTAATATTGCAAAATTTTTTAAAAAATAATTTATTATTTTATAATTTTCTCTTTTCTGCCTTCTCCTCTAAATTTAAAAACAGATTTTTTTGTGGTTAGTTTATACTGAAAAATGACTCATACTCATCAGACCAAGCCTATTAATTTACTTAATTTGTTGTTTTTGAAAGGAAAGAGAGTAAGTTTCTTTAAAGTACTATCAAGTGTGTTTCTTTTCCCCTCCCTAGTGAAATAAGACGTATTTTTTTTGCCTTGTGATCTGTGTGCAAAATAATTAGAAACAAACTGGTGACGGGAGAGGGAAGGGAACCAGAGAGTTGTTCCAACCTTTGACTTTGACTTGTCTAACTTACAGAAAGGGTTTGTGAGGGAGTTTGTGCAGCACCTTGCCTGCAAGTTCACAAACCTTCTGGGTTATTTTCTGCTGTGTAGTGATCCCCCAAGGGGCTCAGTTCAGGTACACAGAGCAAACTATTCAATGCTTATCTAGCATTTAAGAACATTTACTTGCATTCAGCCTGGGGTGCTGGGGCTCAGCTGTGTCTGGAGAGGCTCAAGGTTTTGTTCTACAAGGGTGGGGAACCTCTATGGAGGCAAGATGACTTAGTGACCATATTGCAATGCCATCATTACTATTCCAGCATGATATAACCTCATCTGAGCCCAAATTACTGCTTTAACCATTTAACCATCAGATATTAACACTGCAGGTTAGTGACACTCTTGGAAAGCAGAGACCTGAAACAGTTCAGTCCTGCTTGGTCTGATCAGAGAGGGCACATCAAATTGGGCTGGAGTCTTGTATGGACACCAGAAACACAGTTCCTGTGTCCTGACTCTATCCAACAGCATCAATAACTGCTACAGGCCATTGCATATTACAAAAATGTCCTCAGGGGCTGGGCCTGTCTTTAGTGTGGCAGCACTTCCCTTGCTTGGAATTTGGCTCCTGCCTCCCTCCAGCCCTAGCAGCATTGCTCCTGAGCCTTATCCGACACTGAAGTGCCACTGGCCAATCCCTTAGGCAGCTGCCAATCCCAGGGAAATGCCCTGCACCTCTGCCCTGGCTGTTTAATCCCAGTCTCAGCAGGTTTATTTCCTAAATCCCATCTGAGCAGCGTGGCCAAATAAAGCAGCAGTTACTCACCCAGCCAATAAGTGGTAAGTGAGATCTGGACTTCTGGGCTTTGCTACTCGTTTCTCGGGTAAGAGAGTTTTATTTCTGCATCTCAGAGCGTGGCCTCCCTCAGCCTTTTCTTCCTACCCACCTTTGTGGGTATTGCCACTGGTCAGAGCACAGTCAGCTGTGCAACCCCTGGCCCTGTCAGGCCCCAGCTCTTCTTCAGAGTAAATATCTCCTTGTAGTGTACTGGAAAGGGTGTGTGTGCACCCCAGGCTGGGATGTCCCTGGTTAAAACCTCCCCAGGCTTCCAGCAGAGGCACAGAAAAGCATCCCACTGATTTTAGTAACAGTATGGGACCAATTTCCAAGAAATTTAGGGATTCTGCATTTCCTTGTGGCTTCTGGGTGGGATTTGAACCAATGACTGAAATTAGAAAGCTGCCTGGAGTGAGTTGGTTTCACTCCCACCCCATCCCAATTTTAGATTTCCATCTCAAATCTCCTTTTCATTGTGATTATATGTAATATATAATCATAATCTGTTTGACAAGCTGGGGTTCTGACTTCAAGCTCTGCTGCCAAAAAGCCATGGATGGAAATAACTAAAAGCCCTCATTTACTTTGGGCACAATGTAGTGTGCAAACAGAGCACAAACACCCCAAATCTGTTGTTCTGTCTCTGATTTTGACTGACTTCGAAGAAACATTAAGAATAATAATGAGAAGCTGATGACAACTGCAGCCTGGGGAATGCACCACTCCTAGAGAACAGATGGTGCAAAGACATTTTTTAAAAAACTTTTCTTAAAAATTAACTTGGCACCTTGGCCTTTCTTAGGAAAAAATGCTCAAACCTGGAGCAACCACAGTCCTTGGCAGTTGGGATCCACTGAAATCCATCGAAATCCATCGATTGCACTGCAGAAGAATGCAGATTTAGTGAGATGCAGATTTCTTTTTCAGAGATCAATAATATTTCTTCTTTCATGTTTGAGAGGGCTCATCTCTTTTTCTCTGTTATAACTGGAAGATTTTAGTTTCTAAAAATGTTCTGATTTCAGGGATAACAGACTGGGCTTTAAAGTGAATAAATGATTGTGAAGAGAAGGGATCATTAATTTGTCCTTCAGCTCTGTGTTTCATCAAGTTCAGTGCTTTCTGCTGCTAATTTTTTACTTAGCAGTCTCCTAAGCATTTTCAAGTGGGAGTTAAATCAATCTGTAGTAAATTTAGCCCTATTGATAGTACAGTGGCTTTTCTCAAGCTTAATTCACTGGCTTCTTATAAATAGTCACAACCTCTTAGTTGTGAATCATGTTGAATCATATTCAACAACTGATGTCATTACTGTTATATTGAACCCAACAAGTGATCCTAGATAAAGGAATCTTGTGAAAAAAAGCATCTGACCTTGGTGTGAAGACTTTCAATGATTCAGAGTCCGCCTTATCCTTTGATCAATGATTCCATGTTAAAAAAATCCATGCTTTATCACTTATTCAAGTTGGCTGGCGTTTACTGCCAAGCAATGAAGTATTTGGCATTTCTCAGCCAGATTAAAGAACCATTCCATACTGGGCATTTCCTTTTTCCATCTCTACTTGGACATCCCAGCAGAGTCATCTCTTAATCTTCTTTGTGATAGAATAATCAGATTGAGCTGCATAAGTCTCTCACTAGAAGGCATGGTTGGTTGTTAGGGGTTTTTTTACAGCCCTCAAATCATATGGATTTCCATATGGCTTGACATCAGCGGAGATTTATGCTAGCTTGGAATTTGGCTGTATATTTCAATTACTGTGAACATTTTGTGGCCTGGGGTGGAACACGCCTAAGAGCATGACAAATTATTTGTAACATGCATATCTGCTGAATTTGGTTTAGCAATCAAATGGAGTAAAATTCAGTTGCATGCAGATGATCAGCAGAAAGCCCATGTCCCATTAAACTGTTTTCATGGGTTTATGTTCATCTTAAGTGCAATTGAGGCCATGGGAGCAAAGATAAACATCAGCCATTGAGACAGATGCTTAACTTATGCACCTAATTTTTCATGACCTCCGTGGAGTTGTGCTGATTTACACCAGCTGAAGACCTTGGCCCACAGCAAGGCAGCACAAACTGATAAAGGAGTCCAATCCTCAGCTGGCAGCTTATGTGAGAGCTTGGATCCAACTTCACTGCTTGGTAATATCTCATTAGAGCCTGAGTCAATATGGCAAGGGGACAGAGTTAGAGCAGAGCAAAGCTGCAGCAACTTCACAGAATCCCTATTGCTGTAGGGCTTCTGACAGAAAATCTGGTCCATCATTTTTGTTCGTAGGTCCAGGCAGTAGTTTTCCCCTTAAAATAGATACAAGGTATATACACTATGAAATCCAAATGTTCGGCTGGTGGAAGTCCGTGGGATCCCATCCAAATGTTTTCCCTTGGTCATGGAAGCCACACAGCAAGGTCCTGAGCAGCCATGGTTATCAGTGGCATGTGATAGTGCCCTTTGAAGTCCTGGCTTTCCACATATGTACATTCCCACAAACAGAAAAAATTGTGTGCACACATGTGCGTGGAGCTCATATAAATAAATAGTTGCACACACAAATCATAGCCATTTATGTTCATATACATCTTATAAATATATACATCTAAATACAGGAATGTGTACATTTATATTTTATGCAGAGGGACACAGATAAGACTGATGCTACAGGCAGGGGTGTGTGTGTGCTTGTGTTAAGCTGCTTGTCTGGTTGTGTACAGCAGTGTGATCAAGGGAATGTGGATGGAAGCGTGTGTGTTTATGTATGCATGTGTGGAGCTGGTGTGGGGAAGGACCACTGGGAAATAAATGATATGAAATGTCTGTACATTCCAGGGAAATGTTCGGATCCCTGAGGTTAAGGGATATGCTCTAGTCATAAAAATAAACACACTGGTATAGCATGCCATTGATATGTGGATAAACTCACTAAGGACGGGTAAAGTTTCAGCTTTCACCTCCTTCTGATGGTGAGCTCGCCGCTTCCCTCGCTGCCTCTTTTGACAGTTCAAAGTGAAATGACATTTTAAATAAGAGGTTAAAGAGCAGAGGAAAACAGAGGTTTTCTGCTTGAACCAGGGGAAATTTGATAAACCAGTCTTCCAGAGATGCCAGTGATTTCAAAAGGCTCCATTTCCTTTTGATAAGGTTTTGAGAGAGTAATTCAGAGTAGGATCTGTTAGCCAGAGCTCTTAGCTGCTAAAATGTCAGATCAGAGGCTGAGCTATTTCCCCAAGACTAATGGTTAGTTATTGCAATCTATAGCCTATTGTGCTGAGCCCTTTACAAAATCTTTGCCCCACTTCTATCCTGCCTTTAAAATTGCACTTAGATTTGCAATGGTCAGAGGAGTTTAATTAGGCAAGACCTAAAGAAAGGCTCATGTGCTTTAAAGCTTGACCTACTTTTTCCAGCTATGTGTGTTCTAATAAAAGATACTACCTCCTCTTGCATACAATGCCTTGTGCATACCTCCAGACCATGAAACAGCTGCACCTCAAGAAGAACATGAGGCACAGAAGCACCCAGAACTGTAGAGGGTGGAAGTTCTGACCTGTCACCATTAGTTGTGTTGTAAGTTCAACCCATTATTTTTCATGATTGGTTATGGCATGGCTTCAAGAGTCAAATTTTTGACTGGAATGGTCCAGCCCACTTCATCTGAAGACCATGTGGAAGATCAGATACACCAGTCTTTCCTCTGTCAGGTGCATGGAAATGTGACCAAACATCTGAGCAAACTTCAGGTGAGAAGAATTCAGGTATCCCCATCATCTGATGGGACTAGAGAGGTCCCCATCAGATTGCTCTGCACCACGTGAGGTACCTGCTGGTTCTCAGCTCCTGCCTGGGTTCACATGTGACCCACAGGGAGACAGCTCTCTGTTTGTCCATGTGCTGAAAGAGGGAGTGCAGGACCTCTGGGAGAGGCAGCAGTGGGGAGAGATTGCTGAAGCGTTCCACGGAGGGTCCAGCCTTGGCCATACCTGAGGACCTTCCTTTGAAGACAGCATCATGGCCCACTGTGTTGTTCTGGTGGCTGAGGGGCAGAATTTGGACTTTGCTGTCAGGTAAAGAGATTGGTTTGGAGGAAGGAAAATGCATACCCCACAGGCTGCTCTCTCCCAGGTTTCCTGCATTACACCAGCCAACAGCTTCACATCTCTCTGAGCAAGTTTCTCCTGGTGCACACACAACTTTAATAAGCCATTGGGTGCTCCAATGGTGTCAGAAAAACTTCAGTGTGTGGGAAAGTGGGGAGAGTAAAAACCAGGACATCTAAAATGCTGTCACAAAAGAGTCAGTCAAACACAGAAGTACAGACCTACCACCCTGAAAATATCCCATCTAGCCTTGGCCAGTGTGACTTAAAAGGACTGTGCTGATTCACATCAGCTGAAAATTTGGCCCACCACTCAGTTGTAGGAACCATGTGCAGTAAGAGACATGCAGGCTGTATAAACATGGATCCTACAGATGTGCAAGTGTGCAAATAGTGTAGATTGAAAGAGAGATGATAGAAGAAGATGTCTGTCTAGGAAAAAAAAGGTACAGTTATCTTTCTGTAATAAGCTGGAGTGTGACATACTCAAGATTCCTATCATGGGTGTGCTGTACAGCAAATCCCTGATTTTCATTCAGGGTTTCGCAATCACTGCTATCTTAACTCCAAGCCTCGTTAAATCAACCTCTTCTGAACTGTGGTACAATGTTACAGTGCAGATCCTCCCGTTCCCCAATGGGAAACCAACTTGGACTCAGGAGCCATCATTTAACCTTGGAGTCTCTGAATCAACAAGGCAGTTTCTGCTCAGACACCTGGCAGCACATGCATTTTATGCTATAACATGGCTGGTAAATCCTGGGTGGTTAAGTAAACTTAACCTTCATTTATGAAACTTGCGAACCAAAGGGTAAAATGTGCCTTGTGCAAGTAATTACGTAAAGGTCTTAGAGAGTGGAGTTATCACTTAAAGACGCCGGGCATTGCTAATGAGTTGACTGAGAATTGATCTCTCTGTAATTTAGTTATTTATATGCAGTTCCTGTTTTCCATGCTCAGCTATAGGTCAAGCCCACTTTGAACTGCTCAGAGACCCCCAAGTTTGTCAAGCAAAGTCCCAAAGCCATGGCACAATGATATTTTAGAAGAGTAAATATTGTCCTGAGGGGCTTTAAAAAGGAGGCAAAGCTGTTTGCTTTCTAGCTGGTTCTTTAAACTGGACAACTGCTTCCTGTTACTAAGGGGTCTCTCAGCAACGTGACTTTGCTTCTGTTAAACAGAAAAGAGCTTCAGGAAAAATGTCAGTACCGACGTCCAGGTTTTTTCATATCCCGGTGAGCTCGGTAGGAACAGCCTTGGGTTTCTGAACAGAAATATATTCACACTATTCTGCAAATAATTTAGCATGGATATAACAGATCCTGGGCTGGAGGAAGCAATGAAAGAACTCAGGCTGCTAAACATCACCCTCAGGACTAATTTTATGCCAAATGGTTGTGAGAAATGTTCAAAATCCTGTGTGCTGCCTTATACATTCATGTCTGGGTATATACACTATGTGTATGTGTTATCCCATATTTGTAGACTCAGGTGTGAACTTACAGGTGCTGCTGCCTAAAGATTCATGAGGATGGGCTTTCATTTTCCTGAGGGCATCTCACATGGAGGAATAGAGGATGCTCCACTATGTAGAGGTACATTTTGGATGCCTGAGCTGGCAGCTGTACACCATGAACACCACACTCAGACTGGAATGGGACACCTCTGAGAGCACACACACATTCTACTTCTTTCTGCAGACTTCAGCCACAGGTTCACACCGGGCTGGGCAGAGAGAGACTGCTCAAGTTTGAGCACACCTGGGATGAAATAGCCAGCATCACCCAGCAGATCAGCTGAGCTGAGGTTTTTGAGCCCAGGATAGCCAGGAACAGTAGGATGCTGCTCATGCCTAAACGTGGCTGTTTGGCAATAGAGCCAAAGTGGCCGTGGCCAAAGTAAAGCCAGAAATGGAGATGGGGAATCTGGAAGTTGCAGGGCTGAGCTTGTTGAAGACAATTCTTCACCTGACAACACAGACATCTGATGGAGGTCTTCCTCCTTGAACTGGTGTTACTGAAAATATTGACACATATGGGCAAGGAGCCGTTTGTAAATAGCTGAGGCTATGTAAGAGACTCTGGCTAAAATGGGACAAAATTTGCCTTGTCTTGCAAGAGCAGGACATTCCTGGGATCCAGTTGCTGCTGAAAACATGGCTGAAATTACCCTCCCCTAACTCACTTCCATAGCTGTCATGTTGGTTTGTGACTCACTAGTGCAGTTGAAGACTTTCGAAACAGTCTTGCTTGGCTCACAGCTGTGTCTCAGTTGAGTTTTTTTGTTTTTATTTATGTATTTATTTGTTTGTTTTGTTTGTTTGAGAATGCCATATTTGGCCTGTAGCCAAGTACCCTAGAGAGAGCATCATCCTTTCTCGTGCTTCTTTAGTTGTGTTTGAGAGACTGAAGGTACCTGGGGCAGCCAAGTCTCCCAACCTGGCAAATCAGGAGGTTTGTTCAGCTTGAACAAACACAGCCTTTGTGGAATGACTTAAATCAGTCACACTCCTGTCCCTGCTGTTGCAATCCTGCATCTGCTGAACACCCCTGGGACAGCAGAGGAATGTGCTGTGGAGGTGGCACACAGCTTTCTGTGTGGGCAGGGCTCAACCCATGGCAGCAGCAGGAGCCTTGCACTGAGACTTTTTGTGGCTGATGGACATTATTATGAAGCATCTCTGTTAGCTGTAATCTCTAAAAGCTGATTTTTGCCCCAAGAGCACTTCAGGGACTCAGGATGGATGAATCCCAGTCTGTATCACACTGCGTGCTTGCTGAATAGATGTGAGAGGCAAATGTGGGTCACATGACCTGGATCCCACTGGTGAAAAGACGAGGAAACTCCTGAAGGTTGGAGAGGGTTTGCAGGAAACTCGATGGGATATCTTTTTTCCACCAGTTCTTGGTAGCTGGGGTCTTGCCTACACGTTTGTTTCAAATCAGGTGAAGAGGGAGATCCACAAACATGTGGCACCATCTCTTCAAGGAGAACTGTACCACCTCTCCAGCCTTAATAACCCACCCTCCCTTCCCCTGTGCCTTTAGCAGGCTCCAAAAATCTCCTCTAAACCTCCCCTCAGTGTTCCAAGCCCTTTCCTCCATTCCCAGCAGAATCCCTCCTTGCTGCTGCAGGAGCTTTGCAGGGAGGAAGGAATCCTTCGCCATCTAGTGAGCAACGCTCACCATCACCGGCTGCTGCCGCTGGAGGAAGGGCTGCTCCGTGGCTCTGATGGAAAAATCCTCTTTCTCATCTCTAAAATACCAAGCTAGAACCTGTATTGTACTCTCTCACCCGCTGTCAATAACATCTTGCTGACAAGCTTTTTTAGGCAGCAAATTATTCTTACATAGAGTTTAAGCATTTCACCTCCTGGGAGGACCACTGCTGCTAAAGCACGTGTTTCCTCTCCTGCTCTGCTTGGGATTGCAGTGGTAGCACCAAGGGAGACGGACCAGTGTGACATGTTCATTTAGCTACAGATGTAGTAAAAAGTCCACAGTTGGTCTGTGGCTGTATTAGAAACAGAAACTCTCTGTGAGATACAATGCATGCACTGAGAAGGGAATTTTTTCTTGTATTTGTCATTTTTCTTTTTTTTTTTTCTTTTTTTTCTTTCTTCTGGGATCAGTGTAAACGTACAGGGTCTGAATTCCCTCTATCTCAATTTAAGTAATGTCTGACAAATGACCGCTCCTTTAGAGGGTTTCTAAAGGTTACCTGACATCTGCTGGGAGACACTAATGAGCAGGAAGCAGGGCAGGAGCTATTGATAGATCCATTCCTGCCTTCCTGTTGGTTTTCTATTGCCTGTCCCCTATTTTTAGTCTGGTTTCTAAAGGAAACAGGGAGCTGTGTGATTGCTCTGCCCTCATCGGTCTAATCACTCAAACAGGCAGGTTTCAGCCAGGTTTGTGTGTGGAGTGGAACAGACTTCTCTTAGAACCCTTAGTATTTCGTGGAAATAAATAACCAAGGCAGAGGGAAGAACCCCAGATCACTGCTCTGGCTGAAGGGAGGTTTGTTACAGGAGTCCAGCACCTTTATGAAGTCCAAGTGAAAGCACATAACAATGGAATTCAGATAATGGGGTTTCATACATTCAATTACAAAGTTACTTGTTATTATCAGGGCTAATTACTATGTTAACTATATAATGCCTTTTATAAACTGTTATATTATTACTTGTGTTGCAAAAACATCTTAATAACCCCTGATTAGGAAGGAGATTCTATGTGTCAAGTGCTACAAAAGCTCGTAACCCACAGATGATCCCAGCCCCTCCAGTGTGGTGTTTATTCAGGCCACAGCCTCAATTCACAGGCCATAGTTTATCTGTGCCACAGCTGATGCACAGTGTTAATGACACTGTAAAATTCAGGAGTTGGACACTCTTTTAGAAAGCCTAGTTTAGAGAAATAGGGAATAATTTTCTCCATTTTTTATTAAATCTGTGGGACATCACAAATGTGACATTTGTCAGGGCTGAAGAAAAGCTCATTTCAGCTGAGAATGGTGATACAATACTGATGTAATACTGATCCAAGCATCTGTCAGTCAGTGTCACTGGGATCCTCCAGAAGGAGCTGTAGCAAGGCAGAAGTCATGAGCTGGGTTTATCCCCCCAGCTGCTGTAAACCAGCTTTATATCAGTCACTGTGACTCCATCCTGCATTTATTCTGTGCGTTTCAGGGTTCAGGGGAGAGGTCAAGGGCTATCTTGAAGGTTAGGAGATGTGCTCACAGCCAAGGGCCATTCCTGAACTGTGTCAATATTTGGTCTTACACAGAAGATAGGAGCAGGAGATAAGAGGGCTCTGAGACACATCCGCTGGGAAGGTGAGGCCAGGCATCTGATGAGGAGGATGAAGGTGAGGACAGTGGGGAAGAAGACTGCTCGTAGTCCCACGTTGCAATGGTGGCACTACTTTGCAGCTCACTGGTATTTCTCCTTGCCAGGTTACATGTAGATGGAGGAGCCTTGTCACTCCTTAAAGGAAGGAATAAGCACCCTGGCCAAGGTCAAAGAGCAAATCCTAGCTAAAACCCAGAGTCCTTGAACTTCAAATCCAAGTGGAACCCATTTGCTCCCAGTGTTATAAATGGGGAGCCCCTGTAACCAGCTGCAAAGCACAGTGCTCTTTGGGGAGCAGTGTGGCAGCTGGTTGCTCATTTACCCTGCAAAGCAGAGGTGTGCAGTGGTCTGGGACCTAATAGATCCTGTATTCAGTGGTCACTGTGAGAGGAGGGTTGAGTCGCTGTAGTTTGAGCAATCTCAGGGTTGTTGCACTGGGAGCTGAAAGGAAAGCTCAGAGGGCACCGGGTATGGAATGTAATCTTGAGTATTAATATGGGGTTAAAATCCTGATGATTTTTAACTCAAGGGGAGAAATCTCTCCTGGCTCTTCCTTTCTCCCTAGCTATTTAATAGAAATCAGGGTATTATATAATTACAGCATATATTGCCTACTTAACTGCCTTCTGTCATCTGATTTACATGATTGGGCTATTCATTCTTCCCCTTCCCACCTGTTTCTTTGTGCTCCAGAGCACCAGTAAATAGTCTGCAAGCTTTACCAGAGGAATGACTGCAGCCCATAACAAAACAGCCCCTGGTCTGCAAGTGTTTTTAGGGTGCTCAGTGGTTTGCAGTGAAACCCGGGCTTGGGGAGACCAGCTCCTCCTGAAGCCAAAGTTCAACACGCTGGAAAACTTTGCTAAGGTTTTGTTGACAAAGGAATCCTGCCCCTGCACCTTGGCTGCGACTCAGGAGGTGCTGAAGTCTGATGGGCAATGGCTTAGTCTCTGCACAAAGAAGCAAGTGGGCTGGAAAGCTCCTTTTACTGTTCAAACGGATGTTTCTCCAGGCTCGTAAAAGACTCAGTTTAAGTAGTAGCTATATTTCTAAGGCCGGTCCCACACCTGCAACAACCTTGTAAATGGTGCTGGGATATATGGCTTTAAGACTCCTTGTAAAAAGTAAGATCAACACAAGATTTACACAGTTTTATGGAATTGTTTTATAAGCTATTTTGACAATGAATCCTGCTATCAACATCACCTCTGGTGTTAATCATGGAGGAAGCATTTAGCAGGAGCCAGCAAAGATTAATGTAAACCCCTTTCCTAGGTAGCTGTGGGACTGAGCTGGTTATCTTTCAAAATCTGGGGCATCATTTGTGCAACATTTGTACATGTTTCTCTTCACCAGGTCACATGTAGGTGGGAGAGCCTTGCTGCTCCTTAAAGGAAGGAATAAACAGCTTGGACAAGGTCACATTAAACTGAGAGCTGAGGGTCCCCACTGCTAATTGTGCTCTCACTGCTCACCTTCCATGTCAGCTCTCAAAGACAAGAAGTCAGGATCAAACTGGCACTTGCTCCATGCTCCCAAGATGCTCCCAGTTTTCTCTGTAACTGTACCTGTGAGTGTAAAACTTGCTGTGCTGGGTCACACCTGGGTCTGTCCTGCACTGTATACAAAACTCATGTGGTAGCTACAGGCAGATACCTTGGAAAAAGCAGCAGCAAATCAAGGACATTGTATTTCCCCTGAGTGCTTTCCCAGAAGGACTGTCTGCAGCACAGGGGATTTCCAACACTACTGTGCCTTGTTTGCTGGTTGCCCCCCAGTGGAGCTCTGTTTTCCTGATATTTGTCCAATTTTTCCTTCAACCCCAGTGGACTTTCTACATACCCAGGCTCCTTCAGCAAAGACTCCCTTGGACGCTCCTCTTTGTAAGAGGAACCTCCTCCTCATCCTCCTGCTTACACGTGGCTCCCAGAAGCTTCACCTGGTGGCTCTGAGTCCTGTGCTGGACGAGTGAGCAGCTGCTCCCTTCCTGGTTTCTCCTAGTGACTCGGGATTTTATAGCCCTCTGCCATCCCCTGCCAAGCTGTTTCTCTTTTATGCACTTACAAGTCCTTAACAAAAAGCACAGGAACAGAGTATGTCTGTATTTCCAATTTCTTCATGTTCTGAGGGCACCTATAGAGAATGGCTGGAGGCTGAATGAGGTGCATGGTATTTTGGCATCCTTTGCTTTTTACCCAACATACTCATCATACTCAGGAAAATCTTGGCCCTCGGCATACAAGGGGTGTTCCATGCACAAAGTAACTGCTTTGCAGTATAAGATATGTCCACGAGATGTCTCTTTGAGCCGTACATGATTCCAGCCTGGGAAACAGGAGCCCCCCCTGGATCACAAACAGTGCAGAAGCTTCTGGGGCCAGCGGTTGGCACCATCCCTGGTGAACAGCCCCCTGCTGCAGTTAACAGGATTGGAGAGCAAAGCCATTTGTGTAGGCAGAGGTGATACCAGGTATGCAGGTATAGGTGGGAGGCAAAAAAAGCCCCATAAGCCCAAACAGCTAAGCTTTCAAACACACAAATTGATTTTCATTCTAAAATAAGAACCGTCATCTTCAAGCCGAATTGAAGCTGAGAACAATCACTCTGAGTGTAATTGGATTTTGTTGGTTATTCAGCTTTGTGGAGGAAAAAAGTGTGCTTGATACCCGTGGAGAAAAGGCAATGGCCTTAGTGAGGGGAGAAGGGATAAGATTGTTGGCCAAAGGGAGAGAGAAAGAGAGGAGAAAAGAGAGATGGATGGTTACTGATTGTGGGATAACAAAGGCTTTACTGCTGCTGGTTTTAGGGAAATATATGTGCCATAAAAACTAGTGAGTCTATGAGTTCTAATATGCAGCAGATGTGGCAAATTAACCTTATCATTTAACAGTATCTTGTAGGTTTCCCATGAGGCTCTGAACCAGAAAGTCAGAAATGACATGATTGTTTTGTGAAAATGTTCTCCGGTTTGTAACTGAGTACATCAGATGAGTGGCAATACAGTGTAATTGCCAAATAATAATTATGGGTAGATTACCTCTAGCATCATAAACTGGCAACAAATTCCTAGCACCAAATTGACCCTGATCAAAAACTTGCCTATTGCTCTGAACACAATCAGTCCTTATCCAATGACCATTTTCCAGCTGAGAAGGTGCTGATGGCCATGCTGGGAAAAAATTACCCATCAACCAGTCTTCAGCTGGTTACCATCCCAACCTGGGACCAGAACCATTTCTGCAAGTAAGTGGCAAAATGTTTGTTTGATCTGGTAGCTGGAACCCTTTGTTGGGAGCTCACAATGTGTGAAAAAAAGAGAAGAAAAGCTCTGGCTGTAATGCAGCTGGAATGAATGCTTTCCTTGCCTGCCGATCAGAGCAGATTATAGTTCACCTGCTGTGAACTAATCTCTCAGGGAGAGGGTCAGTTGTTTGGATAGTGTTGCTAATGGAAGGCAAAACCTTTCTCCACATTCCCTCCTTCAGTGCTGGGTCTGTTTAGGAGATGAGTCAGTCCTGGGTTATTCATCAACTTAGTTAGGAGCTATCCACCCAAGTTCACAAGTACTGCTAAAGCACTTTACAATTACAGGAAATTATACTTAGGAGCTAATGTTAAAACACAGCTCTCTGCTCACTTCTCCAGCGTGAAAGGCAGAGTGTCAGATTTGTGACCCGCATTATTTCATTGTGCTGGAGAAAATACGTGGCAGGAATTTATTCCTTACCACGCTCCTCTTTGTGGATCTGAGCTCCAGTAGTGCTGGGGGGACATTTTCCCGGAGGAGATTGGGGAGGGGATGAGGCAGGATGATGAGGAGCCTTTCTGATGGTTGCACCAGGTCCTTGGCTTGCTGCAGAAGAGCATTTCAGAGCAGTGCTGTGGGCAGGGGGGCCTGGCAGCCTGCCTTGCTCACTGGGTGCACTGTGACATGTCTCACTGCCAGAGCTTAGACACCAGGAGAGAGGATGGTGACAGTCCTCCCTGTGGTACGCTGTGCTTGCACTACCTCCTCAACCTGAGGCTCTTTACCCTGTAGGAATTTAATGGGCAAGTCCATATTGCTTGTTTTAGTCATAGCCCTGCTCTTGCAGGACTGATGAATATCATAGAACGATAGAATGATTTGGGTTGGAAACGACCTTTAAAGGTCTTCTCATCCAATCCCTTTGCAATGAGCAGGGACACTTTCAACTGGATCAACTCAGAGCCCCATCCAACCTGATCCTGAATGTTTGCCCACTTCTCTGGGCAATCTGTTCCAGTGTGTTACCATCCTCATTGTAAAGAACTTCTCCCTTATATCAAATATGTGGGGTTCAACCGATGAATTCCCTGTGTGCCCTGTCAGTCCCTCTGACCCATCTAAGGGTCATGCTCTGGACTCTTCTTGAGGGCCTCATGCCATCCCCTCTTCAGTTTAGGGTAGATTCAGCAGCAGGATATCCCCCATAGGTTTGTTGCTATTTAGGAATTGTTCTCTGTGGATCACCTGCCTGCACGTGGGCAAGTATTGTTTGGTTAGTTTCTTATTTTTGTATCACTTGCAAGGTGGGTTTTGGAACAAAGTCAATAAATGTACACATGGGTGTCAGTAACTCGTGTTTTTGTATCAGAGACAGGCCCTCTGCTTAGGAGTAGTTAAAATGACAAAAATGTTGAAAAGCAAACCATTTAATACTGTTCCATTTAGCCTTTTGTTGTTTTACTACTGGACTCTGCAACACCAGCATTACTAGCCAAGGGCTCTCAGGGAGAGTGATTTACCAGTATCAGGCCCACCCCACCTTTAGCTGCCCAGCTTTGAATGTCCAAGATGCCCACATGCAGCAGGGTCCACCCATGTGGACCTCACAGGCAAAAGACAGCTCAAAAATCACATCTCCAGATGCTTATACCATGTTCCCATGTACTCTGACCTACAGAGAAACACAGAGATGCTTAATTGTGGTCCTATTATTGTTAGACAAGATGCTGGTTCTAGAACAACGAAGCTTTTCCTCTTCCCCCACAAAACCATCAGTAGGATTTTGATCATGATGTTACTGTCTTTTCTCTCCAAGTGACCAAAAAGGTATTTTCCATTCAAACCCCTTTCATAGAAAAATTTATAACTATGGATAATGATAAATCTTTTAGGGATGTACAAAAGATGTATATTTTGCTCTCATGCAGTCGTTGAGCAAGGTCTGTATTTCATTGCCTTCTGTTTAATCCAGCCTTCTCCTGGGGACACCCAGCTGCAGTGGAATATAGATATTTTGCCATCTGAGGCCACTTGCCTTATGATTAAGAGGAGGTTCTTCAGTGCTAGCAAGATGATCATCAATTTTATATCCTGTAATTTCTCTGTCCTTAACTTTACAACATTTCGATAATTTGCCTTTGATTTAGTAGCTTAAATTTGTCTGTAAATCTGTTCTCCTGGGAGTGTAAGAAAACATCTTTAAATCATTCTTATGTGGAGAGACACTTGCAGTATTTTTTTATTAATATTATTCATTACTTTTATGACAAGTGAAAGCCATGACTGAGGTACTGAGCAACCACACAGAGATCTGAAAAGAAAGAAAGAAAGAAAAAGAGAGATATAAAGAGAGAGTGTAGGAGTCACTGTCAGCTTTTTGTGCACATCAGGTCCAGCAGTGTCTTTGATGCTGCTGCAAATCTGGAATTAAACCTGTATCTTCCTTACCAGGCTGGTGCTTTAAATGTCAGGATGCTCTGTTTCCCTGCAATGTGACTAATTTTTTAATTTTCAATTCGTTGGGACCCTATTTTTCACTCCTTCAAAATACTTAGAATCATTGATTCTTGCTTTTATTCAGGTTGTCACAGGGACATGAGGATGCTTAAATACCAGAACAAGTGTTTGTGCTCTCTACCTCTGCCTGCACTGGGTTTTAAGAAAAAATAATTCCAGTAGTGTAATGTTAATTTTGTGGTCCGGGTACTGCTGTCCCTGGAGTCACACACACAAGTGTCCAGAGCTGTTTGCTGCAGTGGATGCTCTGATAGTACTTTTATGTTAATTAAGAGTTGATCATGATGAAATCCTCATCCTGTGGAAGCAGGACAAGGCAGATCCTGACTGCCCTGAAGTCTTTGCATTGGCCTCCGTGGGGTTTGGTGTCAAACCATTGGAGCCCAGTGTTATAATTCAGGGTTGCTGGAACAGCAAACAATAATCACTGCTGGGATGTGACCGTATAAACCCTCCAACAACAGTAAAAGCTGACCTTAGGAACAACAAACCCTCTTTAATTCCTGTAACTGTCTCTAGATGGCACTATGGCAGTAGAAGTTTTACAAGGAGAAATTTGAAGGGAATGAGCCAGGAGCCAGAAGGCTGCGGGCTCCTGCCCAAAACTAGGATGTTCCTGGGCTGCAGGAGAAAGAGATCGTATCAATTTTTTTTAGCGCCCCGAAAGACATCAATCAAAACAACTCAACTTATTTCTTTCTCAGGGGTTAAAACTAGTTTTATGATCCAGAGGCGATTAATTTCTTGCAGCATCTCTACGTGCTTCATAGCTGGGAGTACAGCAGAAGCAAATCCATTTCACCTTCATCATCCTTTACAGATTTTCCACAAACTATTTCCCACAGGGAAGGATTCATCTTTATATTCTTCCCACCTTACCTCAGGTTTTCAGGTGTTATTTTCCTTTTGGCATCAGGGGCTTTCTCTGTGACTTAAACCATCAAGAGCATGGAAATATCACTGAAGCCTGAATTTCCTACTTTAAGAATTGGCTCAATTAGAGTACTGGCAGGAGAAAATATTCTTCTTTAAGACAAAAAGATTGGTGGCAAATCATGCTAATGAAGTATTTGAAAACCTAAGAGAGACAATACTTAAAGGGCTAACAATAAGAGGATGACAGAGGAACAGGGAATGTACAAATAGAAGGGTAGCATTGCATTTTTGGTTTACATGTTGTTTCATGTAATTGCAGCATTGTTATTGCATCTATCAGGAAATCACTTGTGCTCCTGCCAGAGCAATTCTGATGCTCTATGAGTTCAAGCTAGCCTTATTATCTTGCTTTTAAAATGCGGTTTGATTTTTCAGTAGTTAGACTCAAGGGATATATTCTCCCCAAAACAGTGAGTTGTCTTACTTCTTTCCTAAAAATTAAAATTAAAAAAAAAAAAAAGGAGCAGTCTTACTTTACAGCTACTGACTTCAGTGCTGGGTGAAGCAAGAAGCTGAAGAAGAGCCCAGTTTGTTGCCTTGTGGGCCCTTTTCCTGCAGAGGAAGAAATGGCATCATGGGTTTGGCAGCTGCAGAGCAGGGTTTAGTTTCAGCATCCTGTGATGAGGTTTGTGATGCTGAACTTTTCCCAAGGTGTTCTCAGAGTCTGGTTTTAGGAATCCAGTTATGTATGGCCATCAATGTCCATAGGTAGGTGCTTCCAGATAGTAGGTGAAAGCACCTAAATTCAGTGGGTTTAGGTAGAAACAGCTTATCCTCCTTCCTAAATTTAGATCCTCACAAATTATTTCAATGCCTCCTCTGCCCTGTACTTCAGTGGGAGCTATGGATCTATCTGAGGAGGTGAGCCTTGGTCAGGAGAGGGTTGTGCCCATAAATTCAGTTTCAGCTGAGCCATCAATCTACCTGAAGAAGTCAACAGCCAAATACTGAAGCTGACATGAAACCCATGATTAGTGGAGAAAAGAAGCAGGAACATTTCTTGATAGGCAACAGTAATGGAAGATATGGACTCAGTTAACTTCCAGGAATTATCTTTCCACCAATGTCTTGACTTTAGATTTTAAAAGGCAGCTTCCCTTTCCAAATGTGTTACTTGAATTTCCCAAGGAGAATGCAGTTCTCTATCCCCCCTTTCAGCGGTGTTGCACGTCCAGCATTCAGTTGCCCCTTTGGAGCAAGGGTGCTTCTGCCACAATGGTGACAGCTGAATTAAGAAGACAGCCCCAAACAATTGCAGAGCATGTGCAGAGCATGTGTTGGTGGTGCGATGCTCTGGGACGTGTGTCCTTGTAAGCCCCCAGTCTGTCCCCACCACCGCCCTGCTCGGTGCCCAGCCATGTGTCAGTCCCTGGGAGCTGTGTTGGTGCACTACAGGTTGTCCCTGTAGCATCTCTTTGTGCACATGAGTTAAGGTCTGGGGTTCTGTTCTCATGGGGATGTCCTAGAGCACCCAAATCCTTTGATTCCCCTCACTTTGCATTTATACCCCGCTGTTGATGCTGCTCAGCCATCACCCCAGGGCAGAGCTCAGCCACAGTTAGGATCTCTGCTGCTCTTCACCCTTGCTATGACCTCAGGACACCAACATGCTCCATACCTAAAGATACCTGTGTTTTTCTCGGAAGAATCAGTCTTTTAGGAACCATAATCCAGGTCACAAGTGCCTAATGCAAAGCAAGAAGGCAGGTGCTCAGAAGGTTACGTGACACTTTTGGAGTGGTGTGGCTTTGCTCTCATTGCTGCCTAGTGCAAAGAGAGTCACTGGTGTGGAGCTAAACCCTGGGGAGCTGGGACAATGTGCCCTCCTATCAGTGAAGTGGAAAGAGAGGTGAAACACCTGTGGAAAAAATTTGTGCAAAAATTGATTGTGCCTTTCCAAATGCTGGTCTTTGGAAACTGCCTGGCCAGTGTGAATACACAGCAGCTTCAGGCAGGCAGCCAGCTGCAATGCAGACATTATTGTTATTATTACTACTATTATTATTATTGTTGTTGTTGTTTAAAAAATACAGATGCAGTGCTATAAGACAACGTGTTAACTTTGGCTGATCAGCCACTGTTTGGGATGTAAGCAGAATGTTAGGGGGCCTTTCCATTAAGTGATGAGTGAAACCAAAGGAGGAAATTATCCTTTGTACTAAAAATCCATTTAGCTATTAGATCACAGTATTGCAAGCATAAAGGAAGGGTTATTTCAGCTTTCAGCTGGCCAGAAAATGCCAGTTGGAAGACAACAGGAGGCTCCCTTTCACAATGTAAGAGCCCTTTCTTCCCTGGATGAAGGGAGTGTTTCTGGCTGTGGCCTCATGCTGCTTGTGTGTGTTTTGTTCTTACTCTGGACTGAAATGCTCCTGTTAAAAGGTGGAAAACGAATCTAATTGCACATGACATAAAGAAAGTCTTTCTGTACATCAGAACAGTATTTATCTGGAATAATTTTTGAGTTATTTTGCTGGTTTTGCTGTACCCTAAAGCAATTTCCTTGCAACAGCCAAGTCCCATCCTTGCGGAAAGCACAAGATTTTTAGGGAAAATTAATATCATACCAATCACTGGCAGGCAAAAGGATAAATAACCTGTCACAGGTCATGGTACAGATCCCATCAGAGCCTGACCTGCTCCAGCCCTGGTGCCAGACCCAAGCCTGTGGGAATGCAGGGGCTGATATCTGCTGCTGTTTGCAGTGTTTCAGCACGAGTGAAAAATGAGAGATGCAGAGGTTAAAGGCCACCCCCGGGGCAGTGCACTGGGGGTTCAACCTTATTACCAGGGCTGGGGATCCACGTGCTTTGCTGTCCCCACCAGCTCCCACTGCTCATTTTGTGCCTCCAGGATCCTAATTACCTGGCACCCCTGGGACAACACCTCTCCTGCTCCTGTGCCACAGCCCCCTCCCAGCAGCAGTTCTTGACCTGCATTTGAGCAACATGTGCTTAAAGAGCAGCACTTCAGCTGCCCTGTGGAATTGGGCTTGAGGAACGCTGTGGTTTTGGGGTGGAGAATCATCAATTTTCTATTATTTTTGCAAAGGACAATGGGTGTTTGGGGTAGCTTTTCTCACAGTCTTTGGCTCTGGACTTAGCATGAATTCCTGTCAAAGCCACCCACCTACGGAACTCTCTGATGCCAGAATGAATTTATGTGAGGATATTTTGTCTAGAGGACAGAGCTGCTCAGTGTAACCTTTAGTCTAAAGGCAGGATGATTTAACTGAGCACTATTACATTTACTTTGGAGTTGCAATACCTGACAGCAGTTTTGGACACAAAGTAAGACTTCCAAGCAAACGCTTTCAGTGATGTGGAAATATTTCCCAGTATGTTTTTGAAATGCACTGTTCCTGAGGTCTGTGTTGGTTGGGTGAGGTTTTGTTCACTTGCTCATCTGGTAACAGATCACTGGATGCCTGGCTCATGAGTCTACCCTTAAAAATCTAAGCTCTGATCAGTGCCAGCATGAGGATTTCAGCAGACACTGAGATGACTCATGTCACAGTCTTCTCTCAAGCTCTTTTAGTCACTGACATGGTTCCTAGCAGAGATATTGCTTGTGAAGTGTTCAATACATACTGGCACCACTGGTTCTTGGTTTAAACTGTAACCTTTCATACTCAGCATATTGCATGGACTGCTTTGCTGTCTGCAGTGGCCTTAGGGTGAAATCACTCCTTGGTCTCTGTGGAGCTGGTCCATGGGTTAGGAGTGAAACAGCAGATCCCCATTCTCCTGATTTCGTGGCCCTGAGGTGCCTCCAGCCTCTTGAACTCTGCAGAAGGGACCCCACAGGACTAGTGGTCCTCCACCACACTGTCCCAGGTTCACTCTCCATCATGTCAGGAGCTCACCCTGTTTCACACACTCACAAGAGTGCACCTTCTCCACAGCAGCATCGTTAGGACTAATTGGGTAATGATGTTGCAGGAATGTTTCCCTTTCCCCAAAACAGCTAAGCAGTCATTGCTTTTCATTGCCAAAGTCTGGTACCACCAGGATATCCCTCCACTGAGGTGTTTTTGGCAGTTGGGAGACTTTCCTTTGTTTTTAGACATAGCACCTCCGTTTCTTTCCCCTACCTCTCTTCCATGGCCATGTTCTAGCTGCCAACATCAATAAGTTAATTTAAAGTCACCCATTTAATTCAGAGAGCTGTTTGCAAGATACAGCTGTCAATCCTCTTTCATGGGAATGGAAAGATTCCCATGGCAGTGAAAGAGAAAAACTTGGGGTCTGGCAGACTGATGATGTAGCTCCAGACAGGAATCCGCTTGTTTATTTGCTTGTTTGTAGTAAAATCCCTTCCCTTCTCCTTGCATATATCAGTAAGACAATAATCAGGTTTTGCAGCAAAACATTCCCAACATTTTTTTGGCCAGAATTTCATGTGCAGCTCCAGTGTCACAGAGCATCTGTGTGACCTGCTGCCTCAGAGCTGTCTGAAAAAGCTGGGCATTCTCTGCATTTTGTAAGATTTTCAGACCTCCAAGCCTGGTCTGTATGATTTTTTCACTCTCTCATCTTGTCCCAGCTGGCATCAGAAAGTTTTCCCAGGGGCAGCAGGTAGCATGAAACATAGCTGAGCTGTGTCTGGTCATGCTTGAACTCCACTTACTCCACAAAAAAGTCTAATCCACATTTGGTTTGTGGAACACCCAACTTTTTAAAGGAATCTTTTACTAATGAGTTCATTCACCTCAATAGAAATTACTCTGCAGAACTGGGCACTAGTTTTTAGCTGTCCTTTGAGCCCACCAGCAAAGCACACAATCACTCCCAAAGCAAACACGTTCCACTGTGACTACCAGCAGATGGAAGAGTAGGCTCTGTTGGCATGGATGAGGTTATTGCTTGAGAAAAAGTGAAGGATTGGACCCCCAAGGAGTGAAGGTCAGCAGAAGATGGGGCTGACAGGATGATATGTGCACTCTGCAATTCCACTGTGTCCACTACCCGCTACATGGCCTGCTAACATCTCACCCTTGCCTTTTTTATGAAACAATCTGTATGTTTTCAGCTCAGAAATGGAGTTCTTTTGAAGTTTAAAAGCAGCTATGTCATAGCTGAAACAGCTGTTCAACAACCACCCAAGCAAGCAGCAGCTCCCTGTGCTGCCTTTCCAGAGCTGAGCTGGCTCCATGTGTCTGTGTGTCCCAGCACAGAGGAGTGCAGGAAGCACAACCAGCTGCAACAGTGTTCCAGAGAATGGCTGTGGATGGGTTTAAACAACATGGCACTGCCTGAAAGCTGATGCATGGTGGGCATTGCCCTGTCTGTGCTGCACTGTGGTCAGAGACACTCTCCCCCACTGCTTACAGGCCTTTTTCAAGGTGGGAAGAACTGCCACGTGTGACCATCCCACGGATTTTACAACACTGTTTCAACATAAGAGTACAACCCTCAAACCTCTGCACTGGTGGTGCATTCAGGGAATTCAGAATGATGTTTCTGCTGTTTCCTCACAACTGCTATTCCAGGGCTTGTACCTTGCTGGTGTCAGCCATGGTGTGGGCTGGCAGCCCCAGTGAGGTCAGCAGGACACTGTGGCCACCCACAGCCCTTCACATGGCTCCTCAAAAAGCTCAGTGCCAGCTCACAAAAACCTCAGAGTAAAACAAGACCCTCAGAGAAATCCTCTCCACCTTATAGATCCCTCCCCATCACAGCTCTCCCCCCACCCAGTGTCAGCTTCCTTCTGAGAGGCTGGTACCACTGCACCAGGCAGGCAGCCTTCAGTACCTGTAGCTCATTAGCAGCACCTTGTAATTCCACCCAATTTGGTGCTCTAGGTGTGGCTTCAGACTACTGTCATGGAAGAAATCATGGGTAAAAGAGAGTACACTTTACAGAAATGCAAGTTTACGTGGTGCCTCATTTCTCCCAGTAAAGAGAACAGAGGGCTGCAGACGATTTCATTTTCAAACTCTGGGTCTTACTGATGAAGCCAATTTTTCAAAACAAGCCACAAGTCAATGACCTCTGGCATGCCACAAGTTGTGAATAACAGCATAAATACATTCCTGTCAGCCTGCTTATGGACATTTCTCATAATATCTCGGAACAGCACAGAAGACCACACTGAAGTTTCCATGATTAACCAATGTTTTGCAGTGCTGTGATTATGGTTTAACCAAAAATTGTTGCTTTGGTTCAGCACTTCAGCATCATCATCATCAAATTATCACATGGTAATGACATTTTGCTCCACACAGTAATTGCATTCAAAGCAGTGTTTGCTAAGAGAGAGAACTGCATTGAGGTCTTCAGCACTTCTGAAGTATGGGAGGGTTGCAAAGAGTTTGATTTAGATAGAGCCCATCCATCAGCAATTATTTTTAGTAACAGGCCTTATAAATTCAGAATGAAGGACTACTCAAAAAGCTCTGTTATAGAGGCCCATGCAAATTATGGACCTCAGAGTCCATTTGGACTAATCAAAGTCCAGTTCCTGGCCTCAAAACCGGGATGAACAGGGGAATGATGCTGCTAGGAGAGAGGAGAGGTGCAAGTCAACAATGAAACTATAGTACCAACAGTCTAAGCAACATTTTCATTTAGAGTAGAAATGAAAGAAGACTGAAAAATGATGTTTTTCAGTCATTGACATTTAAGTATTTCTGCTGTTTATCAATGACAGATGTGTTATTATTTGGGCACTTAAAAAAATTTGAAAATTTGGTTGTTTCGTGTTTTGTACAAACCATGTTTGGGGTTTTTTTTTGAATTTTGAACTTATAGTATGAAAGCGCATTGTAACAACAAGACATTCTGAACCAAAGTTTAAAAACTGCACATTTCTGTCTCAGAGGGGCCACTTTGAGTTTATCTGAGGTATAGCTAGTAGGCTAGATATAAAAAATATAAATGCCAGCCAAGGTTAGAGATGTTCACTCAATGTCTCAGCATCACTCAGTCCTGCAATTTTGTCCAAAATTTGTTATGCAGATAATGATGGAGGGCTCCAATTCTCTGAAATGGTAATTTTTGAAGTGGTTGAGCTCTGGGCTGATCCTGCAGTGGAGGTGTTTTAGGTGGAGACTACAGCTCATTTTGCATCTTGTCCAATTCCCAGCTTGCCTGGGAATCCCTACCACATCAGAGATATTTTGTGTGGTCACTGCAAACAGTGGAGCTGTGCAAAATATGAGTCATTTGTTGAGTTTTGGCTTTGGTTTTTAAAAGATTTTGAAGTGGATCTCCCTTCACAGGAGATAAACTGAAATGCCTTTGCAAACATTACCCTTGCAACTGCAGACAGAAGCTGACTGGGACCAAGCACAGGAGCATCTGTTAAAACAGCAGGCAAGTCACTTCAGCTGGAATTATTTCTCTAAGGGCCGAGTCAGACTGGGTGGCACCATTGAAGGAGGCAAGTTTGGGTGACAGCTTTCAGACAGTGCATGGTACTTGAACTGAATCCTACCTTGCATGTTTTTGAAGAGGGAAAATGGGGAGACAGTGGAGTGCATGCATTAGCTTTATACCTTTTAAAGAATTTCATCTCGTGGTTGGAGAAACCCATAACCCTGCAACACTTGAGTGAATGTTGTGACAGGAACCCGTCCTGGTTCAACTACTTGACTGGCATTACACAGAGAGACCACTCCAGAGCTGAACTGTCAGGTCAAACTTGTCTAAGAAAAGATTTGTAAGACATTTATTTTTTGTTCTAATCTTCTATGTTATTCCTAAGTTTACTCTTTTGGGCAAATTTAACATAGCCTGCTTTTATGGAAACAGCTTCTTTAAACACTAAAATTATGCCCTTTGGTGCTTTTAATTCACTGTCTTTGCAGTAATTCATGCCAAAAAAAGGTGGCAGGGGAGCCCTTATAAAGCTCTATTAATTGAAATAAATGAACCATGCTTTGGAGAACAGTGTACCATAGAGGAAGGGCTGCCTTCTGAATCCTGCTCCCAGAGATGTCCCTTGTGATTTCAGGCATGTCGTAAAATCCACTGTCCACCTAGTTTTCCCACCTTATAAAGATGAGGCTGAGGTTGTTCTTTACCTGAAACCTCTGGGTGTTGTGAAGTCTGACTCAGGGCTTCAGAAGAACTTGGAGGACCTGGATTTTTATTTTGAAAATCATAGCAAGTGCTAGCTGTTCCCAGAGAGTGGCATTTATGAGCATACTTTCATTAGTCCCTTAGCTTTTTCATTTGAATGTGGAAAAATGTGTTGAAAATCGTTTCATGGGGGCCTCTGGGAGAGATCAACCTTCTTGCAGAGTGGGAGCTCTAGGGGATCATGAAGTGGTGA
This sequence comes from Pachyramphus minor, assembly GCA_013397135.1. Classification (NCBI taxonomy): domain Eukaryota; kingdom Metazoa; phylum Chordata; class Aves; order Passeriformes; family Tyrannidae; genus Pachyramphus; species Pachyramphus minor. Next base: position 229,796 of record VYXB01004451.1, read on the forward strand.
GGTCAGCTCCCCAAATCCATCAGACAGGAGTAGAAAAACTCCACTGGTTTGAAGATGGCCTCAAAGCCTCCACTGGCTTTAGGTTGACCCAAACACTTGACTTTTTCCCAACTCTTTAATTTGTACATTTTGTCTCAGAGAAAGGGGAAGGTAAGAAAGAGAGACAGAAGTATGTGTCTGCTCCCTTCCTCCTCTCCTTCTCCCCAAAGATCATTTCCATCCATCCAACTTCTTTCCCAGATATGGTATCATTTGCTTCTGTGACTAATCTCTGGATGGGAGAAAAAATTATTTTGAAAGTTCAAGAGAAACATAAGCTGCACATTTATGAGTGTTTTTCTCCTCTTCCCTGGCTCTGAACGACCAGAGTTTTATTATTCCTCTTGACTGCATGCTGAGATAGGTACTTTCCTTTCAAGCAGGGCCTGCTGCTGGCAGCAGGCAACAGAGGCTTCAAACCTGGGATACTCTTTTCATGTCTGAGTCTTCCATTAACACCAGTACTTTAACCTTTTCCACCCCTCCACCCCCCTTGGTGTTAATGCTTTTGGACAAAGATGGCCCAGGGAGGTTGAGGTTTCAAGGAAAGGTAAGTATAATGAAGAGAAACCAACCAGGGCTCAGAATTTTACTCTCTGCATGCATCATGATCTCACTTCACGTGTCTTTTTACAGGCCTGCTCCAGCACACAGAGAGACCCAGGTGTTGCTGTGTCATCATTAAACCCACAGCCAAGTTTACGTCTAGTCCCAGCTCTTCATGGAGAAATGTCCCCGGGGGTCCCAGCAGTGGCAGATCAGACTCAATGCCACAAACAGGGGCAAGAACAAATGTTTGGCTCTTCATGACCTGCTTGGAGGAAAAGGCAGCAGCAGGGTAAGGTTGGTGTGTTGTCTGGTTCCTGCCCTCAGGGCCACGCTTGGCCCATGCACAGCCAGAGGACACAGCAGCATTGTCCATCATACAGCTACACAACCACCACCACTGTGTCTGCAGAGCACACGTTGTCTGAACTAAATGGGCCTTCAAGAGGATCCTTCTGGTTGAGAGGTGATATCACAGATTATATCTGTGTCCGCTTTTGGTCTGGACCGTTGCTAAGAGAAAAACAATTCTTGGCAAATTCCTGGAAGTGCTTGCTTCCTACAGTTTGGATGAACACAGTTTGTTCAAGAAAGATGGGTAGGTGTGAGTTTCTGTCTGTTCCCCTTTTGAGAATTATTTTTTGCCAGTGCAAAACTGAAGATAATAATGCTCCCATTAAAAATGAGGTGAATGCTCAGGCTAACTTGAGTGGGTGGAAAGGACTTCAAACAGGATGAATCTGGGGACAAACCTACTCTTGCCAAGACAAACAGCTGCAGAAATCTCTGGAAAGAAAAAGGGCCCTCCAGCACTGCTGTTCAAATAATTCAGGCACATAGGGCTGGTTGAGGCTGTGTATCTATCACATTATAATTAAAACCAATGGCTTTCATATGAAGAGAGAAAAGGTGCATCATAAGTCATGAAAGAGGACTGGAGAACTGATATCATTAGGACAACAAACTGATATTCCTTAGGACAACAAAGATATGGGATGAGTGCAAACCAAAGCAGAAAGCTCTCACTCTCCTTCCTACATCTGTCTTTCATTTGCTTTGCCTCTATCTGCCAGTTGTTGATGTTTTCTCACATTATCTTGGTCCCTTTGTTCAAACTGCATTTCGTTCCAAGAAGGCAGGGAGCTCCAGGTGTGAATGAGGGCTGCGAGCGTGAACTCACTGTCGCAGTTATTATTGTTATCATTCCTCTGAAAATCAGCTTGGTGGAGGTTTGGCTCTGTGCAATTTGTTCTGCCATTTTAACTGAATCCTTGTTAAATGTGGAAAATGGAATGAAGTGCAGTGCTCTGCATGATGCTTTGCACCCAAAGGTGCCGCCTCAGCTAACAAAGTGCTGGTGTACTGTGGAGCAAGGTGTTTGAGACTGCAGGTTTGGGACCTGCTGCTCAAATGAGTCAGGTGCTCAGTGCTTGCTGCTCTTCTTTGTAATGGGAAAAACTGTGTGTTAAAAAAGCTAGTACAATCTAAACACATACTATTTCCCCCATTACTGTTGTATCCATTTTTGGCAGTAGACTTGTGGATGTCTGATTATTTTTGTCTTTGGACATTCCCTGTGTACATCCAACTGGGCCCTGATCTTTTAATATATTTTTCAGCAGTCCCCTCTGCTCCAGCTGTGCCCCTGGAGATGTTATGGAACTCTTTTGTGTGTATTGGATGAACAGATCTCTGGGATGAGCCTGGAGCAGACAACTGCCATAACACTAAGCTGAACTCCAGCTTTCCCCCCAGCTTGGCATGATGTGTTCATTCCCCTCAATCAGGTGCAGCCAGTAGGAACAGCTCAGCCCTGATTCAGCAGGGATTAAGAGCACAAACAACGGTGTGTTTCTCCTCAGATGTGCTGCCTCAAACACATTTGCCTGCCAGTCATACTGTAGCCTCATTTGTGAAATGATGATGTCTGTGTGATCAGTGTGCTGGAACTGTCCCTTGGCTAGTAATTTTTGAAACTGTTCACATACGGTTGGAGGTCTCAAATATAATAATTTTTAGGAGTTTCCTGAGAAAAAGCATCAGGAAATACAGAAAGAAGGAAAGCTCTATTAGTAGCTCTGCTCAGGGAGAGGTAAGAAGTGCAATTGTTAATAAATACTGACAAATCTGTGGTGAGGTGGAGGGGATAGGTGTGCTACAAAAAACCCAAAACCAACCCAGAAGTCTTCATTAGCTTGTTGCCTACAGCAAAACATGCTTTACAAAAAAAAAAAAAAAAAAGAGAGACTTGCCAAAAGAGGAAGACAAAGAGGCATTTTGTGTTTAAACTCTCTGCTAGCAAATGACACCCCCCACCCCAAGAGGCAAAAATGAATAGTGGTATTTTTCCCCCATTTAAATGCTCATCAGAAAGAGAAGGCAACAACACTCTGCACTGTAACTTAAGAGCAGTTAAAATAAAAATAAATTAATAAACAAGCAAACAAACTAGCAAATATGGCAGCAGGATGTATATGCACCGAGCTTCTCTGCAGAAGCCCTCCATCCTTAGCCTGAAACCAGAGTGGGGCAGGACAGCGCTGCAAACCTCTGCTCAGGGACACCTGCCTGTGGCCTGCAGGGGATCCCTCACCTAATTCTGCAATAGAGCGAGAAAAGGTGTTAGATACATTACAAGTACAGCCAGCAGTCTGTACTCTCAGTGGAAAATGCTCAAAGGTCACAAGCTGAAACAACAGGAAATCACAGAGGAGACATGGAGAGCACGTAGAGGCCTAATTTACCTAAATACTCCTTCCAACCCATTCAGCGTGGGGAGCACTTGTGGGTGGCACTCAGGAGGTTTGGGAACTGGGAAGCCCTGATCCGAAAAGGAGATAGGCTGCTGGGTGGGAATGCAGATACTAAGCTAGTCCACAAGAAACCCAATCTTCTGCCCTGAGCTTTTCCCATCACAGCTTCCCCTCTTCCTGGTGCAGATCTATAAACAGGAAGATCTCAAGCTAGAGCAAAAAGCTGCAATTACAGACTGGGAGCACAGAGAGAGGTCAAGGGAAGGAGAAGCTTAAGGAAAACAGCACCACTGAGCCAGGATCTGGCACTGCTGGCTGAAGGTTTATCTCGTTTTCAGACCTGTGGCTGAACATGACCCTTAAGAGCAAAAGGATTTGGCAGACTGGGATTGCCCATGGTCAGGGATAGCCCTTGGCTGGACCACACAGACTCTCCAGATGGGCTATGACTCCAAAGACAGGATGGCAAGCAGCTTTGACTGTCTGGTTGGTATTTCAATAGATGAGTTCTTTTTAACTTTGTTTTGAGAGAGTTTCCCTTCTATTTTGCAACAGCAGTTCCTTCCTGTGCCATGGGTAGCTCATTCAATCCAGCTCAAATGTTTATACCCCCCACTGCATTTCCTATGGTGGGTATTTCTAAAACAGCTTCACTGGTGGAGTCCTCTCAAAATAATGTGTTAAAGACCAAATGATTTAGCACATAATTAAGGAGTAAACAATGATGTCGCGATCAGCAAGAAGTCTGCAGTGTCAGCTGCAAGGCAGGATTTGCATGCAAGAAATATGCCAAGAAAAGTGAGTAAATCTCTGTGTGTTTGTTGTGTCTTGGTGTGGAGAGGTAGCTTCTGCTCCGTGCCAGATGGAGACACAGTTCCAGGGTTATTTTATTTTATTTTATTTTTTTCTGCTGCCAGCACAGCAGCAAAACCAGCAGTTCCAAGGATGCCAACAATTTGCAGGGGAGAAAAAAAACCCTTCCTGCAGCCACCAGGAGTGGATGTTTCTTCTGGGCTTTTCTATGCACTCCAGCTAGTTTGTGTGGAAGGGCTGATTTTCTGGATCTGCTTCCCCTTGCCCCACGTTGAGAGATGGTTTCCTCCATCCCATGCTGGTCTTGGGTAAAAGAGAAGCAGCATGCCTAAGCTCTACAAACAGAATGTTCTCTTTTTTTACTGATTCCCTAGCTTTTAGTGCCAAGGAAAGAATCAAGACACACAAAATTATTGTGCTATGAATTTATAATAACATTTTATTAATATATTATGCTACAAAAATATTTTGATAAAATAATATTAGAAAGCATCTTTTTATTACACTCTTCAAAACAGTTCACAAAAGCAGGAGGCGGAACAGGAAAAAATATTTGAAATACATTTGAATTGAAAACTGACAAATATGCAATTTGAAATTCGGTGGGAGCATGAATCTGCAGGATGGTTAACTAGTCCCATAGAAGAAAAGTATTTACTACTTATTGGAAAGTCCTCCCTGCCTTTAGCTAGATTAAGGTGCCTCCTGAAAAGTTAGTCCCAGGAAAGGCTGCGTTTGGGTTGGGACAAAACACACACAACACACACACATGCACATAAACATACACACACATACATCCCCCCCCTATGATCTCAAACACTGGCAATTTAATTTCTGCTTCAGGTAAGCTGCAACAAGCTTAAATTGAAGCTGAGTTCTAGCACACTCCATGGAACATTGATCACTTCAGAGATATGACAAGCCCATATAATTTTTGGATATAATATAGAAATACGGTACTAAGCGAAGTTTGGAATGATAACATTTATGCTGAGATAATAACTTTGGCACTTTGGTTTCTCTAACATAAATATATGATGGGAAATTCCTCCCTAGCAGTGGTATATGGTAATGACTGAGTCATATCATTTGACTAATCAATGCACTAAACATAGATTAAGTTCTCCCTCTTTCCATCTCTCTCTCTCCACAATTGTATATTGAAGAACTTAGATAAATATACAACTCTGTACCTTGGGTGTTCCTAAATTACAGTGGAGCTTGGAGGAATGGGAAGGGAAGTTCAACAAAGCAGATTTTTGACACCTGTATAAAGCATAGTTATCATAAATCATGTTCATCATTTATTGCCAGAAGACATATTGCATTATTCAACAGCCCAAGGGATTGCAGAGAAACTACATCAGTCATAAAATATAAAATACCTTCTGTCCCAGCTTACTGACTGGTTCTCCAAGTGGCAGTGCATGTTAATATAGCATCCATAGTTAAACATAAGCAAGAAAAGCATTAAAACAAAGAAAGATTGGAAGTTAGATCTGTTGCTGATGATATGGGATATTTATTCCACCAGGGGAAGACCTTGGCAGATAATTAGCATTTGTTTATAATGCCACAGTTACATATAACATGAACTGTATTGGTGTCAGTTGTAGCTGAGTTGAAAAGATGAATTGTATGACCACTGAGCTTTGGACTCATCCAAAATCATGTCCTAGATTGCCAGACACTGTGTGACTATTGACTGTGTTCTCAGAGCTAAACAGTATCACCAGTGTTTGCTATTTTATGTAGTGGGCATGAATATTTTTGTTAAATCTCCTGCTCTTGTAATCTTGTGATTGCACGGGAATCTGAGATTTCCTTTGGAAGAAAGAAAACAGTCTGTTTTTTTGGGAAACTCACAGAGGAAGCTGAGGCTCTGTGAAGGTGGTAGTGTTGCTTCAAGAGTATGTATCAGATCTGGTGCAGAGTTTCTAAACTCACAGTGAATACAGTCATGATCCAATGCAATGGGTGTGCATAGATCTGTGCTAACCAGTATTACTGTGTTTTAATTAATAAAACAGTTATAATTATTAATCAGCTGCTGTGGCTGTTTAGTAAACAATCAATTTCATTAACCACGTGAGGGGTTTCATTATCCAGTATTGCTCTGCCTACGTGCCATGTATTGAATCAAATGACCCTAAGTTGTACTTTAGGGTCAGGCAAGAGAATAAAAGAAGTGTTTGGTTAGAGAGCTGTGCTGAAGCCATTCACGTGAGGTTCCTGAGCCAAGACCTACAGGAACCTACTTAACCTCGTAATTAGTCATGTCCCCTCCCTTAACCAGAGAAAGCTCAGATGATCAAATGAGCTAAGTGCTTCTAGGTGTGCAGACCCTAAATCCAGGAGACACCCAGCACTGACACCTGCACTGCAGTAGGATGAATGTGGGGCCCCAGCACAAGGAAAATTTGGTGAGTTCCAGCAACATTCCTTAATTTTATGGAATTACAGGCAAAATGCAAAGCCGTTAAAACATAATTTGATATTCAAGCTATTTACATCCTGAGATAGCCAAATATACCATGGTATATGAATAGTGAATATTGCTGTCTGCTGGAGGAGTGACTCAGAAAGCCTCATTGGTGACAAGGGAGTGACTGTTCCGTGCAGTATGATGACAGTGTGGAGAGATGTGTGTGCTCCTGATATTAAAAACAAAAGCCCCAGAGGCTTATGGAGAAACCCACAGATTGGGAAATGATAAAACTGTCATTTCTTGTCTTGGTCCTGTTGGTGGTTTTCCTTATGGTCTTGGATGAGTTGTTTCTGTTTTCCACTCTTTTTTTTCTCTTCCTTATCTTTATATGGTCTTGTCTATTTATACTGTAAGTTTTCCACCACCTGGAATTATTCCTGGGATAGTACCACAGAATAATTTCTGGATTTAATTTGATTACAACAACTAAAATTCAGTGGGTTTTGGTTTGTTGGCTGTTCACTTTTACTATGTAACTTATCATCAGCCTTAAGATTTGCCTACCTTATTTCCAGTTCCATTTGTGTAAATAAGACATTATAATTCAGTTTTCATCTCTGCCTTGAACACAGCAGGAGAACCAATAATCTATTTTAAATGCATTAAGGTTGAATTTGAAGGTCTGTTAAACCATTATATTCAAATGAAGGCATTTCTAGGGTAATAGCTCAAATAAAACCAAAATGAAAGTTCTCAAAATATGTTTCCAATATCCATCTCTGTGCAATAAATATGCAAGGTGAATGGCTTCTGTCCAAAACTAACATCTCTAATCTTCTGCTAGCCAAAATACACAATATGAAAGTATGCAGAGGGTCTCTTTGAATCTCACATTTGGGGCAAAGCTCAAAGTTTTTCATTCAGCCTTATCATCCTTTGTGCTTGAAAAGAAAAGGGGGAAGCTTAGAGCACTGTCTGCTGTACCCACTTAAACTGAGCAGAAACCTACACAACCTTCTGTCAAAAACAGAGCAAAGGCTGGGGGTCGTGGTGTCTAGTAAGTCAAAAAGAAGTTATGGTTTCAAATGACTTTTGTAGTCTAGTTGCTTTCTAACCTACTTTCCTGAATTAACTGGTATGGTCACAAGCAAACCATGAACTCTGAACTTGCTGCAGAGACTTGCAGGTGGTGTGAAATATCTGCAGCCCTTGAGACCAGGCTCTAGGGCTGCTGGGGAACTGACAGGACTGTTTCCAGTCAGAATGTTATCAGTATTGTTATTATAATCATCATCATTATCTTTTTTCCATAAAGAAAACCTTGTATTGTGTATTTCTGGTTTTGAGACTTCTAACTACAATGTTTTCATGGTATGTTTTGGGCTTTTGGTTTGTAGATGACTTAGAAAGAAAAACCCTATTTCAATCCAAACTAATTTCCTAGTTGAAACTCTTGCATCTGAAGGGATTTTTCATCATGTTTTGGTGGTGAAAAAATATCAACCTGCCTTATTAAACATTATAGTTTTTAAAATGGCATTTTTTTTCCTCCAGATATTGTTCATTGCATTCATTAACAGTATCTGCATAGGCTGCATATTTTTCAGTGAATGTAAGATGTCATAACTTTTTCACCCAAGTCAGCAGAGGTGTACAATTCTAAGAATGTTCTGTATATGTCTGTATGACGGGGCTTAATTTGATTCCTGTGGTCTTCAACAGATTTTGGACAAGTCATAATTATTTCAGCACAGAGATATCAGCTCTATCATCTCATAATAGCAAGATGAAAGGGAATTTGTAGATGTTTTTTGCCTCCAGGTTGTCCATCTGCATTAATACAACTGGTACATGGAATTTTATAGATTAACAGGACACTACATCTTTAGACCCTACAGACAGACCAAGCTCTGTTCTCATTTACTCTGGGAAAGGTTGCAGGCTCGTGTTGATATAAAATGAGGGAGAGAAGAAAATAATTTCAGTAGGATTATTCCAGACTTGAAAAGCAATTTTTTATTAAGAAAAAGGTGTCTTAATTTGTGTTAGCTCATGAATTAATTCCAGGGCTAAGAGGGAAATTGCTAATTTCCAAAGAAGGTAAATAGTTTAGTTAAAGAAAGCAGGGGAATGTAGAGGATTATCTTGATTAATGACTTACTAAGTCATAGAAAAATAACTGGTATTTTAGGTTGTAGCAGCTAACAAGTTAAGAATGCACCTATTTTTCTAAATGGTATAGGCCACAAAGAGCAGGATCTGCTTCATTCAGTGTAAGCTATGCTAATGAGATAAAAAAGTAAAATAAAGAAGTTCAGCAGAAATGTACTTACTGGACAGTTGCAAGAAGTAATGATTCAAGAAACAAAGAAAGCATTCATTTGGTGTCAGTTCAGACATTTGCAGAGTTGTCAGAAAACGAATATAGAAAATATTAATTTATCTGTTTCACCATCGCTACTGATTAATAGGGATGTTATTAACATATACAACAAGAAAAATAAGTTTACCAGTCGAATAAATACATTTTTTCTTTTTCTTTTTTTTTCTTTATATGAACATGTATATTTTACAAAACCCCATAGCACTGGGGAAATAAAGATCCTTCTACAAAAAGAAGATGTAAGTCAGTGTTACAATAAAGCTTTAGAATTTCAAAATGTATCTGGGCAAGGAGACAAAATCAGCTAGAAGGCACTACTGAGTCACTGAGAAGGTCCAGCTTGTAAATGTTGTTGTCTTAACCTCCAATTCGTTCATAAATTATCTCTCTTCTCTATTCCAAGGGATTGCACATAATCCTGATGTGGTCAGGAGGGCTGCAGTAGATTCAGGAGAAAAGAAGCTATGGTCATGCAGAGGGGAAATGTTATTGATGGCCATAAAAGACTGGCTGCAGCTGAGCTTGTGGGCTGAGGCTGGGATGGGCGATCGGAACGTGGTCTCTGATCCAGCTGGTTTGAAATCCAGATGGGAGGCTTGACTGTGATGTAGCCATTGGTTATCCTGATATAGGAAGGCAACGTGGTGGTGCTAAAAGAAAACACAAGAGAAGGAAATTAAACAGCAGTACAACCCTTATCTCTACTCTGTAAACTGTCATTCCAAGTGGTAGCAACCACTATCATTATTATTATTTTTTTTATTTGTTTTTTTATTATGTTCTTAGGTACTTTCTCCCCACCAAGGGTCTCACAATTTGCCACGTCTTAGTTACATATCTTACTCACCAAGGACTGGCTACTACAGCCAGGAGAGGCCACAAATAACATCCTTCCCCCGTTTCACAAGCCTTAAAAAATTTCTTTGGATCCCCTTACACAACTGATAACCTTGAGTACAGCAGACCAAGCAGGTTCATTTCTTTTTCTGGCTTTAAGCTATTTTGGATCAAGTCACAATGCCAAAAGCAGACTCAGTCAGTGCTAAGTTTCCCTGCCTGTGGATTTGCCTCAATAGCTGTGTGATTGCTTATTGATTGTAGCTCGAGTTAGTACTTTGATTTGAATTTGCAGGTTGGAATTCATCATGATTCCCATGACACTGGAGGTCAAAAAGGTCCATTTACAATTGATTTGGAAGTTTTAAGTTGTAATCTCCATTTCATAAAATGCCTCCATTGCATCCATTACTGGATGATCCATAATCCACCAGTTGCCACAGAGCAGCACAGCTGAGCATGCAAACTGCACAGGGTGGATTTTGGACTTAAACCCAAGACATTCTGCTGAGGAGCAAGGAGTGAAAAAGCAAGTTCTCCTTAAAACAAGAAGTGACACTAATACCTCCAGATTCTCTAAATCTTTCATAAAGGGGATTTGGAGGCACTGACAATGACTGTCAAATCATTTTTTTATGGGGTAAGAAGCTATGCAGTCCTATAAATATTTAGCTACAGTATCCGAGATCCTGACCTTGGAAGAAAAAGGTTGTGTCTTGCATGATATCAGATAAAAGGAACAAAACCTTACTTCAGATTCATGCAGAGAAATAGAATTCAGAAGCATTGAAGGCTTTTGTCTTTTTCTGTCTAAGCAATACCAAGATAGATTTTAGAACAGATGCTTTAAATGTGCTGAATCAATCACAGACTGAGAAGATCAGGGCGTTGGTAAACACACATGCAGGTCAACTTCAAATCCCACAGACAATCGCTGCACGTTACACTTCACCCCAGATTTTGGGAGAAATCACTTCATTTCTTCCCTCATCCTTTATGCTGTCACCACATCTTGTGGGTGGGATAGTTGTTCTGTAGCCAGAAGTGATCTTAACTAATGTGCAATGAATTAGAGTAAAAAGAAAAGGCAGTCTTGAATTAAAGACACAGGAATTGCTTCATGACAGGAGATAATCCATCTAACCAGTATTAGGACTTTGACAGTGAGAAGTGGTTCTTGTTCCAGAGGAACAAACTGCTGTAAACAGAGAATTCTGAAATAAAGGCTGGTCAGAGGAAGCTCTTCTCTCAATTCCCATGGGTTGGTTTATGTCTTGAACTGCTGCTACAAGACATATAGTTTTAGAGCTTCTGCTATATTGCATCAAAATTGCTGCAGTTTGATAAAATAATATAACTTAATGCAAAGAGTTGATCAGTGATAAACTAATGCTGCTGTTTCTAATGCTGTCCAGCTTTTTTGGAGCGGGTAGTTTAGTGCTGGCAATTGTAAGTACCATCAAGTATGAATGGTGTTCCCACAGTGAATACAAAGCATCATTAAAGCAAACNGAATGATACCATATCAAGCACTGTGTGTCCAAGCTCCTGCAATATAAGTACCATCAAGTAGGAATGGTGTTCCCACAGTGGATACAAAGCATCATTAAAGCAAACCTGACAAAACAAGGCACAACACTCTAAGCATAATCCAGCAGAAATGCAGTCAGGCTCCAATTCCTGATCCAGATCTCATTTATGCTGCTTAGTGATGATGTGGTGCACAGATCTGGCAACACTGATAAGAGTGCCAGGTTTCCCTAAGGTATGTATGGGTAGGTGCTTGTCCTCATCTTTTGGTTACTGATTGTCACTTTATGGAACTACAAAATGTAGCCCCAAATTAAATTTCAAACTACGAGGAGGGGTTGGTTTTCAATATCAGTTTAAAAAACATCACTAAAATATCATAAAAACTTGCAGATACAGATACAGACTTTGTTTTTGTCCTGCTCCTGACACATTCTATGGGCTTGATCTTCCAGTGAGATTAAAATGTCCCTTTGCACAAGCTGTCTTTCTGCTCTTCAGGGATGTCCTGTGTTCCAGGGCTGGCCAGGGTGCCCATAAAAGAATCACAAACTCACTCATCAGCCAACTACATCTAAGAGATTCCTAAGGCAGCCTTAAATCAACATTTTATGTTTCTATGTGATGTTTCCATTTTCTAGTCAACTTAGAGACGTGGTGTTTTTTTTGTTTTGTGTTTTGGTTGGTTGTTTTTTTGTTTTGGAGTTTTTTGGTGTTTTTTCGTGTGTGTGTGTTTTATTTCCTTTTCCCCCTTGAAAACAGGTATTTTTTAAGCGGGAAAACCCCCCACAGTTCACTTAAGATCCCAAAGTTTCCTGTCTAAAGACCTGAGAATTTTTGGCCACTTCTCCTCAGTCAATGAGGCAATTTTCTGTTTTCAAGACATTAGATTGCTATAAATGCATTCTTGTTAAGATAAACAGTTAGGTGGGGGTTGTTTATTTTGAAAAAGTCCTTAAGTGCTTTACAAGAGAAGAACAGTGCGTTTCCATTGATGTGTACAAAGCATGCTAATAGCAAATGAATCACTGTTTATTCGTATAAAACATTTTCTTAAATGCAAATGTACTTTTAGCTGACTGCCAAAGTGGTTTGGAGATATTTTAAAAGAATGATCCCTTTTACCAAATGCTACAACTCCTTGTAAAATGTCTGGTCCTAGTTTGTAATTAGGCTGTTTCTACAGTGAATGGGGAGAGAAACCATTCCAGAAGGTGGTTCACCTCATTCCAGCACAACTTGCTGTTGTTCAGGGTCTTTCACTTCCTAGGGGTTGCAGAGGGGCCCTGGACAGCCAGGTTACATTACAACCTAATCTTAGAGGTGGCCCTGGTGTCAGGAGATGACTTCTGCAAACTCCCTCTGCGCATATTTGCGTGTGCATGTGGCATCTCACTGACCCTTGGACCTTCCCTAAGGATGAAAGCAGCAGCAGAGTCCCCTGAACTCAACCAGAAACCTTCCTTAGGGAGGATTTGATTGTTCCTGAAATGAACACAGAGAATAATAAAAACGAATCACAGATCTGTGGGATAATAATCTAAATTATTATCACGTCTTCTCTTGCCAGCCCAGGATATTCTGTATTTCAGTCTTCTGCGTCTGATAAAAATATCTCTAATAAAACATTCCACATGATCTGTGGTGAGCAGGCAACCACTGGCTTTGCTGTTCATACCTCTCTGTTTTGCTTCTGTGTATGGGATTGTTTTAAAAACTTGGAAGACTCCAGGTATGTTTTAGCCAAATGACCTGCGGTATTGTATTCATGAGCTTGTACTTTTGATCAGATAATAGGGCAGTTTTTCAAATCAGTGCATTACTCATGCATTGTCTTACCATCATTAGAATGTGTAAAACTTTCCCCAAAAACGGGGCCTCAGGCACAGGCTTTGTGCACAGACCCTACTGAATCCAATTAAATGATTCAAGCCCTCTAAGCTGGATGGGTGCTGAAGCACCTTGATGATTTGGGAGCATTTTAAAGCTGAAAATTAAAACAAACACACATGCGACCCATTGAAGGAGTTTCTGCTCTGGTTTAGCTTGTGAACACTTCACAAGGAGCTCAAAACCTAATTTTTAGTGTGACTTGGTTCACCCACATAAACAGGGCTCATCTGACCATATGTGACACCACAGGAGGACAGAACTTGGACCAGGAGAGTCTTTTTGGCCCATCTGGCTCAAAGACAGGAACAGGATCTAAACCCCTCCTGACATTTTTGTCTAATCCAATCTCAAAAAAACCCTGCAATGATTGCAATTCCAGAGTCTCTGCAGACATCTATTGCAGAATTTCACCATTTCTGATGTTCAGAATTAATGCCTAATGTTTTACCAGATCTCCCTTGCTAAGTTCATGACTTGTCCTGTCCCCCTGGACAGCTTTATTTCTTTCCTCTTCTCAGCAGCCTTTCACGTGCTTTGAATATTTAACCATGTTTCACCTCAGCCTTCTCTTTTTTAAACAAACAATTCCCTTCCACCTTTCTGTGCAAGTCCTCAGGTGCCTTCCCTCCATCCTTTCTTCTGCTTTGCTTGGCTGATTCAGTGTCTTCTCTGGAATGAGATGCCCCAAACTGGAAACAGGATGTCCAGCTGAGGTACCACCAGCCCTGTGCTTCGTGCTGTAGGTACCACTGCCTCTTTAGAGCAAAAAGTAGTGAAAATACTCTTTTCTTGGAGATTGTCTATTTTTCATGCACTTTGCAAATAAAGTCCAAACCACCCTTATGGTCCCAGTAACTGTTCTGAAGCTCATGGTGCTCTGAGGGGGTGAGGACCAACCCAATTATCGGGATATTTCTATGCATTTTAAATCTGCTGCCATGCCTCAGTCCCAACACGGTTCTGTTCGGGGTGGAGGAGGTAACCCTTTTAAGCATAACTTACAAAGTGTTTGGGGATTTTTCTGGATCAAAGGAGCTATGTAAACACATGACAATTATTTTTAATAAATGTAAACAAATGTTGACCCAGACAGCCTTTCTTATGATAGCATCTGATGAAAGAAGCTAGACTGAACCCTGAAAAAATGCATGTTTCAACTGAAAACCTAAAATGCTAGTAAAGTGAAAGAAAATTCTTGAGTAAATACAATAATGACTGTTTTGCATTTGTGATTTGATGTTAACCTTATGATGGCTAGGGGTTTTCTTAAGTGATATTAAGCATATGCTTCCTGTTTCTTTTCAAACAAAATTTGCCCTACTTTTTTTCCCCCTTTTCATTTAATGAACAGATGTGAAAGGAGTTGATCACATTATTTTTCTGGTGATCAGAAATAATGTTCTGCAAGTGAAGACAATTACTCTTGGAACTAACCAGACCTATTTATGTCACCAAAATTTATTAATCAAGATTTGAAAAATACATCTGCTTTAAAGCGCTGGGACCAATCCACTGCAGTATGTAAACAAGCTGGCTGGCAAGAAGTCTGACCACACATTTGAAAGAAAAGAATAGGTGCTCAACCAAAAGCAAAAAAAAGAGTATGTTGGGAGGGAAAGAAATCACACCAGAAACATGCCACAAGCATTTAATTGCAAAAAGTCACTGGAGTAACCCCTCAAGGGGAATGTGAAGTCCCCATCTCCTGAAATGTCCATATTTTTATTTCATGTGTTTTTGGAAGGGATTCTTTAGATTAACATAGGCTCTGTACCCCCAGGCTTCATCTACCTCTTCATCATTGCCTTCCCTACAGCCACTGTTCTTGCAGCCTGAGGGATAAATCCTGCAGGATGCGGAGTCTTGTGGTCCCAGACGAGCAGGACGCCAAGCACTGTGAGCACACGAGTGCTTCCAGCGAGGCCAGTATTCACATACCTACAACTCAGCACATCCTAAAGTCCTTTGTGGGATCGAGGCCAAGAGGCTCATGCTTTCACAAGGTTCAGTTTGTTAAGAAAAAAGTAAAATAATCCAACCTGGATCTGATTAAGGAATCCAGTTTTGGTCCAGAGGAGGCCACTACTCATTTGCAGTAGCGCAAGTGAACTGCCTTAGCATGTCGGGATGAGTAAGCACTACCACACGCTGGTTTGGGGCCAACAGAGAAGACACGGGGTGAGCCAAAGAAGAGCCTTATCTCTACTATTTTCTTGTTAGCCCAGGGTTACTGGGAGCCTGGATCTTTGGCCATGTCCCACAGTGCATGTCCCCACCCTCTCTGTGAGCAGCACAGCCGCAGTGTGACGGGGAGGCAGCGGCAGCCACGCCATCAACAGGGGGTCAGCAACAGCACCAGGAGCATTTCAACAACCCTTCGTTGTTGATCTGAGCTCTCCTTCTGATAACACTCAAATGGGAACCATCTTTCCATCTGAGAGGAATGTCAAGCTCTGATCCTGCCTGATTTCAATGCCCTGGCTCCTCTGGAGACTGACAGCAGGTTATTCCCCCTCCTTGAAGTGGGCACCTGTGAGCCTCCCACACTCAAAGGGGGAGGCAAAAAGCAGTGCAAGTACTCTGGGAATTAGAAGTCTAATTCCCCACCCCTGCTGTTTGCTAGGACCACATCTGCCATGGCTTATCTCTAGGAGAAAGAAGAAGATATTGAGGGAAAAGATGGAAAGGGAAGCACAACTTTCACCAGGCACTGGCTCTGAAAGGTCAGAAATTGAGGAGAATCATGGGCAGTCCTTCAGCTGACTGGCCTTTAATAGGATTTAAAGGGTGGCATTGATTGTAGCTATGGCAGATGCAGACTAAATACAAGACTAAAAGGCTTGTAGTTGGAGTTATTCAGCTGTCTTCCTGCTACAGTATATGGGGAACAAGACATCCCCAGAGGACAATCCTTTCCCCACAAAGGCACCAAGGTAGGTGAGGTGAGCTGCTTCTGAAGATCTTTATCTCTGGAATTCAGGTCTGCTGAATCCCAGTGAAGCTCAGGCCCCAGTGAGAGCTCTGACTGGTAGGGAAGGGCAGGTGGGGAAGAGGAAAACTGCTGATTCTGCAGTGCAAAAAAAGCAGCAGCTGGTGGGGACACAACTCCCTTCTGCAGTCCTGCAGCAGCTCCCCAGCAATGGGCACAGCTGGGCTGCAGCTGCTGTACCCACCATGAGGTTTTGGCTCTGGAGTTTGACACAAAGGAGGAGAAGGTCCTGGCTTAGGTCAGGGGCTCCAGGGGGGGCCATGATGGTGTAAGCAGGAGGAGTCTCAGTGCTGAAATGCAGCTCAGATTCCCCTGGTGCCTTTTTGGGCCCCTCTCAGGATGGGCTGTAGGCTGGAAGCCAGGAGATTTGGTTTTTATCCCCGAGACACCCACCAAGGAACCATCAAAACCTTGTTAAATCATTTTACTTCTATGACTCCCCTGACTCAGAGCTGAGTCAAGACCTTGAAGCGTCAGTGTGACACCACCATTAACCCAGCGTGAAGCATTTCGCAGGCTCTCCCCGTGATTTGCAGGCCCCGATGGCCCAGGCCACCTGCAAAACATCTCTGTGATGACAAATTCAGCCCCGGAGTGACACTGACCTGCAGCAAGGCTGAGCACTACAGGGGCACCCTAAAGCCACAGGTGGGTCAGGTTGTTAAGAAAAAGTGTATTATCTGCTGTGGGGCCAGAAGAGGGGACAGGGAATGGATGGGGGCAGTGGGGACTCCTGCATCAGAGCCAGGGAAAAAGGAGTTTGCTGCCACAACAGTGCAGCCCGAGGGCAGGGGGACACAGTGATGCAAAGGTGGACAGGAGGATGCACCTAATAGGTAGGGAAGGAGCAGGTGAGAAACAACTCCAGCACAGCCCAAGGGCCTTTTTCTGAAGTCAACTTCCAGTTTGTGGCAAAGTCTCCTGCACCTTGGGGAAAGATTTAACTTTCCCCACCCCCAGAGGAGACTGTGTATGGCTATTTTTAACCTCCTGCCCCAAAGTCCTTTAGGAAAACCCTGCAAATACAAATTCTACATGTGGCAGTGGCAGAATCAGGCCTGCTGCTCCTTTCCAGGCAACTGCAGAACGGTGTAAAAACACAAAATGTTATAAAAACCAATAACCTTTGAAGCACACCCTCTGAGTAATTACCCCATTCCCATCTAATGACTAAAAGATGTTATATTCCTCTCTGATTTGGCAACAACAAAGATTTTGACCTTATTAAAACCAGCCCATCAGGAAACTACATGTCATCCTTAAAAAAAAAAAAAAAGAAAAGAAAAAAAATAGGGGAAAAAAAAAGACATTAAATTCTCTAAAATCCCTGTGAACAGTAATTCAAGATACTGTAGCTGAAGACCCATGATTTGTTGTAGTGTCTGGGTGGTCCCGAGACAGGAGATGACAACATTAGCTCTTTCCTTTGCCCTTCTAAGAAATGCTTTGATGATTCTCTAATATCCTAAGAATATCCCCTCGTGATACTGCTCTGGGACGAGGCAATCACAGAGCTGGGATAATGCATCCCAGTTTTACCCTGGCCCTTGCTAAGAGGGGATAGCTCAGAGCCCTTTGTTCCACCATCCGAGCCAGGATGTGCTCGTGATAGTCTAAAGAGAGATGTGGGCTCAAATCCATCCCCAAGCTCACCCCCACCCACTGCACACATCTGGCTGTGTACCTGATTGGTATGTGCAATTAAGGCTCTCATCATCACGAATCAAATAACCATGTACTTGTTTCACTGGTCCTTGGACAGATAATGATTGCAGTTATTACAGCCAAAGTAAGCAAGAACGTCAAGGGTGCGTGCACAGATGGGCTTAGCATTGTGGAAATCTTGCCAGTGATGCAATCTGTGAAGATTTTTGGGCAACCTGCTGATACACAACACATAAAGAGTTAATTTGATGGTGCTGCAATCAGGTGATTTTGAACCAAATCCCACACATGAGGATAATATCTATTTTTTGTCTGTATTTTGCAAACTGCCTGCTCTCACCAATACAGCCCCACGTGCAAAAGAATTTATATTCTTGGGGTGGTCAAAATCATAATCCAAATTTTACATTTTGGGTTCAACCCTTCTATTAATTAGAACCAGAGTGACTCGCTCTGCCCTCTGCTATGTTCACTCCAGTGTTTGGCATTGTGTGGGCCCTATGGCTCAAATATTTTTTGCAGATGCATAGAATTAACCATGCATGTTTAGATGTGCTTGGGGAACACATACATATACACAGGAGATGTATATATTTGACCCTGTCACTTTTTTGTTAAACACTGTAAAAGATATCGACTTTCCCCTCCAGATTTTAAAATAATTTAGAATAGGTGATAGTGGGGAAATATCTGAAACATCCTGTCAAATTTTCTGAGACTGTTTTATGAGACAAAATTATTTCAGCTAAGAAGATGCCTGTGCAATGTATTAAGGAACAGAACAAACAAGCAAAATATAAACTGGTTTAAATGGATGTCCAATATACTGCATTTTTCCAATTGATTTTAATTTTCTTCTTCTTTCTCCCTGTTCTTTTTCCATCTCCATGTAACAGTTTTTCTCTTTGCTTAGTCTGTATCACATTTTTTTTTCTGTAATTCACTGGTCTCACTTTCCTGCTCACTGCTTGTATTTTTGCAGTGTCTCTCTTAGTAAGAATAGTTAAGGTTGGGTCAGTTCTTTGAACGTGTTATCTGAAGCAGTATTGAATTCAAGCTTGTACCACTGAACAAAAGCACTGGCTTCTTTTTCTTGCCAACAGACTCACTCACAAAATAATTTAAAGAAGCTTCAAAGAGCACATCTACCAGGCAGAAATGCCACCGACATTAAACTGCTGCATTGCCCACAAGGTTTGGGTTTCTCCTGCTGCTGGCAAAGGAAATACAGTGATACTCAGCCACAGCACAAACTCCTTCTCCTCAAGCACTTCCAAACCCTCTGAAAGCCTGGAGCTGCCATCAATGGCTCATAAGAAGCTGCTTGCTGGCCTGCAGGGATGGGAGGCCTGCAAAACCTTTCCATGCTGGGTGTCACAAGTCAGACCCTGAAACGTCTCCGCTGAACTGAGCTTTTCAGAGCGTGGTCCACACTACGTCTCTCCATGGCACTGCTATGTGAGGCATCCCTGACACCCAGCAGCTCACAGGCACCAAGTTGGCTCCCTCGTCTCGGGCTCAGGCCCCAGGTATAAAGCTTACTTTGTTCAGTTAAGTTATTCTGGAATTGTAAAGAGGAGATCTGAGTGAAATCTGAATTTGGCCTGGCATTTTTATAATTGCAGGAACCCGGCTTTTACAGCATTAAAACCATATGAATTTAAATAAACCCTACTTGTCCTTCATCCCAGTGAGTAACTGGACTTAGACCACAGCTGCCCTTTGGGATCCTGCTGGGTTTCCAGCCTGCAGTGTACCCCATGCTGCTGGGAGTGTAAGGGAATCCAATTTCCTCCTGTTTCACTCTACAATGAATGTCTTCCTAGATAAGCCTGCTAACACAGTATAACTGTGGTTAAGCCCCTCCTATAAACCAATTGCCCACCAAAACAGTAATGATGCCTTGCTCCCTGTCACACTTTTTCTCACTTCATTTTCCAGGGCATGAAACTCACTAGTCAGAAGGGGAATAGCAGAACCAGAAATAAATTCCATATATCTTACCTTTTTCCTCTGGGCTAGCATTGACAGTGTTGTGGGTTTGCATTTCCACTGAATTTTAAAGACATTTCTTTTTCTTTGTAGATGATGAAATTTTTTTCCATTTTATGGATTTTATGTAACTCTGCTAAGAGGAACAGCAGATTTGCAATTTTCAGGGCTTTAGGTACTGCTAGATATGTAGGTCACTCAAACACATACTAATCCCAACCTAGGGTTGCAGTGTTTGAGAAGGTCTGTTCTGGTTTTTAGATGGTAAGTGATCTCTTCAACACATCTGTGTATCCCTGGGGCAGAGAGGCAGCCACTAACACAGCAAACAAAGTCCTTTCAGAGGTCCCATCTTTAGCCCAACCCAAACGTTTCTTTCTTTTGGGTGCAGTGCAAGGAGCAGCACAGCTGGGTCTCTCCTGCTTCCACTCCCTCAGCAGTGGGGAAAAGTCTTGCTCCTGACCCCAGCAGCTCTAAATCTCAGGTCCAACCTCCCTGCATGGTCAGTGCTGGCTGTACCCAGCTGGGGAGCAATTCCATTTGCTCTGAAGATGGAAACAGCCACATTCTGTCAGCTGAGTAGTGCTGTAGAGCTGGCCACCACCTGCTTCCACAGGGAAAAAACAATTGCTAAAGGAAAATCCCTTGTATCCAGATTTGCCATACAGGGAGCCCAGGTGCTTTACTACCCATTCATTGTTTGAGGAATCCAATCCACCCTGGGCATGAACCCACTCAGCACTTTTTACAGTGTCTGCAACTGCAGTCAGCCTTGTGAGATAACACAAACCACACTCCTCACCCACCCCAAACTGCAGGGTAAATGTGCTACTGGGTATTGAATTTTCTCTGCCTGTTAAACCAGATAATTCATTTTTCAGCCGAGTGAACACAAAGAGTTTTGTAGAGCTGTGTTAAAGTGCAGTTCAGGTTTAGAGGAATTACCTGAGGGCACTCAGTGCATTTTCCTATCTTATCTGTTTGATAATAGCCAGATATATGGTTTTATTTCTTTTGTGTGCAATAGACAATATGCCATGAGGAGCCATTGTTAAAGACTCCAAGAAGCCAATCTTCAGAACATCTGGCTAGTGAAAGCCCTGGATATGGAAAATATAAATGTCAAGGCTCATATTTATAAATTGGAAGGACCATGAGGACATCTGCTAACAAGCTCTCTTCCAGAGCCCATTTGCTGTACATGGTTATTCACAGGCAACAACAAACATGTGCATGGATCACATGCATGGTCTGCCCTTCCTTTTCATCGCCAGAAGAACACACGCTCCAACAACACACAATGCTCTATTCTCACAACATGGAAATACAAGTGTTTGCAAACCTCACAGCAAAGCTTTTGCATACCAGACCACAGTGGGACACACTCTGGAACAGACTAAAAATAGCTGGAGAAAAAGCCTTACATAACACTGAAGACAATCAAACTCAGTGTTAATCAGCAGAATAAGCACCTTCTTTTCTGCCGTGGTCCACAGGAGACACTTTGTACTCTAAATCTAGTCCTGAAGCCTTATTTTTATGACTGAGTAGTTGTAGATGGGAAACTCAAGACTTTAAATAGAATCTAACCTATTTGAGCATGGTAACTTAACACTAACACTCTTAACACTAACATTAAAGCAAGCTATAGGTAAAATAAATGTGCTTCTACGTTTATAAGCACTGGCACCTTTTCTCCAGCTTAGTGCACTTCTGCCACTAAGTGCATTTCTGATGTCTGAGAAATAAAAAATTGATCCAATGCATAAGCATAAATAATGGTTTTGCTAATGACTTATCATTGCAGATGTCTAGACCATAGTTCACTCCAACAGAGGCCTTGGCACTGGCCACCAACACAGATGCCCACAAGGCTGCCAAGTTGTCAAGAGAAGGAAAAGCATCAGCAGAAAGATGACTACTTTGTGATGTCCAGGAATTTAGCAAAGAATAAATGGATTTAATACTGTTCTGTCCACTCTGCAGTGTTCTTGGACATACATATATCTGTGTGAAAATGGCAGGAAAAGCAAAGATGAAGAAATAACATGGAGGAGATGTACCTCCTGATTAAAAAATGCCGAGGATGCCTAGCTCTGCCTTCTCCTTTCTGCAGTCTGCATTAATGCCAGGTGACAAGGACATGCTAGATACAAGTGAGGCATTTCACCCTTTCAAAGAGGTTCTGCTGAAGGCTGCAGGCTCCAGAAACCCACACTTTCACTGGCAGGGACTGACTGCAAAGCGAAGTGCAGTGTTTGTACGATCACAGCCTCCTGCAAAGTGAGCTTAGCGAGGTGGAGCTGTGTGCAGCACATGAAGATGGAGATGCTGGAGGGGTCCTTTCTTACTCCTTGCTCCAGGGCCCATACAAGCAAGTGCAGACAGAGTTTAAAAAGACAAGCAGAAAGAGTACTGGAGAAAGAGAAAATTTAAGCAGAAAATGGAGAGTGACGGAACCGAAAAGTTAACAGGTTGTCCAAAATCAAGAGGAGTCCTGGCAGTGGATGAGGAAATGAGACTGTGCTGGCTGAGAAACAGCAGAACAAGTGGGGATGTGCATCACAGAGAAAAAGATTATCAAAACTCAGCAGCTGCTTCTTCTTGAAACTGAATCCTAAGCAAACATTTTGTTTGTACTGCATCAGACAGCTCTTAGGCAGCTTAACAAATCTAGCAATGGTAGGGCTGTGTCCAGACCAAGTCATAAATATATCAAGCTGTGACAGATATAAATAGATAGCATAGACTATCTTTACTCAACACATCCCAAATGAGAAGTACAAAACAAGAAAGGAAGAAAAAGCTCTTAATAGGCTCCATAAAACATCTTGCATGGTATTTTCAATCTTAATCAGGAGGAGTAAGGAGCAGAAAGTGCTCTTGGATATCCAGTGCTGAAAAATACCTCACTGTTCAAAAATCCTAGCTTTTGCATGCTCCAATTTTGTTACTTGCTCGCCTTCAGAAATATGGATTTAATATTCACAATGGATTTGAATTTCACTAAAAAATACCTAATGCATTACCAATAAAGAATTTAGTTTCATGAAAGAAAACTGAAATTTATATACAAATTATGTCTCTATTTCCGAAAGACTTCTGTGTGCTTTATCTCTAATGATTTTACTTTCAGGTATTTATAGCTTTCATTAAAATGGGATTTGCCTACTGCTTTGTGTGAATAGCTCATACTGGTGGTGAGACACTTAAGCAACAGTGAAAGTAAATATGCAAGTCTTTTGCATGTTTTTCTTCAAGTTTATCTGCACTTGTTTTATCACACAGTGGCAGCACATTATAAAGAACAACAGAACAAAGTAAAACATGTGGGTCTTTTCGTGTGTTTAGCAGGTGAAGGTGAGGCTGCACATCTTTTCAGCCCCGTCTGGAGAATAACAAATTAACTCTCTGACTTTACAAGGGGCAAGAAGTTATCAGTCACAGCCAGCTGACAGGGAAGGTCTATTAGCATGGAGATGCTACAGGTTTGGACAGGAATGTCAGGACTTATCGTTACTGCGATGCTGAATAATGATGGTGTGCTGAGCCCAGGTTCTGCAGATTTAATTAATACGTTCTGTGCACTCTGACCAACCAGATAATCCAAGAAGCCTCAATAAAAACCATCTAGGGAGGGAGGATATGTCATCACTGTATCATATGTTACCTCTTATGTATACTGCACTGAGTTATAAGTTATATATTTTACTTTCACTTGAAGGGCTTGTGTACCTGGGGCTGTGCAAAGGGCATGAAAGAACTGCCAGCACCAGTGCTTGTTTAAAGGAGGCATCGAGCCATCTGCTCATCTTAAAGGGGTGTGAAATGGAAACAGTAAGAAACTAAAGGGAAAAATGCATAATTCCCCACGCTTTGCTCTCTGCTCAGGAGGAGCTGAGGATGTCTTCACAGAAGCAAGACTGCATTTTTGAGAGAAGGACCAACTGATGCACTGCTAAACTGCCCAAAATGTCTTCTTCTGGACATGTATATCCATCAGAGTGTATAAAAATTGGGCAAACTACAAGCAGAATTTAGGCCAAGGAATGAGGAGGGAGCATTTGTCTAGGAGATGTTTTGAGACTACTCAGAAGGTTGACAGAAAGGTCTTGGACCCAAGCTGTCAAACCACGGGCTTTTTGTGATGACTGCAGATATTTGTATGCCATGCCCTGGAGCCTTGGGAGAAGTCACTGGTAGGAACCGTGACCATGAAAGCTTCCTGGGAAGGAAATCCTACCAGGAGAACAGGGAAGGAAATGGTAGAAAGAGGTGCTGGAGGAAAGCCAAGGGGCCACACCACACAGCTAAGCCCCAGACAAGCAATGAGGTGTGACAAGGGAGGGCAGGTGGGACTCCAACACACCTATGCTCCTGCTTTTCCTGGCTGCCTACAAGTCAGAGAGGATCTGAAGCTGCATCCTCATCCTTGGCTGAACACAGGGCAAACAAATGCAGTGGTGGCACTGCTTACCTGGCTGCATGGAGACAGGCTGGAGGAGGGAGTGATCCCCCTCCCCATGACCATCAGGAGGCAGGCACTCCCTGAGCACTATCCTTACCAGGGAATATTTAAACACTATATGCCCCAGTGATGGAAATTTCAAGCTCAAAGCTACCATATGGAGGGAAGTCATCTGACCACAATTTACCTGTTAGACTTCAAAGGTGTCTAGGTCTCCTTTAAATAAAAGCAGCCTTTTCTTTAATGAAGTTAAGTACTGTATTTCAGCACCATGTGTTGTGAAAAGGAAGCAATTTGGATTAATTTACTGAAATTTACCTTTCAGATGCAGTTAAGTGGAATTAAAAGTTTGTCTGAGTTGACAGAGTTCTGTTTTCCATCACTGCATTGTCTTGAAAGAAAGGATAACAGGCTAAGTGCTTAAATTCCATCCAAACTGATAAGGTTCACTCTATACAGGCACACTCAGTGTAGTTTATTACACATTGTCTCCCTTCATCCATCACTGGTATACATTTTTTCCCCCCTACAAAACTGTTTCTTCCAAACTAAATTGATATTTGTAATGTTATTGCATTCATCTGGGGTTGAATAGTCTGCACTGGGCTAACAGAGAACTGCCATTTCTAGTTACATGGGGAATGAATTTAATTTCCCACTAATGGCAGATTTTGCAGGGCTGAGCTTACATCTGGGACAAGAATTTCTTTTTTTCTCTTCTTAGAACAAATCCTTTCCTTTAATTTCTTTGCCATGCAAGTGAAGCATGTGTATCCTTAGTCTCTATCCAAACACCGTCTTCACCCAGATCTCTTCCCCGGCAGTGGGAATGACTTGGCCCATTACATTCCCTCTTTCTTCCCATCACTGTACTTCTCTCCTCATTCTCTAGCTGCCACAGCTCTTTCCAAAACTCACCGCTCCTGAAACACCCTCCCAGCTACTAACTGCCCCTCCCTCCCTTTTCCTAGGAGGCTCAGGAGCTGTAACACTCCCTGACAGCTGGGAGAGGTTCTCTGTTCTCTGGGGCTGGTTTTGTTGGTAGCCTCAAACCATTTACCTGCTACAACAAAGGAGAGATCCTGATCTGGTCTTCACTGACCACTCTGAAACATTACAGACATTTCTCTACACTTTCCATCAACTGAGCATCTCGTCATGAAAAGCCAGTGAATGATCTGTAATTAATTATTTATATTACATTGGTAAGCTTAGTTAACACAGTGTCAACAGGAACAATAACACACTCTATATGCCAAACTGCAGCCTTCCAGTCTGAGGATTTTGCCTCCCCTCCCTGCTGCCCCAGCTGGCTTTTGGCTGTGGGAGTTAACTAGGGTTTGAGTTTTGTCTAAGTTCAAATTCCTCCCAATGACAGACTTCAGATCTGCACGTTTCTGCAAAATCAAGTAGTTAAAGAAAAAAAATTTGCTACTTGCAGTCTCCATTTAATTTTGATTCTTGACAAACAATTTCAAACAGAAACTGCACTGAGGCAGGACTTTTTAAGTTTGTTTAGATTTTGGGGGAAGGAGGCAGAAGGCAGAGAAAACCACACATTTCATCAGGATTTTTTATTTTTTAATAGCCTTCACTGTAGCTGATTACCCAGGAGATCAGCAAATCTCAGCTCTGTCAAAGACAGGGATAAAAGACAGAGCAGAAGCTTTCTCATCCTCCGCAGCAGTTCTAACCCTCCAGCACACAAATCTAAACACTGTCCACTCAGTGGTGCCAACTCAAATGCCTCAGCTGTTAAGACAGAACAAAAAGAAAAGGACAATCTCCAAGGTATAACTGAAAGTAAATACCAATAATGATGTGTGACATTAAATGATGACTCATTTTTCATGACGCCATTTCAGACTGTAGCTATAACCTCGGATCAGACCCAAATGACTGTGAGAGCCGAAGTCTTAGTGGAACCATTAATTATGGATTTCCTGGCTTTTATAGGTTGGAGTCAGACCTTTGATGTTCCTTTAAGATTGTTCTCCTGTGTTCATTTCCTTTGTTTCTCTGTTGGTAGCTTAAAAAAACACCCTAAGATTTCCATGGAAGCCTACGAGATCTCCTAGAAATGCGTAGTCCATAAAAGCCCTGCAATTCATGGCTCATAAAGTCTTCTAATCCATGGTCAATAAAGTTTTGGAAAAGGGCTGTATGAACCAGTCATTTCACAGTTCAATGATGTTCATACAAGAATCAATAACCTGGTTTAAATTCTCCTGGATTTGTCCTCCACCTGTGTATTTCTCTTTGACTTTTCAGGTTGAAAGGCAGCTCAAACAGCTGAATTCTGGAGACCTCGCATGGAAACAATGAGCTTTATGCAGCTTTCACCCCAAAGCCTTAACAAAGACCTAAATCCCTCAACCTTGTCTCAAAGGTGACCAAGTGGAGTTTCAGGTGACACAGAACTGGTGAGTTAGGAAAATCAACCTGGAAGAAGAACCATTTGGCAATATGAGGCCATACCTCAAGTTAATACTACATGCAGAGACCTTGGTCCATACAGAACATGGGGGACTCCAAATGAAGTACAGGTAAATGCACAATGGATCGATGGGACAGGCCAGAGTGAGAACTTCCTAGTACACTGATTATCCTCCGAAAATAAGGGCTAAGTCTCACTGTTGAAACATTATTGCTGCAATGCAATAGAAATCCACACGTTTCTCTCCTGCAGAGGTAACACTCCAATGCCTGTATTATCAGCCATCCTGCTTGTTTCCTCCCAAGAATGGCCACAATACAAAGTCAGGTGACAGACACACATTTCTGCCCTTTTCTTGCCAGTCAGAAAGAAACCAGTTAGAGAGAACTCACTGTTTATTGCTTTGTGCAGGGTCCAGTTTGCAATTAATGCTGATGAAACCCAACTGCCAAAAGTACAATATGCAGCAGCTGGTTTATGAAAGTTGAGACCCCGTCCAATTTCTGGGGAAACCAGAGCTGGTTGTGAGTCTCTGATTTAGCTGAACAGTTTGTATTTTTTTTGTTTTGTTTCCAGGAAAACACCAGAAGTTACTCCAGAACTGTAGAAGCACTAAAACCATCTGAAAGCACTAAGGCAGGCTTCCCTTCTTCCAGCCTTTCCTCATTTCTAGGGCTGTGATCTCCCAGTAATATCTCCCTGGGATCTTTCAGCAAGGCAGGCAACACACAGTGTTTGGTTCATCACCAGTGTGGTGGGAAGGGAAACTTATGTTTCCTTACCCCAATCACCATCCTTATGAAATCGAAGTAGAGGGACAAAAGGTTTGATTCAGATGAAATCTCACAGGAGCCCAGAACACGCAATTTAACTCTAACCTTCAGAAATACCTTTTAAATAATTTTCCTAGGAACAGTTTTTAATAAAACCAGCAAAAGGCACAAAAGTGCACAAGCACCACTTTAAGCCCCACCTGCACATTTCCACTGCCATATCACACCCAATATCCAATATCCCTTCTGGGTAGATAGAATGGGGGCAGGAGGATTGTGCCTCACTGCCAGGCTCCCACCAGATCCATTTAAACATCTCACTTGTATGACACATATGGTGATCTGGACCAGACAGCCTTGTGAAATGCTGGGACACCATGAGACACCACAAGTCAGCAGCTCCCAGGTGGAAGAAGGATAGTCCATTACCTCAAAGACAAGGGACTTTTCTATGTTGATGCAAATGCCTCTTAGTTCATGCTTAAACATCCTCTGTGGAGAGGATCCAACCACTCAACACACTTTGAAAAGAAAACACATGAATCCCTCTAACAAGGCTGGCACTGACCTCAAAAATAGCCTTATTACCCTAAGATTAATATGCACCACCTCAATAAACAGCCCTTACCTCATTCACCCTGAGAATACAATAAACTACAAAAAATGAGGCAACTGTTCCATTAAAAGGAATGAATAAAAATAATTTAAAAAGATCTGAAACCATAAGTATGTGAAGCTTTTTCCTTAGCAAAGGGAGAAACCTCTGAGAGACTTGCAAGGAATTAAGGTGCTATGAAAGTGGAAATAAGTAATGCCCAAAGACAATCATTACATATATAGGTGAGTAGCCAGTTCCCAAAAGATTACTTAATTCCTTTTACTTCTTAGAAGATCTATAAACATTGTGGCTGTTTATCTCCCATGACTTGGCCTGGATAAAGGCACTAAGAGCTTTTCCAATTTTTAGAGGTGGGAGAATGAATTGCTGAGGAATCCTTAAAGCACACATTGAGAAGCCCATGTCAAACATGAAGGCTCTTATTCAAACACAGAATGGGAGTTTTTAACCTCAGACAAAGACTGGAATAGCTAAGGAAATTTGCCTACCTCCATTTTCTCTTCACATGGCGGCCTTAGTTAAATACTTCATTTTGCCTCAGTTTGCTGTTTTTGATGCAGTCTGAGATGTTAAAACATTTCAGTCCCAGAACACAGTTAAGAAGGCTGAAAGTCAGATATGTCAGAATCTTAAAAACTCCCAGGAATATTCTGCATGGTTGGAAACCGAGTGAGCCTTTGGGCTGAAAACTGACACTGAAGACTGGAAAATAATTATTGGAAGAAAAAGGGCAAATACAGAATATTTTCTATTGTTGTTCTTTTTCTGCTTTTACTCTGACAAGTCTTTGTTTCTGTATATTTTAAATATTCTAAGCATTAGCTTTTTTTCCTTTACTTTTAGATCAAACGTGCCTATGAGTTTTCCTCCTAGTTCTTCGTTAGGTTCCAAAAACATCATCTCACTCCCTGTCTCTCCCGTTTAGCCTTTCTCCAACCCTCCTTATGGTCTAATCAACAAGAGCTGGGATCTGCAAAGAGTATCTACTTAGGAGCCAGCAGGAAGAGGACAGGGACCAAACCAGTTATGACTCACCTGTCTTCTATCCGAACCCAGAGGTCATTGAACTGCCTCTGGCGATGGTGTTTGTGCTGCTTCTTGTGCCATTTCTTCTGCCTGCCAAACTCTTCCAGCTGGCTGATGCTGTCTGGCAACAAGAGGTGAGGAGACAGGCTGTCTTCTTCATCCATGTGCAGGGGCTGCAGGGAAGGAGAGGTCAGTGGGACCTGCTCAGACAGAGGGACAGAGGGCAGGGCTGTCACTGAGGATCCTTCCAAGGCTGGGCTTGACTTTGTTGTCCTTGAACTGCAAAACATAACATTTAAATATTCGATGAATAAGGGAGGAATCATGCCAAAAAAAGAGTGAAAGCAGAGGACTACACTGTTTGGTGTGTGTTCCTAAGGGCTGAGAAGGTGCACAAGGAGGAAGGCTTTTGCTCTAGGGCTGCAACTGAAGACAGCAGTGGCATTTCCTAGGAAGCTTCAAAGTAAACACTAAAGTGAATAAAGGAAAAGGCAGTGGATATACTATTGCTGTTTTCTGGCACTTTAATTACTTCTTAGAGGCTTTAGAGTCAGCGGTAGGGTCAGTGTCACCTCCCCTGCTGGGCTGAAGGTCAAATGACAAAACTCTCTCCGAGCTGGCAAATGATTCTCAAATGTGTCTGGCAAAATTACTCTCTGAGGAAAACAGATACATTAAGAGAAGCTGATCTTAAATTAATGAGACACCACTAGTTATCTCACTATTTCTCCCACCTCCCTTTTTTCTGTCCAACTTTGGATATCATCTGTGGAAAACAAATCATTGTTTTGACTACAAGAAGAATTATGCTTGCTTATCTGAGTCAGGATTGGTGACAAGGAAGCCCAGACTGATGACAGAAGCATGGAAGCCAGGCTGCTGGGGTGGGATATGTGAGACCTGAACTCCAGCAGGTAATGTAGAAAAAAGGGGGTAAATGACCTTCCCAAAGACTCCTTGAAACAATACTGCCAGAGCTCTTCACTGCTGTTTGAAATACTACCACCTCTTGTATATGACTGAAATGATGAAGAAAAAGACCTTTTATTTTCATCTTCTAGTGTTTCACTGATTTTAGAAAAAAGTCAATACAAACTCCTTTGGTACGCAGCCATGTGAACTTACTGTGAGCTAAGATATCTGAAACAAAAATCTAATAAACCAGGACTGACACAAAGTTATTTCCCCATCCCCCCAACTTCAGCAGAAGTTCATGTTCAGCCTAAATTGCAAGAGAGGAACTTTTCCTGTCCCTGGGATGGGCCAACGAGTTGTAGGTACAGAAAATGGGAGAGAATTAATAGGCAATATGAAGCTGTGGTCTGCAAAACTATTTCTATTACATGGATGCTATGACTTTTATGACAGAAACAATTAAAGCCACGTGAAAAATTTTGCCTCCTGAGTGAAACCAGTAAGACATTTTAATGAAAAAGTAATAAAAAATCCTAAACTTCATTGGTGACAATGTACAAAATGTGCCGCAAGTGAAACCACATGTTTCATTTATGGAACATTTTGTTCTCTTCCAAAAAAGTAACATCTACTACTGATGGAAGCTTTTTTTCTTTCTGATTTTTTTTTTAAGTCTGTTACAATACCAGTCAAGATGGTCATCTCTGTTTCCAGTGCATTGTGTTTTATCTAAAGGTCCTTCCAATAACTTCTGGTAATCGTTGCTACTATGAACTCATTGGCAAAAACTACACTAACTTTGTCACTTGCAGCCAACATTCATTAAGTTCTACAGCAGATACAGAAAAGGACACTTGTTTAAACTAATTCTAAAATTCTCCATGGTTGATTTCATTAATAAAAGATACAAAAAAATCCCATTTTTCCCCTCTTTTTCAAAGCATTCAGACTCCCAGAAAGTCCTTTTCAAACTCATTCATACTCACTCCATGCTCTATTTTACATCACAGACAGATCTACTGGTTCTGAAATTTTTTTCCCTGTGAAGACTTTCATCCATGTTTCATGTTGAGGGGGAGTTTTCAGCAGTGCCACAATTTCCTTTGAGAGCTCTTGGTGCTCTCCAAAGCCTTTAAGAATTCTTGGGCTGTGACACAGGCTCACAGCTGAGGCAAAGACAGCTCCAGACTCACAAATATCAACATGCAAACACAGCCTAAAGGATAACAGAGTGTGAACTTGGATAGGACAGTTTAGGCAGATGGGAAGCATCTCCAAACACCATGTGGGTCACTGCAATGTCAGCAAGCACCAACTGGTGGCAAGAAGCCACTGGAACTGAGTTGTTGCCAAGATTTCTGTTCCCACTTTCTTCTCCTTGCCACCAAAACTTGCCCCAAATTCCCCAAGGCTCAACGTAGGAGCAGCTCTTACATCTGTCAGCTCAAGGCTGGGGCTGCTGTTTGGTTCCTTGAATGGTGTTAGAGACATCTGAACACGTACTTTCCAACTTTTAACACCTACCTATTTTGTTACACGTGTTTACCTTGCTCTGAGCTCCCAGTAAACTGGAACCAGTAGAGAGGTGTTTTTATGGGTTGAGATTTTAGAAACCACTTAAGAGACTGGCAGCTCCCTTCTTATTAAAATTAATGAGTTGGGCATCAAAATCCCAGTGGTGGCTTTGAAAGTTTCTAGCTTAATTGTTTCCACTACCATCACATGAGCTACAGGTTGTAAACTCGATATTTCAGAACATTCTTTGGGAAGAGAATAAATAAACACTGAAGGAACGTTAAAATGTTGTAACCTAAAGAGGGTTATAAACGAACCACTTGTACTTCAGAGTTGACACAGGGGGAATAGCTCCACTGTGGCAACTGCATATTTCATCTGGTGGATGGTTGTTCCATTTTTCCTCTACTGCTAATAATTGCACCAAGATCTAAGAGGGACTGTTGAAGGCTGTATGTTGATGCATGTTTGTTCCTTCCAAAACAAAATGAAAGTGCTTTTTAAACTGATCTAATAAATAGTTACAACAGTTACATTATATTATGATATAAAAATAATAATTACCTTACATAAAAGTAAAAAAATGTTATAAAATGTAATTATTTAATTATTAACCTGGTTGTTTTCAAATCTGCTTGTCATCCTACAGACATTCAACTGGAAGTAAAATCAAAATACGGATATTTAATCCAAATGTAAGAATATTTAAAGATTTAATTTTAAAGTAAGATAGATTTCCCAAAAGAAGATAACTTTCCCATCGATTTCAGTAAAAATGTTATTAATACAAAGGGCTTGAATCTATCAATATTCTGGATTTTATTCTAAAAAATAAAGACAAACCCCTGCCATGTGAAATAGGATACCTGGACAATCAATCTCCCCATTAAGTGAAGCTTTACTGTTGGATTCAACTGCTCATTTCATGGACTATTTCGTGCCTTTCCCCTGGTCTCGGTCTCCATGCACTCTGTTAGCACAGCTGCACTGTATGAAACCATGGGGATATAATGGACTTTTTTTTCCATTCCTTCACTATTGCTGAGACAGCTTTTCAAGATACACAGCTATTTTTAAAGCCAGAGAAAAAGCAAGGCTAGTTTTCAGTTCATGAGGCCACAGTGCCTTTTCTGAAGAAAGAGTGAGAAAGTACCACCCAAATATCTTGGTCCACACAAAGATCTCTGAGATTTTTCATGAATAACTTGATACAATTCCAGGCTTAGAGGTTCCACCCATTTTTAAATGTATCATTCCCACACAGGGTGGTCTTGGAGAAACTAAAATTATTTCAGGCCCTTAGGTGGGTTTTTCTCACCTCTGACCTTAATTTCCTTCCCTGGGATGTGCAGTTCTGCAAAACAAGTTCTCTACAACCAAGTCCAAATAAGAAAATTTGGAGTCTCAGCAAACATCCTACGTGGCTTGGTCCTAAGGTACAGAAAACAGAGTGAAAACAGGAAAACATTTATCCTTGCTAGCTCTTGAAAACACTTAATCCACAGACAAAGACCTCTGTGGTTTTCTTTCACTTCTGGTGAAATTTGCCATCCTTTTCTAATTCTTTTCAAGAATTAAAAGAACAAAACAAAACATGTAAGTTGTTTGGGCTAAGCTGGATGCTCCATTAGGCTGTCTCAGCATTTCTCTCTGTGCCTTGTGGTCTCCAGTGTTGCTCTGTGCTGGCACTGACAGTTGAAAACTGACTCACTGTAGAGATTTGCTAGGGTTGATCTGGTCAGAAAAATTACATTAACATCATGAAGTCCTGCAATATCTTCTTTTCATAATTATTAGGGTTCAAATTGTTCACTTGCATTCAACTCCAACCCCAAGCTCCCAAGCTGTGCCTTTCTCCCTGCTCAGGTAAGCATCTTCCTACCCCCTCACATCAGATTCCTCAGCTCAAGAGGGCTGTGACCATCCCTGGGCTTCCAAACCTCTCTGCAGGGCAAATCAGAACACCTTCCTTCCTGCTCTGAAAACCCTTATGAATAGCCCACCTTTCCCCACCAACAGAGGGTCTGTGGGATTAACACTGCACCTTGCACCCCACCTTGTCCCCACCAACAGGGATTTTCCCAACCACTGATTCATGGAGAATTGTTTCAGGGAAGCATCAGGCAGGGCAGACCCCAGCTGTGCCTTTAGCCACTGACCCTGCCAGAGTAATGGCAGCAACCTTTGGTGTGAGTCCTATCAAGCCTCCCCTGTGCTTCCACAGGGCCAGGGACTTGCCCTTGCTTCAGCTCATGAGAAGACATTCCTTTGCTGATGATACACATCTTCCACACAACTAAATCATCAATCTATTTTTTCAGCAATCTTGCGGTAACGTTTCTATTCCCTCAGATATTTGCAGAATCTTCTAAAATCCAGGCCTGCCAATTTGTTATTTGCATCCTGACTTTGCAGCAGGAGCGATGGAAAAGTTTTGCTCAGGGGACTGCCTTGCTTTGCATTTGGCCTTCCAAGCACAGCAACGTCGCTGAGGTTTTCTTGCTTCAATTCTCAGAACTGTCAGACGAGGGGAGATTTTGTTTCATCGAGAGAGAAGCTGCGGTGATAGCAAGGAATGCGTGTTGTGGCAGCTTTATCCTTGTGCCACCGTTCCTGGGATGCACCCGGATGACAGCCAGACAGCAAGTTAAAAGCGTTTTATTATAGATGGATTCTCATAAATTCCAGTTGGGGTGTCTTTGTCAGGGCAGGAATTCGTCAGTCCCTCGCACGCATCCTTGCTCCCCTCGCCACAGGCCACAGAGACATCTGCTTCTGGCTTTCCTTTCCTTACTCCTCTCAGACAGTCATGCACACCCACAAGATGGGCACCAGAATGTCCCGTCCCATGACGAGTTTTACTTTTTTTTTACTTTTTTTTTTTGGTCTCTTCCACGCCAGGATGAAACTCAGATTTTCAAAGCTCCTGGGAGAGCAGCAAACAAAGGAACAGCAAAGCAGGCAGAAATCTTAACCCACCCCAGCATGGTTTATAAGGCCTCTTACTAGTGATGGGAAGTATGGATTGAGACCACAGACTCTCACAATAGCCAGGTGACACCAGTGCATACCACCACAGAGATAATCTCCTGTAAGATCAAAGCATATATATATTTTCCTGCAAAAGAGAGTAACTCCAAAAGAGATGTCGGACAATTATCTGAGCTGCTTCAGGTTAAGTGCTGTAAATAACTGAGGATGGATTTGGGCTCGAGAGACAGCAAAAGAGAACACCTGCAAAATCCCTGGTTATTCACTCGCCCAATTGGCTTAATTATAATGAGGTTATTATATTTAGGATGTAGCTGGGTTAGGCCTGTACCCTAACAGAATTTGGAAACAAAGTTGTTTTTTCATTTTTTTGCACCATAGTCAACTACATCTCATGAGCAGCTAAATTAGGTTAAGTAGTTAAATTAGATTACAGTCCACCCCAAACTTGGATGGTATCTTTGAACTCAGAATCCATGTCAGACTATTTCTCTGGGAAAAATCGCTGTTGCTCAAGAACTTAGTCTGAAAGTGAATTTAGTCCTCAGTATATACATATATTTGTGCAAACCCTCAACTCTGTGCGTGAATGAAGTGAAAAGCTCGTGAAGATATTCCCATGGATAGTCATATTTTCCTTCCCACTTTGAGAAACTTTGAAATAAGAGAAACAAGTAAAACTTCTGTTATTTATTCCATTTCATTAAAAGTGGAGCTGGTCTAGGGCACAGCAGAAGAAACACAAGTGTTCTGCAACTCAAGGGTCTGAATTTGCAGAAAGAAGAGAGAGCAGCTGAAACATTTGTAATGTGTCATTTCCACATTTTCATGTGAATTCTTTTATTTCAGAAAACTGAAAATGTTTCATTTCAGCATTTTCTGAACAAAGCTTTTAATTTTTCTTTTTAGTCTTCTGTTTTCAAAGACTCAAATGCTACAAAGCGCCCTTTTTTGTCCAGAAATTGATCTCAATTAAAAAGAAAAACCCAGCTAATACATAAAAATGACAAAACTCAACAAAACCCAATTCCTGCTTTCAAAAATGTCCTCAAAATGTTCCATTTCAAATTGCTCTGAACTTATTTCTCCTTTTCAAGTTTTTGGTTCAGTTCTTGAACTGAATAATCCTTTGTTTATGCATCTTTCATGAAAACTCCGTAATCTACCCAGTCCAGAGGATGGGCTGTGCCCCCAGAGGAAGGATGGGTCGACCCTCCAGTCTTGCTTCCATTTCCCACATTAATAGCAAATAAGAACCTTGTGGCCCACAAAGCCTCATCTCAGGCTCTATTCTCTAAATCTCCACTGTCTTATCACCACCACACCAATTCAGTCCTAAGTTATTTCTGCCTGGGTAGTTTGGCTTTATCTCTGGATTGGAAATCCTGGCTTTTGCCCAAATTTTCCAGGAATACACAAGGTTTCTGATGAATCTGCAGTGATGGTATTACACCACAAAAGAAGATATTAGGGTTGCATTCTTTATGGAACTGGAATATTTTCAGGCTTCATTCCACACATTTTTTGTCTGTTATTGCTTGAAAACCATTATTAACATGAGTAAATATATTGCTCTTTCCTTTTAATAACTTTTCAATAAACACACATATATTGCTTCAATAAAGAACAACGGTGGACTTGTTACTGGGTAATGCAATCTCTCTTTTCTCTTTCTAAACTCTCTGATCTTTCTATATTTCTTTGAGATGATGTCATATTAATTACACACAGCAGATTTTTCCTACAAAATTGGACGGAATTAACTTCCATCATTCAACAGGCTCTGCAAAGCATAAAATTCTTACTCATTCTGGCCCAATCTGCAACACGAAGTTTCTTCAGGTCTAACTATTTCCAAAGTTTTGGGTTGGGCTTCTGTTTTGGGCCAGTTGTGATTCTACAGCATATTTATAGTGGTTTGGGCAGTGTCTCAGAACAAATGCCACCATCTCATCTCAGCAGTTACAGTCTCAGACCCCAGGGACTGGAGAGCAAGTCAAGGGCTGAACGAATCTTTCTTTCTCCTCTAGCTGCCACAATCAAACTAGACATACTCACTAAAACTTGTCTGTATCCTACTTCCATTTTTAGTCAGTGGAACTCCTGAAGCCTATGCCTGTCTGCTCCTCTCTGGGGCACAGAGCTGTACAGCCACACATAAAGGCAGGTTTGCTAACTCAGTTGCAAAACTATTCTCATCTCATTGTTCTTATTCCCAAACCATTCCTGACTTTGGTTAAAGCATAGAAAAGAAAGCAAGGATGTTATTTGTTTCATTCCAGTAGCTGTCATCCAGACAGTTTCCAAGATTAAGAAGCTGACTGACAATAAAACCCCGAACTGGCTGCTTGATTTGATTCCTCAGTAGAATTACAGTTAATACACAACTGTGGTCTGTATCTTGCTCATTTGCAATCCAAATTGAGTTCTGCTTCCATATTGTTTCCACTGGGAATAAGTTTCCCTTCTCTGCTGGATCTTTCAGAGAGAAGATACATCTACAGGATTGCATATTTTCCATTAAATCTTAACAATAAAAACTCTCTACAGAGACATCAACTGAGCAAGGCACTAAATGCCTCGCTTGAAGGACAACAACATTTTCACTGATTTCCTACTTAAACTAAAGGCAGATTATTCAGCATCTGCCTGGTGCTGCTTCCTGCACTTCTGTCTGATGCTCTGGAAGTTGAGTCCTGGTAGGGATGAGATACTGGGCGGATCACAGACCTGTACAAGCACAGCAACTTGCCTTACTGAAGTACCTTGTTCAGTCAAGGCTCTTACAACTGCAAGATGACAGATAATGAAGGCTCATAAGTAGCTGCTATCACTGGAAGGAGAGAGACACAGACCACTTAAACTGAGCAGCAGGAAGAAGTGTGGAACCAAAGAGTCACAAGCAGACCATGTCTGCAGGAAACCCACGTCTCTGTAATACTGAATCCAGTGCTCCTCTCGGTAGCCAACACAGAGAGAGGAATCTCAGCAGCATCTGCTCAGCCATTGATGCTGCTGGGCTAAAAAAAGGAACACAGAGCCACTCTGCCTTTCTCCAAAATACTGTTATAGCCCATTGGTTTTGTCTTTATCACAGGGCCTGAGTGTTTCCAAGAAAAGAACAAAACAGTTGTCAGAAACCCTATTTAGGCAACACTTCTGTGGGCATTTTTACTGCCTGGTAATGGACAGAGCCCTCAAAATGTGATGAAGGCAGAAGAGTCCTCCCTCCAAACTCCACTTGCTTTAACGTCTAATGCTGTTCTGTCTACTCTAACAGAATTATAAGGTCTCTCTACGTATTAGCCTTGTTTCACCCAGGTTCCCTCTCTGTATCAACTCATGCTGATGAAACTGCTTGTATCAAATGCTTATTTACGTCTGACAAATTCATCCTTCACTAAAATACTTCATTAACAAAGCATGCACATTGCTGCTGAAACCTAAAGGAAGAAAAGAAGGTTTTATATTCTCTTTTTTGGTTGCTAATTGAAACTTATGAGATTGGACCTTGAACTACAGCTTGAATATCCAGGAGGCATCTGAGGCCACAAGAAAGACTGATTTTTTTTAATGAACTCAGCCAAATCTCACTGATTAGTTACAAAGAATAGGCTCCTGGTCTTCTCCCCTTAAAACACGAAAACATGCACTAACTCCAGAAAATATCTCTCCTTCATTGCAATGTCTATGATTATTTTCATTGGTACATTTAGGAATCCCAGAGTGAAATTATGGATTCATTAGAGAGCTCCATCTCAGCAAGCTGACAGGCAAAGGGTATGAGATGATGACCAACAGATACAGTCAGAGCATCCTGAGGATACTGTGACACAGCACTCAACAGTACAAAGGTGACAGCTCTGCAGCCTCCTCCCCTGAACTCATCTATAGAGCTCATTGCACGGGAGCTTTGGGGGCTCACCTGCTCCAAGGAGTTACCAACACAGATAAAAATGCAAGTGGAGGAGGGTCTGTATGAAGGCAGGTCTTCCTTCCTCCTATTCTTCCTCCTTTCTTCCTCCTATCTAACTGGATAGCACTGGTCACCAGGAGTTGTGGGGTACTTAGATCCCCTTCTAACAGCCTCTGCTAAAAAAAGAGGGTGGAGAGTGATGGGTCTTTGGAGCAATTCTGATGGTAGTCATCTTGCAGTGGAGGAAAAGGAGGGAATGTCCCTGTACCTCCTCCAAGGGCTTTCTGCTGGCCCAGCAGAATAATGAGGCCAAATGGCTTCCTTGACCAGAGAGATATCAAAACCCTCAGGTGCCCTTTGTGTAACCTCTGCAGACTTAATTTGTCAAGGAAATTCGTCAAGGAAAATTAGACTGGGGATGGGCAGTGGTGGAAACCTTCACTGGGGTGCTTTGTGAGCA
Source organism: Pachyramphus minor (assembly GCA_013397135.1). Classification (NCBI taxonomy): domain Eukaryota; kingdom Metazoa; phylum Chordata; class Aves; order Passeriformes; family Tyrannidae; genus Pachyramphus; species Pachyramphus minor. The sequence continues at coordinate 268,784 of VYXB01004451.1, forward strand.
CGAATGACAAATGGTTCCTTACAAGCTTGAGCAGATCCAATACACATAAACTGTTTGCACACACACAAAAACACAGACAAAACCAGCAAATAAGGGCAGCTTTCTTCCCAGGCAGAGAACCTTACATGGCACAAAGTGAAACATCAGGAAAATGAAATCCACTTGTTCTACTGCTCCCCAGAGCACAGTTAACTCACTGTTAGGAAGCTTCCTCCCTCCACTGTATGTGCATGTGTTTATCTATTTGTTTGTCTTGAAATGCTTTATCTAAGAGAGGGTATCACAGTTGACTGAGTACTTGCAGCACTGCCTAGCTACAGAAAAACATGTAATATCACAAGGCTAACAGATGTCAAAGACTCATCAAAACTATGCCTGGCATCTGGCACAGGTTCTAGCAGTCACGTTTGCTTCTTATCACTACACAAAGCTGGAACACTTCAAGAGTGACCAAACTAGGTTGTGGGAAAGGCAGGAAAGGAAAAGAAGGAGGGAAGTGCACCCCAGTAGTGAAAGAAGAAAATAAAATCAGTATCCTGCTCCTCATTTAAACCTCTTCTGGTTTTCTGTGGATTTCATGTGCTGCCTTTCACTGACTTGGGTGGGAATTGCTGGCCATTCAGCAACGGCTGCTATCAGTATGAATGCTTGAATACATAGGAAGGCCCTAAATTCATGGTTGCTTTTGTAAAACAAACAAACAAACCCCTTGTTAACTCTATTTTCTTTCAAGTCAATGGCCTTTCTCCTTGAGGGGAATGTTTCTAAAATTGCCTCAGGGATTTAAAACCTCAGTGCCTGCTAAATGTCAGTGGAAGTTTCAATTCCTAGTTTCATTTGCAACCTAAAACCGAATCTACATATAAGTTTGATACAAGTGCAAAATTCTCATTTAACGTTAGCAAGAAATCCCATGGCTGTAGGGAAGAAAGATCATTCCTTTGTCACGAACTCAAAGTCAGGTTTGCTTTGACAAAATGGTGTCAAAAAGTGAATCTGTGCATCTGTGGCATCCACTGACTGTACATCAGCAAGTGGAATGACACACTGCTCCTTGGAAGAGATCTTCAGCCTGGGGAGCACCATGAAGAATGGATAGAGGCACCCAGCAAAACCATGTGTGTGCCCAAACTGGAGTCAGAGGTGAGGACACAACAAGGTCCTTCAGATCTGCACCTGCAAGGACAAGAGAAGCAGAGGAAGAGCCACATGCTGACCTGGACTGAAACACCACCAGTATTAACCTGGTGTTAGACAGCCTTGGTTCTTAGAACCCCTGATTTCAACAATCAGTTTTTTCTCTCCCAAGTTCATGGAGGGACTTTTGCATCTTCCTTGTGCTGGAATATTATGTCTTGACTCTGTGGGTGTTAGGAATAATTCCTTAAAATGACTTAAAATGCCACAAATGCAGGCAATGTTACAACCCAAACCCACTACAGCAGCAAAGATTTACTGCTTTCTTTGTAGAATCACAGAATTGTTTAAGTTGGAAAGGACCTTTAAGATCATCAAGTCCAGCTGTTAACCCAGCACAGCCACATTCACCACTAAACCATGTCCCAAAGTGCCACATCTACACACCCTTGAAATCCCTTTAGGTATGGTGACTCCACCACTTCCCTTGGTAGCCTGTTCCAGTGCACAGCAACCCTTTCTGCAAAGAAAGTTTTCCCAAAATCTGATCTAAACCTCCCTGGCACAACTTGAGGCCATTTCCTCTTCTCCTACTGCTTGTTATTTGGAATAAGAGACCAACCCCCAAGTCCCTACAACCCCCTTTCAGGTGGCTGCAGAGAGCGATAAGGTCCCCCCTGAGACTCCTTTCCTCCAGCCTAAATAACCCCAGTGAGTTTATTTCAGCTACCAATGTTTTCTTTCCCCTTCAGGAAGAGACAATACCACAGAATTATTTGAGATCCATGTGAACCTTGTTTATCCACTGTGGATTGGGATTTACATTCCAGGGGTATAATGAACCCAAAGACGTGGGCACACAACATTCTTAAAGCCTTGAAGATTATCCCAGTCTCACTCAATAAGGGAGCTTTTCCTTAACGATGCTGGCACATATATGAACTAGAGCTTTTAGCAAAGCTCAGTGCCAACAGAAACCAGCAACTCTGGAGAGGCTGAGCAGCAGCCCTGTGTTAGAGCTCTGGACAGGCTGTATCATTTTTCTTCAATGGAGGGGGAAAGTGTTTATCTGGGAAGCATTTCACATCAAGGACAATAGGAAACTGTTTAGCTTTCCACAAATAGGCTGGTATGCAACTTCCAAGCACCCTCCAAGGAAAACTTTGGAACACTGGCCACGTCTTTCCAGCAGGGATTTCATGTAAAGTAGTTAATGCCCCACATCCTTCATCCTGATTTACTCCTGCTTCAGCCTTGTTTCAAAGCACTGTGCCCGCTTAAAACACAACATGGGGCTCATCTCTGAACGTGCACTTTGATCACTGGGGACTCCAGATTCGAATCAGCCATTCAAATATAAGCAGGGATGTGCTGTTCCAACAGAGATATTTCTGTGACTGCCTTTATTTTTGCTAGAGAGATTCAGAAATGTGAAGCTGGGCTCATCTGACAGGAGATGCAAATCTAGGGCACTGGGTACCAAAGCACTTGAAGCCTGTCTATGACTTCACTGCTGAGATGGTACAGGTTAGCAGGAAAATCTTAGTATCCCTGACTTGACTGGAAGCCAATGGAAAAAGGCTTCAGTGTGCTCTTTCTCACAAACAAGAGCACCAAATAAGGTTTCTTCCTCTGCAAGCAGACAGTGGCACTACAGAGCTGTGAGCTGGTCTGATGTCCCATATAGCAGTGGGAAGGGGAAATACCCCACATCTAGACCTTCTGTCAACTCTGGCCCACTGTGGGAACAACTGTTTTCTCCCTGAAGCCAAGTTATGATCATGCTGGGTGTAAATTTAGTCTTTGAACTTCATGCTGATGAAAAATTTTGTTCTATGGTGGGGCTACAGATGAGGCAGACAGATGGGCATAGCCACGTCCACAGTGGCCACGACTGGGTGAGTCCTCCAGGTGCTTCTCCTGACGAACTGCAGTGGCAAAGGATCCCATTTTCACAAGCAGAAGAACTGTGTTCCACGTGGCTGCCCGCCTGAGCAAGAGGTCAAAAGGGAGGCACAAATAGATAATTCGGTTTCTCCCAGACACTCCTTGTGTCTGGCCCCAAAACTTCTCTCTAAATTTGCATGTATGAATTCCAAAATTGGATTAATTTAGTCATGTGTTTTTAGCAATCACAACTGCAAGAAACAGTCTTCATTCAGGAAGTTCTTCCATCATATCACTTGACAGTCACTGTGTCTACATCCATCTACAGCATCTGATCCATTTTTCCTCCCTCCTGTTTCTGTTCACAGGTCCATTTTTCATTCTTCCTGGAATGCAGAGCATTTGGGAGTGTAGGTGGAAAGCCAAAGTCTTTCAACACCCACTAATAGAAATTTGTTTTATTAATTAACTTTGTGGGAAGAAAAAAAAAAAGAAAGAGAGTTGATCCTCTGGTCTGAAATCATGAATCACTGTGCAAGAGAAAACATGTCCTCTGAGGCACCTGAAGCCACTTCAGACAGTGAGTGACTGAGCTGCTTTCTTGGAAAGTCCTGAGTCATCAAACACAGCAGTTTAATCCCCAGGAAATGGGAAACATATTGGCATGATGTTCACTTGCATGGAGCATGAGGTCCAGAGAAGGGTGAAACTCCAAAGTTTCTGGAGATCAGTTTGGCTTGTGGAAGGATTTTAAAACCTTAACGCTTCTCTGAAGTATATCTGATCTGGAGCTGGGTACAGTATTCCCAACACATGATTTCCTGGATGAATTAAACCCTCTACAAACTTTACAGATTACACATGAATTTACTTTGACTTCTCATAAAAATGATTCAATGATCATGACATGAAAACGCATTCTGGCATTCTAAGTTATTTACTGTGACAAGTGCTTAATAAATTCACCAGCCTTAATTTACTATTCCTGTTATAAGAACTTAACTCCTTTTGGCATTCCTGCTCCTACTACTAGCACTTAACCAGGAGGAGCAGCTGATACACATGCATCTCAGCCTGACCCTTCACCATGTTCTCCTCAAGGGACAACCACACAGTCATGTCAGACCCAAAGCTGGGTTGTGGCCAGCGTGAAATCACCTGGCTTGGCTCAGACACCATGAGTTGTTAAAAGTGAGACTATTTTGCACCCAAGTGGGCAAGAAGTGACACAAGATCACATCGCAGATGTGCGTTAGAGTGACCTTCTACTTGTGGGGGCAATTCGAAAAAGGTTCCAGTAAATTTCCCAGCATCCCACAACAAGATCCACCCACAGGGAGTCATTTGGCCACGCCACCCGCCACACAACGCTGTGTTGGAGGGCTTCTAACCCCATTTAAACTTCAGAGAATGTCCCTATGCACATCTGATCCCTCCTGAAGGATGAAACGTACTACTCAGTTAAATCCTATGTAGAAAACTGCATCCCTGACTGTTTTTTTCTAAGATACTATTACTGAAGGAATTTTAAGTCAAACTGATGATGACAAAAGTCATTGCCTTCTTCATTGACAGGAATCCTGTTCCCTTTTTAAGAACTTACACTTTGTAAACAGCTCCCTGCAAGCAAAATTACTAGCAATTACACTCATGCTGAATCAAACCCACTTGCTGAAGGAAAAGAAGTCAGCTGTGGGAATGGAAAAGCTATCTGTCCTAATGTGTGAGGTCTCTTTGCCTGACAACGTGATAGTGAAGGTAAGAGAAGTTGGCTCTGCAAAGACAGAGTGACAGCAAACAGACCACAAACTTCCTTAGATAAACGACATCTTTCAAACCACACACAATACCACTTGATACCTTTGTGCCCCTTGAGCTGTTACAAAGTGCAGCTCCACTTCAGCCCAGATTGGTATCACTTGGGAGGGAGGCCATCAATCCACAGGACAAGTGCAGGCTGAACACACAAACAAAGTCACACAACCTCACTGTTTCAATATAACGCTGGAGAGGGGATGGTGCAGTTTTTCCAGAGGCTTAAGTGAGTCTAGTGACACTGTCCAACTTGAATATGGGGCCCAAGTCCTTCAAATAGGAGGGGAATTCATCTCAAAAAATGATTAGCCATCTAAAACTAGCCAGACACCTACTGCAAGCAAGTTGGGCCAGTTGTCTAAGACACCCATGAGCATTACTCAGGAAAAGCAAGAGTTTTTACACTGACTATAGTAAGCATCTGCACAACTGTGTGAACATACTCCTAGTTTTCTACCAATTCCCTCATGGCTCCTCACCACCAAAGACAGGAGGGAATCAACAACTATCTCATAATAACAATAACCTTTAAAAGCTACTGGCACCAATGGAAGCCAACAATTGAAGTTGTTGACTTCAGTGCAGTTTGGATCAGCTTTACCTCTAGTAACTATAAACCAAAAATTTTCATCTCATACTAATGACCTTAGGTGAAAAGATCTGCATTAGAGTTGGCTGGAAGCAGAAGGAGGGCGAAAAAAATCAGGTTCTCCTGTGGAAACAAGAACTCCAAAATTTGGCTAAGAAATAAGGTAAAAACGAGCTCTTGAACTTTTGAAGTCTCCAAGGCTCTGTAAGTTTACTATTAGATAGTTTATGGAGTATGAGATACAGATCTCCTAAAACTGATAGGCTGCAGAGCAGCAAAAAAACTTAGAAACTTTAGCACTGGCTTCAGGACAGCTCTGTGAGCAGGCTGCCCTTGAGCAAAAAGAAGCAAGCCCAGGTTCCCCCGTGGCCCTGTGTGCAAGTTCCCAAGGAACAGAATTATATGGAATATGAAACAATTTTTTCACACGAAACAAGAATTTTTGCCAAGGGTAAAATCTGATTACAGAGAAAAGTGAATGTCCCACTGGGTGAAATAGTCAAGCACAAAATTCCTGAGAAGTTCTGTTCCATATTCTTACTCCAACACCATGAATTATCTTGTTCTTTCCCAGATTTTTTTTGCAGCAAGTTGCTAAATTCATTCTCTCAGAAGGTGTTCAGCATTTAAATGTAGCCTAAAGAACACAGAGATACACTGTCCCTAAGTAATGTGTTGCTTAAAGGATAATTAAGTTTCTATGGCTGAGAACTTGTAAAGTGAACCACATTTTAGACACTTTCTTCAACTTTCCTCCCTCATCAGAGTTACTTTGACTGCCTCAGACTTTGTGGCAGTAAGGTAGACACAAAGACAATTAAATTGCAAAGGAGGATATTTTAAAGGCACATGGGAACATAAAAATGTAATGTGCATATTTTCATAACTAAATATTTTAAGCATTGAGTAGTCATCTTCTCCAGTGTTAGATGAGGCAATAAATTTGCCAGTGCATGCAGATGAATCCCATTTCATCCCTATACACCTCTTACTGTAAATTATGCTGTCAGTGAACTCCCTAAATAATGGGTTTTCTTTTCTTTTGAGGGAAGGAAGCTAGTGAAGGGAGTATGATCCTCAGGCTCAGATCAAGTGAAAGATCCAAAGGTTTACAATAGGATTAAGAACTGCAGCATCCCAACAGGGAGGTTATTCCACCCACATAAAAGAAAAAAGTGTGCATTTTTCCCTGCCTCAGAAGAGATGGGATCCTGAATCTCTCTTTCTCAGTTCTACCTTTTTTCTCAATTAACTCAGTTGTTTCTAATAGAAATGTCACACCTCTCATAAATATTTATTTTTTACTTGTCTTTTTCCTAAATAATTTTTTGCTTATTTCACTACAACTTTAATATTCTCCCTGACACATCCCAAAAAATGAACAGCTAAGCAGACCTTGCCAAGCTGGCACCAGAAAGCTAAAGCTTCCTGGGCATTTCAAGGAACTTGGCAACTACTGGGAGGTTCCTGAGGGCATCCTTAATTTTCTGGGGTGTAATCTATTGAATTAGCACATTTACCAATTTGGGGCTGTGCGGAATGTTAGGTCAAACATTTTCCCATTTCTTTATATCACCTCAGGAAGCACAGGGATCCTGATGAAGTGGCTGCATCACTGTGTGGAGTAAGCGTGCTTTTATCCCATGGGGAAGAACAGAGCATTCCTAGAGGAGCAAAGACTTCCACCCTGAGACAACCCTGAGTAGGAGGCCAGGGTCACAACTGTAGGATGCTATAGGAGAAGGTAAAGGAGGAAGCTCTTTCCTTCAGAAAGAAGGAAAGGAGTAAGTCAAACAGCAAAGACACGTTGCTTCAACTGGGCCAGGAAGTTCAAACATAAGGAGCAAGAGTAATTAATTTCTCCAGCAGAGCTCTGTGTGGGTACAATACACTCTCAAAAGGGCAGATACAAAAGCTTGTACTGAATTCTCCCATTCTGAAAGAAGGTAGCATTGAGCACAACCTCGGAAAGAGCAGTCTGATGGAAATGAACACTGCTGCATGTTTTTCTGGCCGAGAGAACAGCGTGCAGCACATCAGGGCTTGGTGAGTGGCAGAAGGTCAGAGCCGGTTCTGAGAACCCAGCAACAATAGAGTCATCACAGACACAGGTGCTTCCTGGATTGATCTTGCAGTTTGGCTGTTTCCAATTAAATGTGAAGCAGCTGTGGCCCTTTATCTGCTCAAGTCACCGGAATCCATCTGAGGGAAAATTTTCTCCCATCTCCTCCTCTCTCCCAACCCCAAGCACGCAGCTCTGCTTTCTGAAGACAGAGAGGAGCAGAGGCAGCCAGTTGGCAGAACTCCACAAAAAAAAAAAAAGAAGTTGCCTTTCTTATCTCAGGGCAAAGCAATGAGATACACTAATTTTCCAATGCCTTTATTTTGGGACAAGGAGGACAGCCAGCAAAATAAGAAGCAAATATGAACGCTGTTGAAGGTTGTCGTGCAAACAGATTTGGGATGCTTTCCCTCAGGCAACAAAATAAACAAATGCAGCCAATGTGAGGATAAGTTCTCAAGTGTTTATGGCATTGCTCTGCATGATGAGTACATGTGTTCTTTACAGAAAGGGATCAAGCTTTAAAGAAGGTGTTTTCAATAGTCACCTGGTGGGAACAGAAGAGGCTCAGGAAGGTCAACACTGGGCCACTAAGGCAGATCAGGAGGAGTCAGGAGATTTCAGAAATCCAGTCAGTGAGCTCAGATAGCTCCACACCAGATAAATGTACTTTATATGACCTTTCCTTTGCCGGTTCACCAATTCTGGAGCCATCAAACCCCTCCACATCTTGGCTATCTCTTCTAGCCTGACAAGATCTCACTTTATTTTTCCCTGATACCTTAAGAAAGGGAGAATTTGGCTCAAATTCATGCTTGTCACTAGACAACAGAAATGTGAGACTCTAGGTATTCGGTTTGGTTGGCTTAAAGAGCAGCCATTTCACAACCCATGCTTAGCTTTTTGGATAGAGGAAGCCAACAATCTTCTGGCTTAACCCAGCCTGTATGTAACTGAAAGCACAAACAGCTTTGGTCTTTGTCCTGTTTCACTCTTCCCAAGGCCGGTTTTTGTTTTTTTTTCATACACAAGAACAGTACTAGTTATTTTCTAAAAAGGTATTCTTTGTCCTTTCTGAACCTGAAATGGGGTTGAAATTATACCAGACTATACTCCACCTATTTACAGTAACACTACTTAATTATTATTGATTATAAAGATCAGACTACTAATCATGTCAATAATAATAATACTATTCTAGGAACAGAGATGTTAAAGAAAAATAGTATTTGCTTTTTTGGCAAGGCAGCATGGGTAGTAAGCAGGATGTAGAATACGTGTTTTGCTAAAGTTACTTTCATATAATGGGGCTTCTTATTTGACCTGAGAAAGATTGTCCTGCAAATCACTGTCAAGAAATCAGCGATATTCATCCAAAACCACCCTCAATTTCAATATGATAATACCTCCAAATGTTTCTATGTGCCAGCTCAAATTGTTCCTCTTCATTCTCCTGCATAAAATCTGTCCACAACACTCCTCTTTTGAATTCCCTTGGCCAAAACATAAGCATGCAGCTGCTTCAGTTTTTTTCCAACCCTTGCATTTTTTCCACATTCTGTCCACCCCCAACAATCTCTGCATTAGAGTCCAGCTGATCTTCCCTGAACACTATCCAATTTTTCAATTGTCAATGCCAGAATGCAACACAGTGGGCTTGACTCCCTTATACAACTTATTTGGAAGTAAAGCAGATATGTCTCTTTTGGGTTTCAGCAGAGGAGAGAAATACCTCTTATTTAATGTATGGCTCCACAAGAATCACGATGAAAACACCTGCATCTCTGTAATCCATAAAACAATTTCTGCTCTGCAAGCAACCCAAATTTTGTTGAGCTTCTATTTATTTATTCTATGTATACATTTTGTTAGTATAGCCACTATCACAAAATGGTTCCTCTTCTGGGCCTTTCTAACTGTCTTCAAATGTTTTTTTTTCATCTTTTAAAAAGCAGAAGAGTGAAAATAGAAGGCTGGACAAAAATGCAAGGTTCCTCAAGAGTCTCAATTAGAGAAACGTGACCCCAACAACACAACAACCAACTCACTGAGCTTTCTGAACATGCTGCCAACTTTTGCCATAACTGTGTTTGGCTAGACTGTCTTGCATCTTGCCCAGAAATCATAAAATACAAGCTATTCTAAAAAAAAAGAGACAAATGCTATTCAGCAGCCTCCTCATTTCTAAGGGGAAGCCCCAAGCACTTCTGATGGCTACAGCCCCAGCTGTAGAACAATGACATCCCCTGGTCTGCATGTCTGAGACCCTCGTTTTCTCTAAAGGCAGCAAGCTGTTTCCTGTGAATATATTTAAGTTCTCTTTATCCACAATTTCTGTAGTCTTCTGCTGTTTCTGCACCTTGAGTAATGAGGTCTAGTGGCAACTCTGGACTTCTCTACCACGTAATTTATTTTTCTTTCTACATTCTCATCTAGGACTGGCACATCAGCCTCATCATCAGACCACAGGAAACAGAGCATCTAATCTTTGTGGGGTGCAACCATATGCTCTTGCTCGACTCAATCCAGTATTCCTGTGAAACACTTGTACCCTCTAATAAAGTTTTGTATGTTTAGTGTTCAGAGTAGACCTCACTGGAATTAGGTTACTAGTCCAGACAAAGGGACCAACCTGCCCAACACTATGGTCTGGAGCTGGGAACAGACGTTACCAAGAGTGGGACAATTCAGCTGAGGATGTGTGCATTGTCCTAGGCAGCAGTCCAAGTCCACTTGCTCTAGGAACGTTTTCCTGGAGACTACAACTTTAGCAAAGACATTGTGAACAGGAGGCACTGATGCCAAGGTAGAGGAATGCACACACAGAAGTGCCCCATTCTACAAAAAAGTCAACATTAAGTGCTGGCTTTGATTCAAGTTTCCTGCCCCATCCTTTATTTCCAGTCTGTGATGATGTGTAAAGACATATCCCAAGACCATAAAGAGCAGCAACCGTTCTTGGACTTCTCTCACACTACTGTATCTTTTGTTCTTCTCAAGGGCTTGCAACAGCCAATAAATTATTAGTCTCACAATTTCCAGTTGAAACACTTTTCATGGAAGATGATACTTTCAGCTAAATGAAAATTGCTGAAGAAAGTGTCTGCTTCCCTGAGCGGAAAGTTTCCTTGTCAGAAACCTAGGAACAGTACACCTCAGCTGTTCTGCTACAGTTTGCTTGAGTTTTCTATTTTGCTGTATTTTTTTTGTTAATTTTAGTAAAAATTTACAGTTCTAGCCTGTTACAGTGTTTACTGCTCTTCCGTGTACCACATTGATTTTTTTCCCTCTGCCAAAGTGCTTCTTAAACCTCCTCTGAACACATACTCTTCCTGGTGTTTGACAGCTTTTTCTTCCTCTTTCCCCCCTTGTTATATAAGACGATGCTTTTATTGCTCAACAGATTCCAAGAAGCATTTAGGATGAATGCTCTGTCAAAGACACTTATGTACAGTTGAGCCATATGATATTCTATATGAATCACTGCGGATGTTTCACAAACAAGGTAAGATCAGCCAGATTTTCCAACTACATTACACATAGTTTTTTCAGATGTGGTCTACCACCTCTGCGATTAATCCTCCATATTGACACTCACCTCATAGTTGGACCATGTCATGTCTGCCCACCAGGGACAGGAGCATGCTGCTAACACTTTCTCCTAATGAGGATAACAATCCTATGACAGAGTAATCCTGGCCAAATTTTATCTGCAGAATGTAGGGGAAAGGCTAATTTTCTAGGGAAAAGCTAGATGGTCTCTCACCATCCCTCATGGTTTTTTATTGTCCATGATTTCTTTGGAAGAGACCTCATCTAAAGGAAAGAGAAAATTCTACGGGATGAAGGAAGTTTGTTTCACCAACCAAGGACAATTTCATGCCATATTTTATCTTATAATAATGAACGTTTCCAAGAGCCTGGTGATTAGTCCCTTCCTGCCTGCTTTACTTGACCAGATAGATGGAGAAGCTCAGGGGATATTCAGTTGCTGTCCACCTACCCAACACACTTTCCAAGGTGCATCCGCTACATTAAATCTGGTCCTTCAGGAAAAACTGAAATTCCAGCTGAAGAACAGCAGCCTGACAGAGAGGTCTGCAATGGACAAGCAACTAAAACCCCATGGAGAGAAAAATGAAAAACAGCTATGGGGGAAAATGAGCTGAATGATATGTTTCTGGAAAGAAATTGTGGCACTTCTGAGCTGGTATAATGAAGCAGCTGTGATACAAATAGTGTCCCCAAGTAAAAAAAAAAAACAACACACCAACAAAAAACCCCGGCCACAGAGGCTCCATATGTTTCCAAACTCACACAATGGATGCTTTACAATGAACTTTTTGTCTGGAACTTGGGTGGGAAAGGGAGGTTCCTCACCCACTTCCTATACTAATGCAATAATATCGCTTAGTCACAGAAAAAGGGACAGAAAAAAAGAAGAGAAAGTGATTAATAATCTGTGGGCAGCTGCTTACTTTCCAATTGGTTGTCCAGGAGGAGTGTGCTCCACTTCAAATCCTGCTTGTCTCAGTACATCAATCACAGTGTTGTTACCCAGGAAGTGACCTAAAATACAGGTAGAAAATAGCACTGTCAATCAAACTGCTCCTCTCACTCACTTGACTTTCTCCTGTTGGAACAGCAGGTTTGGGAGGCAAGGGTACCAGAAGCTAGACCAGCTTCAAAAGCAAGAAAGGCATGATATGTAATTTGTTGTCATTCAGACTCAGCTGTTTGCCACGTAGCCCCTCTGCAGCCTTTGGCAATGGCCGGAGGAAGAGGGAACATACAGCCCAACACTTTCTTCTTCCATCTTACTCATCCTTCCCTCCCCTCACGTGGCCAAGGGACTGGGTGGATAACAGAAAACCTAGATGACTTACTAGCTTTGTCTTCCACAGTGGCCATTTTAGTATGTACATGGATTAAATAAACTTCTAACGTGGATATCAGAATGACCCTGTGGTGGCAAAAGGATATGACAGGGGCTTTGACTCGTGAAATGGAGCAATGTATAAACCCAGATGTCCAGCCTGACCACCACTGTTCATGGGCATCCACTTATGGAGAAGCTCTGAAGCTGCTGTACTACACGTTCAGTGCTTGTCCAACTAAATCCCCAGTGACTGGGGAACTCCTCATCAACCATTCAGCCACCTGCTCAGCAGGGTTGGGAGGAGCTGGGATGGTAACCTTATCTCTCCCAAAACATGAAGATTTAGTCCTGTAATTCAGGGCTCTTTGTTAGAAGTGTAAAGGTCACATTTCTATTCACAGAAGCAACAAAAAGCCCAGTAAGTATTGCAGCATGTACAGGCCTTGAAAGAGTTTACTCAAGAGAGTCCTATACACTTGAGGTTTGAACCAAATCCCACTGGAGTCAATGGGAACCCTCAAAGGATTTTGGGTACAGACTCAATAAGGCAGTGTAATCCCTCCAAAGCTTTCAACTTATTGTTAGAGTCCCACATTGTTTTCAGGATGGGTTAGATGTAAAAGTAAGAAATCAAGAAGTCCACTAACAGGTTTATTAAAATCCACACAGCCCAGTAACCTGTCTCCAACTGCAGCCCACGGTGTTAAAGGTATGTACATATGTAATGATTGACACTGAGAAAGGACAGAACAATCCTCCCCCATTATGCCCATTAGCTCCCAGCTCTGCAGGGCTGGGTGACCCCCATTTACACCCAGGTCAGTGCATCTCACTGACAGCTCTGAATAGGCCAATTCACCACGAATATGCTCAAGGCTCTGCCTCCATGCACTTTTTGCCCTGTGGCATCTTGCAGCAGGGAGTTCCACCATGTGCTGCCTGTGAGTACTCACTCCTCTGGTTTGCTGCTACTTGGAGAGTGTGTGCTCGCCTTAAGCACCGTCAGAGTGTTTGCAGGAGACGTTTGGAACCGCCCCGGCTCCACAGCAGAGCCAAGTGCTTTGCACCATAAAAAACAAGGCAGGCAAGATGTGCCTGAGTCTCTCCACCCATGCCACTGTGTAAGGAGCTGGTGTAACCATCAGCAGAGTCACCCCCAGGACACTTCGCCCACGCTGCACAAAGTCACTATGAATTTGAGAGTAATTCAGCCCCCAGGATTTGCTAAGCCTGCATCTCTGCTCATGCTGCCAACAAGGGTGCTAACTCACAGCAGTTGTTGGAATGATGTAGCTGTATAGTTTTGAGTGCAACTTGCAAGCACTGGTAAGAGCTTTTAGCCAAAAGACATTTCTTTAAATGATTAAACATACATTTGCAGAGCCCTAGTGTGTTCCAGGATTCCTCCACTTCCTTTTAAGAAAACTCAAAATTTGATTTTCTCCTTACTAGCTTACTTATAACAAAAGCCAAAGCAGCCGAGAACAGTCCCAAAAATGTGTTATACACCCTCAGAGATTCAAGAAATGAGACATTTGTGAATGATTAACTGGATTTGATCATATCCTGTTTTTTCATGCAGTGGCCAAGGCAAACAAAGGTCCCCATTCTGTCACTGGCCAAGTGACACTGAGGAACCAAAGTCAAAGGTATCAGAGATGTTTGATGATACAGCACTCAACCTTCCCTAAACCAGGGTCTTAAATGCCCAAAGATTTCTTAATGTAAATAGTCGCCCTGAATCCAGCAAATATTTGACATCATGACAGTACAAAAGAACCCAATTTTAACTCTTTTAAAGCCAGGGCAAAAAGTAACTATGCAAAAGCTTTGCTTCCTCATCCACAAAGCGGTAGGACTGTCAACAGTGCCAGCTCCTCAGAAAAGCCTTCAAGTCCCTTCAAGTGCTGGATGAAGACCAAAAGGTGACGCTGCCTGGACTTCCCATTCCTGCCCTCTGTGTGGAGACCTGAAAGATGAAAGCTCCTTGGACTGGTGATCTGCTGTGCATCGTAGCAAAAAATGTAAGTATGGTGAGATGTGTGTTTCCACAGGGTGAGATGCCCTGAGCTGTTCAGTCCTCTGCTGTACCCCTTTCTCTTGGGAGCCATACTCCAGCTATTTCGGAGTTTGTGTAGGACCTGGGCTGCAATTACAGGGAACAAAGAAGGTAAAACTCATTCATGTGGTGAACTAACATCCTCAGGACATTTTTCAAGACCAGGGACTGAATTTCGACATCACAAATCTCCTTATCCTCTGCTCCATTCTCAAGGCTTGTTCTATAAATTTTGCTTTTCCTAACTGGGAGGAATACCAGCTTCCATTAAAAAAAAATCTCACCGAACTTCAAATCCCTGAATAAATTAAAATCTTCATCACAAATTTCAATGTGAACATCATAGTTATTTCATTTTGGGTCCACAATTCAACACATACTACAATATTTTCAATGCCCCAGTTCAACCAATCAAAAAGAAATTATAAAATAAAAAAGAAATCAAAACCAAAATCAAAGCTGACCCCCAAATAATTCTCCATTCCACATGTGTCAACAGAGCCAGCAGTCTTCCCACCCAACACAGACACCTTCCCAACAGTGATCCACAGCAAGGAACTCCTCAGGATCAGAGATATATGTGGAAGAGGAAGGTTTAGGGAAAAAGGTGGCACCTGAGTGCACCCAGTGCAGGTGGGTAACATGAAACAGGAAAACACTCTTCTGTCATTGCTGTACTTCCAGGGTTAAAGAATTCCTGGAAGAAAGGTCTTGGCTTGCCTCCTGCTGTGAAGTCCATCATAATTATTCTTCCCAATTTTCAAATCCAGGAAAATTTTCTATATGAGAAATTTTTTACATAAAATAACTCTCCTTAGTCATCCAAAACTTGAGATAACCATTCACAGGCTAGATATAGACAACAATAGAATACTTTGACACCTTATGGCATGTAATGGAACCAAATTTAACCCTATATTGGAGAAAATTAATCTCAGCATCAGTGAAAATCATCAAATCCCTGTCTCTAGCTGCCTACATGTGCAAACAGAATATGAAATAATTGTCATATTTTTATAACATCAGTGGATTTAATTTTTATTTATAGATATAAAATAAATGAGATTTATATATACATCCGTGTGTGTATGTGTGCTTCTGCTGAAGTATTTTAAAAATTTCTCTTCCTGGCCTGGAAAAAACCTCAAGAAAGTACAACTACTGAAAAGTTAGTGCATCTAGAGACATATCAGACAGATATGAAATGAAAGACAGGGGAATGATCTTGCATTTCCATCACTATTCCCTCTTCAGTCTAAATCTGAATAAACTATTCCTGGAGTATTAGCCAAATTTATCTTGACAGCTGATGAAAACTGGATCCAAGAGGTCAGAACATCAACTGCCTTGGGAAGTTCATGGAAGTATGGGAAAAGGAGAGAAAGCAGACATAAAAGATTCTCTAGATAGGGACCTCAAGTACAAGTCCGTACTTGGGCATGGAGATATGCAGAGCAACTGCTACAAACAGTTTAAGATCAAAAAAACCCCCAGGTGTGGATGCAGTCCTTCCACCCTCTGATGAGAAGGAGATACTCATGGGATTTGCCTTAGGACAAGACCCAGTACTAAACACAGTCATTTTGTAGTTTGAAATCTAACATACAGTGGAGTGGCCAGTGTGGCTCACTGCATGTAGAGGGGGGTTCTCCATTAAATTTGATGAGGCCAAGATTATTCTCCTTTCACTCATTTCTTGGTTTTTTTTTTTTTGAGACAGAGGATCTATAGACACTGGAGGAACACATTATACAGCATGGTTGCTAACATTAATCAAAGACCTTCCATCCTTGGTTTGCTTTTTTATTTTTAATTAAGAGCTTTTCTTTGGACGACACAAAGCAGATCCATGTAATGTGTTTCCTATCTCCCCAAGGTTTCATTTTTCACTGGAAGAAAGGAAGAATAAACCACTTTGGTTTTTTTTACTAGAAGGTGAAAAATAAGTGGTTTCCTTACAGCATGCCCATGCATACACACAGGGCTGAAAAAAATGCATTCTCTTCCTTTATTAGTGGAATATCCTTAGGTGAGGAGACAGACACTTCTCAGCCAGCTCTTAAAAGCCACATAATTTCTAACTGACCATATAAGCTAAACCTCTCCTTTACCACTTCAGACATCCTGGTGACCCTCATCAATAGCATGCCTA
Source organism: Pachyramphus minor (assembly GCA_013397135.1). Lineage (NCBI taxonomy): Eukaryota > Metazoa > Chordata > Aves > Passeriformes > Tyrannidae > Pachyramphus > Pachyramphus minor. The sequence goes on from VYXB01004451.1 coordinate 285,364, forward strand.
AGCATAAGGCTGCATCCCTCAAAAGTTAAATGAACCTGGGTGTTTTTGCTCAGAGAAATATAACCATGTTTTGATGACAGAAGCAGAAAAAATGTTTTTGAGCAAATGTTATGTACTTTATCTAGGTTTACAGATCTAGGTTTACAAATTACTTTGTCTATTCGTTTCACAATTCTTTGTTCCATGGCTTAGAAGGATAAAGGGGTACAAAGGAGCAGGAGATAATTCCCTCACAAAGAACCTCCATTGCCAGAGCCTTTGAAGTTGTGCTAAAAAAGCCTTGCTAGCCCATTAGCTGACACACAGCAGAAATCTGAACTGTTTCCATGCACACTACAAGCAGAGCTATTTTCTGCACAATTAGTCATAAAAAGGGCCAATGTAAACTGTGTCGGGAGGTCTCAATTCTTTACATTCTCCACGCAGTGAATCAGACATTATGTATAACGTTTTGTTGCCATTTAGACCTTGGGCTGTTCTGCAATCAGGAGGCGGCGGCCTCTATTCCTCCTTCTCTCCCGACGCTGATTTTCAAGCCTCTTGGCAGCACCACAGTGCTTGGGGCAGTGAAGCTTCACAAGAATCAGTGCAGGCAAAGATGCAAACGGCTGAGAGCTGCCCGTTCACAGCCGGGGCAAAAACTTACTGGTTCCTTTGCTTGCTGCCTCCAAAACTGCATCTCCACTTCTCTAATTCTGACAATGGTCAAACTGAGTATTTTGGAAGCTGAATGATGAACTTGTTAAGGCGAGGCTGCAGTAAGGAGCTACAGCAAACACTTCAGGGAATTAATTTTATCTGAATGTGCTGATTTCTCCACTGTAGCATTCCACTGTCCCAGCGGTCCCTGGGTAACAGCGGGAATTTACTGGAGGGAACCACATGACATCCCACATTACTCTTTCTTGCCATGACAGATGTCCCAGACCCACGATGATGAATCAGTTTTGTGTATAAACCCTCCAAATTTTCAATTCCCTTTCACTACTTGGCCAGCATCTTTCTCTACTAATAAATACCATCCTTCAAGAACTGGAGTCTCTTTCATCCTTTCTCATGATGACTCAGGTTTAGACCACTATCACTGTCAGAGGATTGCTCCTCTTTCTTCCTAAACCACTTACTTTCTTGAAACCTCTCTCTAGTGGTAAGGACTGCCTTGAATCAGACTTTCAAAGATACAGCACGGGACTGAGAGTGCCCTGGATCAACTCCCGACTAGTAACAGCACCCAGATACCATGGGGAATAGATGCTGTGAGAGACAAACTCATGGGTGAGTGAACTGGCACCCCACAAAAACTCAGCAGCCTCAAAGACGACCCCCACTAGGTCTGTTGATGACACCCAGAGCATCCTCGCCATAGAGGAGCACTTGGTGCTCATCAAAGCCAGGAGTTCTGCACCCCACCTTTCAGAAAAGTCTGTCACCCCAGGTCCCAGCTTTTGATCTGCTACAAGACAAGGTTTTGCACTTGGAAATTGCAGCATTATGCAAAGAGCTGTGAAGGAGAGCTGGAGACGTGGGGAATGAGCTTTCTTCCTCCCCTGTTTGGCAGGAGTATGCAAGCCCAAAGCATGCCTTAAAAAATACTTTGCACAAGCCACGTGCAATGGTCTTGTAAAGCAGGCTTTCATCATAGCCTTCTTACATCACGCCACCCCTTCTCCAAGGCAGATGGAGAAATCATTTTTCCTCTCGTTTGATGTTGTTATTCTATGCAGTTGTGAGGAACTGACTCATAGTCACTTTTGGACAGTCAGGGGAATCAGAGCAATAACACATAAAAAGCCAAAGCGTGCAGCATTTTGAACGTCCAGCAGTCCTCCCATGGCTCCCCTTCATTCTTTTCTTGCATGTAATCACCTCTCTCCCCTCTCACCCGTGAGCACTTAGAGAACACGCTCTGGAGAAAGGCCACAAGTGTAGCCAGAGGGAGAATGGAGTGACGAGGGGCCAAAAGTTGAGGGAGTTATTCCAGATTGACGCCAGGCTAATAGAGCACAGATTTGTGTTTCCCTGAGGTGTCTCTGAGATCTGCAGTGCAATTCTATACTTGGAACATCTCAGTCTAAAGGACAGACAGACCCCCACAGACTTCTTCTATTCCCTTGCTGCCCCTCAATATAATAAACTACCCCCACGCCTCTCCCCTTCTGCTCTCCCTCTCTGAGCATCCCTCCTGTTGAGGGTATGGAGACATTTTGGAGGCACCCAAATGTCACACACTTGACATTTGGTCCTTCTCTAAAAGTGTCCTGGAGTGCAATGCACAGAGTCCTCCACAGCCTCAGCATGAGATGGGAGTGAATTTACCAGTTTGGGACTGGTGCCATGCTGGCATAGCTCTCCACTTCCAGACTCAATACAGTGCCTTAATATGAGCTCAGCAACCCAATTCTCTGCTGTCTTCCAAGTCTTTGCGCACCTTCCCTAGCAGACTTGCCCTAAACATATGATGAAGAAAACAATAAAATGATATTTATTTATTTTTTAACAAAAAGGTCAATTTTCTTCAAGTCTAAGCCAGCTAGGGCTGGCTTAGGTTAAGGGAAGGTTTCACTTAGGTCAAGGGAAACAACACAAGCAAGAGCTGAAGTGAGGTCTCCTCCCTGGCATCTCCTCTGGCCCCTGTGTCAGACCACAGCAACAACTGAGCTGTGTCACACCGACACAACATCAGGGTTCCAAGCTGCTTCAGACATTTTAAAATGAAGTGACTAGTCTCTTTGGCCAGTCTCACTGGAGGGGATGAGCACCTCCACAGAGCAATTCATTCCAAAATCTCAAGCACCAGGTTTGGGAAGAACACAAGCCCTCTGTGCAATTCTCTTTCCACTGACCGTGCGAGCTTAAATAGCTCTTTTAGCCTCAACATCCATCAGACATGGCATGATTGCTCACCAAGCCACCCTACCACTGCCCAGAAGTTCCTGAACACTGTGCAGAGCCCATCCTTCTTCCCCACCTTCCCTTTTCTTCCCTTCCCCCACCTTTCTCGCCATGCCAGAGTCTGCAAGGGAGGGGGAGCCGTGTTGATCTGTGCTTTGCTTGGTTATGGGGCCACTTGGGCCATTCATATTCTGGCTTCACCTTTATGCCATTAGAGGAGTTCTTCCACAGAGAGTCTGAGATACTGCATGGAGGATGATTTTTGGTATTTTTACTTGTAGCAGAATGCCATGACTACATGGGATTTTCTTTTTTCTTTGGGTTTTTTGATTGGTTGTTTGTTTTTTTTTAAGGTGCATGCTCCTCACTGAATCATGCTGTTAGGAATATATCTTTCTACGCAAAGGTGTGGTCTAAGGTGTGATTGGGGGGTTGTGTGCCAGTCACATGCCTTTGTGTCCCTCATGGGATCCTCTCCAATGGACAGGGTCAATGTACAAAATGTTGGAAACTTCACCCATCCCTAGCACTGCAGCAAAAAAGAAGTCTGAGGAAAATCTAGAGAAAACTTGGCTTTTATAAGAATCTTCTCAGGGTGCTGGAGGCATCTCTGAGACTGCCCCAACCAGCTGGGACCATTGGATCCCCTCAGCGCAGATGGTCTGGTATGAAATGCACTGCCTTAATGTACAATTTTGTTTGCCATTTGTCATCAACACCTCAGGCAGCGAGGAAATCAGTGAGGAAATGGTCTCTTTTTTTGCCCAGGGTGCCCCACTAGTGTGCTTGCAGCCTTGCTGAAGTAGACAACACGCTCCCGTCTGAAGCAAAGTTATCAGCTCTTCCCATGTAAGCGGCCACGCTGAGGTCCTGACAGCTGGTGTGAGGCAGGTACCTCTGAGCAAAGTGTTTCATACCCCACTGCAAATCCCCCGAGACATCCCAAACAAGTCTGGAATGCACATGGACCTGCTTGCCAAAGCCAGGCAAGGGTTGGGGTAAGGGCCACAAACTAGTTCCCGTATCTCCCTGCTCCACAGTCCTTCTTTGCAAAGAAGGGAACGGTGAACTTGTTACTAAAACACCTCAGTGACTTGGTGGAGCCTGAGCTCAGGGAAGCTTCAGGCCTTGGAAAGCTCCTCAGTCAACAGAACAGCTTTTTGCATGCAGAGTATCTCACTAGGCTTGTGAAGGCACCTCTGGGGCGTGGCCCAGAGAGGACCAGACAGTGTGGGATCTCAGCTTTTCCTAGGACACAGCCAGTGCTGTGAAATGCAGTACCTTTGTCTGCCTTTGGCAAAGTCTTCTGGCAGGTAATAAGGATGGACTTAATGGCTTATTATAGGAAATAACTAGGGGTGAGGACCCTGGTATATCATTGCTGGCTCAGGGAATCAGAAGTTTAGTGACTTCTAAAGCTGGACTGTTGAGTCTGTCCAATTCCTTTTTGGCCTTATGGATGCATTTGGCTTGCACAATACATTGTGTCCAATGTGCAATCAAGCCTGGTGTGAAATAGCACTTCACTGTGTTCATTTTGAACCTGCTTCCCCCCAGTTCCTCTAGTTTGCACAAAACTGAATTAAACAAAACTGTAATCTTGCTCTAGTGTGAGATTAAACCATTCCAGGAAAGTAAGTTGGGGGCAAGGTCTGTCAAAATTACTTCAGAAGACCACAAGACAAGCTGTCATTTTCTGTTTGGAAAGCAGTTTGAAAACCACAAAATCAAAGCTCTAAGTTGACAGGACACGGATCCTTGCTTGTTCTTTCTGGTTTTAACTTCTCAGTCAATTATTCTACAGACTATACTGCCTTCTTCCTCTGTTCCAGGAGCCCCTTTCTGGTGGTTTATTTGGACTGTGGATGTCTCATAAGTGAAAAACGTGGTGATGTCTTAGCACAAAGCACAGTGATTGCTCAGCAAACTGCCAGCCCCCTGGAGTTTATGGACACAGGACAGACTCCTTGCTGGAGCAGGGTACTTTCTAGCCTGCATCTCAAGCTGGCATAGGAAAACAGAGGCCATTTTGCCAGACTTTTTTAAAAAAGAAACTCTCCAAGGAAACCAAAACTGAGCCTCCTTAGTCAAGATCTTTTTAAATATAAACCCTTCACATTGTTAAGATCATCACTGGTTAATGCTTTTCCCAGAAAAATCCAGCTGGCCACTGGATGTCACTGTTGTTGCAGAAAAACACCCCAGAAAGTTCACAAATGAGGCTGTGAATAAGGTGAGGTGAGTCACCCCAACCTGGAAATGGCCTTTTTCTTTCAGGTTAACCAGCGCAGTGCTGGTGCCACCTGCTTGCCCGGCCAGTGCAACACCTGGAGGCAAGGCACCCTCAAAGGCCTCCATCAGCAGCTGAGGGCGAGTCATCTGTGACCCTGAGTCACCTGTGCCCAGGTGTGTGTCCCTTCTTCCTGCTAGGTGCCCTCTGGTTTTGCTGAGACACGTGCCCGCTGAGCCCCTGGGCCTGCACGGCACATCCAACCTGGTCTCCACTTTGGACTCAACCCTTTCTCTTCTGCCATATAGCAGAGCACACTGCAGCAGGCACGTTTCCAAGCTTGCCCTTGATCATGGATTAAAAGCAATTATATGTAGTGTTGCTCTGTGGTTTTAGCTGGCGCTGCTGAAAAGGCAGCTGAGCGGAGCAGCACGACTTTCAAGGTCTGAGATAGTATCTCCATCAAAACCAGCTTTGTGCTACACAGATAATTTGCCACCTCAGAAATTACACCAGGCATCTCCAAACCCACTCAACCACACAGGGGAAAGCTGCCCTAAAAGACCATTCCCAGACTTATATCAGCCAAGGATTCCTTTGCACCACCATGGCGAGCCTCACTAATGCAGGCAAGGGGCTTTCTCAAGGTGTGATCTGAGGCTGTAGGCTGAGGCCCTTCCCACAGAGGGAAAGCAGGAGAAAAAAACCTCAGGAGTCCACAAAACCTTCTCAGATTGAGGTCACCAGGTGCAGATGCTGCCGCAGCATTCCAGGAGGTGCAAACTGGGACTTGCTTCCCACCTTACACTCCAAGCTCAAGGCTTTCTGCTTGATTCATGCCTGCTCTGACACTGGGAAGCAAACCCTCCAAACAAGGCAGATCAAACCAACAAACTCTTGTCCCTGGGGAGGAAAGGAAGGCAGGAGCAGACTACAGACATTTGTTAAGCTACTTAATATGGTTTGTTGCAAGATCCTGAGATACATGTGGTGGGGGAAGAGATCTAGAGTACCTACATCTGGAGATCTGTTTCCTTTAAAATGCAAAGCATGCCCAAGACTGTGGAATAATAGAAATCTGGGCTGGAAAACACCCATTTTAGTCCATCTAAATGTCATAAATCAGGATCAACTCTGCCTGGGCATGATCAGCTTTGATCTTAAGGATGTCAGTATAAATTAGAAAAAGGATGTCCATAGGACACTTTGCAGTATTTTTAAAGCATTAAGAGGTTCCTTGGCTGTGTCTTTTCTTTATTCATTTCTCTTTCTTTAAAAGCAAAACAGAAGAAAGACATGCTTTGGGAAGGACAGACAGTCCTTTGGCTGAAGGTCCTGTGGTAGAAGGAGAGGAGGTTTCTAGCCAGCAATGGTAAATACTCTACTAGCAGGGTCAGTAAATCTTATCTGTCAAAGAGACCATCTGTGTAGAGAGAAAAGAACAGAAAATAGTCCTGCACTATTTAGAGATTCTCAGCTGTAAAGGTGCTGTATGAACACAAACAGTGGTCACTCCCAAGCTGCCACCTTCTCCTGGACACTGCCTGCCACAACTCAACAGTGATGTGCTTTGTCCTGCAAAACTTCCATCTATAAATTACTTTGGCCATGCAAACAGTTGTACCAAGCCTCCACATCCCCACACACAAAGGAAATCTTGCTTATATATGTAAAATTTAATTGATCAAAAGTCTTGGAAAGCAGTATTTCTCAAGTACTAATTCATAAATGCTATGGCTATGAAGAACTTATTACACATTTATTCCCAATCAGACTATCAGATGTGTATCTATATTCCACTCATTACTAGTTATTTTTGTGAGTGTCACCCATGCAGGCCTACTCTCAGCCACATGGCCAAACATCCTAACCAATTTAAATTTAGGGGCTTTTTTTCTTATATATACACAGAATTTCTATACACATCCATGTTTTGAGCAAGCAGAAATATTTGATTTGAATCTCCACTGCAGTACTCTGGTTTTACACTGGTATAAACAGTAGTGGTTTCCACTGTTATCTCCCGCTGCCCAGCTGTTAACACTGGGGGAAAGCAGCAACAATGAAGGCAAGCACAATTTATCTAAACATCTCTCTCATAATATTGGCCCAGGAAGCAGACTTCTAGTGAAACCAAAAAGAGGGAGATTCAATGATCGTGTTAAGTTTTCCATGACACAGCTGTCCACTCCGACACATGGCCACATTCAAAAGCTGAGTAAGTTATTATGGAAGTTCAGAAACCTCAAAATATACACAACAGATTTCGAAAAACATTGTGGTTGTGTGGGTTCCAGCAGGCTTGAGGAATATGTTAAAATCCAAGCAAACAATCTACGCCTTCACCCCTTTCTGTTAACACATGAGTGTGTGAGCACATCACCAAGCTTGCATGGCAATTTGTAGCTCTGTTATTCACAGCCTTCATTAAAGAATAACAGCCCCTGTTTGAGTATCACGACGCAAAATTACTCGCACATGTGGACCAAACAGACACACCAAGGCTGCACCCTTATGGTTCCTGAGTGACAAGCTTAATAAGATTACGCTTGATCTTTCTCTTAATAAAGCTGGATGACATTCAAGCAAAGCCTGAGTTTTGTTTTAATGGTACATTAAGGGAACCCAGAGTTTGGCACAGCTGGAGGCCTGAACCATCGAACAAAACTTGGCACTGCCAGCATTCCCTTACGATCTCAGACCTCACATAATGAATATTTATATCTATATATACAGACATGCACGTATATTAAATACCTATCATTAGCTGGTCAAGGTCAACGCTCTGGGTAACAGAGCTGGATGTAATACCAAGAATGATGATGGTTCTTTTTTTTTTTTTCTTCCTTATGTTATGAATCACACAAATTAAGCAACCCACAGTTTATAGAGCCTGCAACATGATGGACTGCTTTTAAACCACACATACCAAGGGGAAGGAGAACAACTCCAAGAAATTACAAAAGCAAAAGAGAAGTGTCATCACCTTACTGTTTAAACCTGAACGCAGCAGAACACAGAGACTCCTGCTTAACTTTAATAACACCAGCAGCCCCAGCCGGCTCCAGGGAAGAAGTCATTTGCTTGAGATAAGTCAGGGCTTGCGTGTTTTGAAGCATTATGGGTTAGAAACTAAATAGTGTTAGCTGAGTCAAACTGATTTAAACCATCATTGCAACTGGCCCAAAGATTACAAAAGACAGATCACAAAGAAATTACTTGGAGGAGCAGAGGATATAATACTGAATTTTTATTTTGGGGGGAAAAAAAATGAAAAGAAAAATAATCCCTCCCCAGCTAAGACTTTACTTTTGGAAAAGAAAAGTTTCCTTAAAGACAAACTGAACAGTCCCATCTTCTCTTTCTCTCATCTCTGTAAACTGTGCCCTCAGACTGAATGTCTAAGTATCAGCCCTACAGAAAAGTCAATGGGTCTCAAGAACAAACAGGGAGTTCATGACGGAGCTGGCATCTGGATACACATGGGATGGGGATGGTTTAGACTGTGCAATTTATCTGCCAAAAAATTCATTTTTGTGATAGCCAAAATAGTTCCCAAATTACATTAACTGAGGAATACTGATGAGGAATTTAAGAGTACTGAAATACTGCCTTTTGCTGTCTCCAAAACAAAACAAAAATTTTAAAAAATTACGTTTTTATTTCAAACCATTCAGCAAGAATTTACTGAAATGGAATACGCGTACATTTAATTTCAAAAAGAACACAAACATGGACATTAAATTAAACACGTTGCACAGCCTGAATTTTCCTCCAGGCTTTTTGTTTTGGTGAGAAAATGAAAACGTTTTTGTTCAGCATTGACCCAATATAACTTTTCCTTCAATCGTTTGGTTCAGCCGACAAAACAAGACATAAATCATTTCCATTGCTCTAGACTGACTCCAGGTCTCTGGGTATGTGGATGAATTCCTGATCCTCAACCTCTCTCCTTCCCTTAAGATCTACGTGCAGTATCTTAAAGCCTGAACATGGTGGTGGGACCTTTCCTGGCAGGTAAGGACATACTCATGGACAAGAGGTTCACGCTTAAGACCTTGGAGAACTGGTCCAGGATGGGTGCCTGGCAGAGCCAAAATCTCTCTTTACAGAGTCCCATATTCTTCCCTAAAAGTCAGTAATGAGACTCCCATTGAATTCAAGGGAGCTGATGAGACATTTATGGAAAAGCATATCAGAGAACTGTGCTTCCTTCAGTCTTCAACCCAAAGCACTCAAATTCGCCTCTAGAGCTATGTACCTGTCCAGTCTACCTCTTTATTACTATTCACAATGCTTAAAAGTTTCTCCTTGTGTGCAATCTGACCAGAAGCTCACGAAATACATGAAAAATGCCTAGAAGGCATGTCCTGTGCAATCTGTCCTTACTTCCAGATGGTTTGAAGACAAAAGAGCTCCAGAGCACTGAGCACACGAAATTAGAGGTGAGCAGAAGTTGAACAGGAGACAAGATCCTCTTGCCTGAAGAGAAGCCCATGTTAGTAAGTTAAAGCACTAAGAGAATACACCTCCTTGCAGGAATTCAGTCCATAATTATCTAATTCAATAATTACCTTCATAGGTTAAACTGAGACAATCCTTGACTGAAATAAGAAATTCACGTCTGGCCCTATTAGAATTGTTGTGTCCAAACCCTGCAGTATTTTCATTCAACCAAACTCTACCTATAAAGCTCTAACACTATATTTTGGCTGACTATTCCGGGCTATTATATAAGCCCTTTGGCACTGGTCTATCCCAGATTTCTCCCAACCTCCACACGTTTTCTCACAGCCAAATTTCTGCAGGAAACAAAACACTTTTCATTGAGGCCAATTAGCTCAAGAACGTCAAAAGAAAAAAAAAAAAATCAGAAGGCTTTGGGTCAGTGACAAGAGCAATAGAGAGGCCAAGAAAATGAAAGGGACTTGTTCTGAAAATGTTTTTTACTATGTCAGAGCCAATTCCCAATGGAGTGAAACAAGAAAAACATTCCTAGAGACATTCGAGATCTGTCATGAATTCCCAAGGCACATTAAGAAGTCTCACTTTCCCCTCTGTCTCTCATTCCTTTCCGAGGTACATCATGGGGCTCCAGAAAGTGGATGATAAGTCAGGAGATCTGTACAGTGGTCCCAGACTTTCAAAGGCACAATGAACCAAGGGCTGGGGAATCCTACAGTAACATTCCAAAGTTTCTCTTGTATTTTTTTTTTAAACAATAGTAATCAAAATTCTATTTGATAAGGTGTTTTTGGTTTTTTTTTTGGTGGATGAGACCTTGGGACTCCTTCTCTCAAGTAACACTCACTTGGTTTCCTTGCAAAGTAAGTCTTCTTTGCCCCTGCTGCACCATCTTTAAAAGAAGCATAATCCACTTTCCTCCCAGAAGGAAATATTTATCCCATTACATGCCTGTATATTGATAAAACTAGTGACAAATGAACTTTGGAATGAACTTCAGGATACCATAACTACTGCCTTTCCCACCATCACCACAATCCTCATCACTGACTCCACATCCAGGATGAGGAGCCTCAGCAGAGCAGCAGACACCTCTTTTTTCCACACTTGTAGACATCAGACTCACAGATCTGTCAGTATTAGAACCAAATCTTACCTTTCAAGTTGTTTGAAGTATGAATTCAAAGGATTACTAAATATCAGTCTTAAAGGGCCTAAAGCTTCTATCGGGGGNGTCAAATGGGCGGGGGGGGGGGGGGGGGGGGGAGACCCCCCATCAACGTTTTCTAGCTGAGCTTTATTCAATGCTAGACTTTGCACTTCCAAATCTGTTTAGAAAATAAATGCCACGTGGCATCATAATATACTGAGCAAGTGATAGTCAGGCTCCCAGCAAATAATTCATAATGACATCTTTTGGGTTAGTTTTTATGACACTCTTTGTAGGACAGTGCCACGAGTTGGTCTTGAGTATTTCACCATGAGAACAAAATATTCCTCCTGACATCTAGCTCTGTGTTCATGGGTTCATTTTTTCTGATGATTAATTCTGAGTTCATATAGAGTGTGTTCAAGATTACACGGATTCATATTCAGTTGACCATATCTGAGAGGATTATTTTAGTGTGCCCCAGTTTATGGCCCATGAAACATGATCCCTCTTGTCTCTCCGTTTTTCTTACTCTGCCAGCAGTATTTTTCTAACAACCAGTACTTGGAATTCATATTATCAGCATAACAGCAGAAAACAGCTATTTTTCTCTATGAAAACCAGCTCTCAACCAGTGCCTTATACTTGCTCTCCTCTCAGTGCCAACAGCCAAGCAGAACACATCAAAATATCAAAAATTTCAAGGGAAATGCCCTTTAGAATAAATCTACATTTCAGGTCTGCCAATCCTGATAATTTTTTTGGTGCATTTAGCACATATTACTGCTGTTATTAATGATATCAACCTGTACAAGATGAAGCATAGTGGAAACATCCTGATGCCACCCTAAGCCATTGCTTGTGTCTCTCTGAAAAGCTGTGACCCACACTGACTACACTGGAAGATGTTTCCATCTCTATGCAAGAGCCTGGTGCCAGCAGCACAGCGCTGATCCTGGCACACAGCAGGCAGATGTGCTGTCTAATAGTTTTGGCAATGTCTGACCATCTTTCCTATCATGGTATCATTATCTTGAGCTGACTGCCAGCTGGCCTTAAGAGTGCTTGACGCATGAAACGCAGAGGAGCTTTCAACTGACAACACCCTGTAAATTATACACACCACTATTATTTCATGTGCAACCCCTAAAGATCTCAAAGCAGTTTAAGGACAGAAATCAGGTCCAACGCTGTGACCCTTACTTAACAAGTGTGAGCTAATTAGAAAGCTGTCCCATTGAAATAAGCAGAGTTCCTTAATAAAAGTCTGCTTAATGTGCAGCTGCACAATTCAAAAAATAAAAATAAAAAAATTACTTTGTTTCTCAAAGCCACAGCCCAACCATATCTCCCAGTGCTGTACTAAAGTGAAACGTGGAGCACTCCTATTCAAAAAAAACCCAAATCCTGATCAGTAACACAGTTTGGAACTGACAAATAATCATTTTACCAGATCTTCAGGCAACCTACAAGATAGTCATGTTTTGGTAAGCAGACAAAGTTCCCACAACTCAACAGCTGAACCAGAACTTCTGCTGCACACAACCTCGCCTGAGCCAACAGGCCACGCAACTTGCTCGTGAGAAAGAGCAGAATTTGAACTCAACCCTTAGAAGCAAAATCCTTGCAGCAATGAGCCGTGTATTAAGCTCCCGTTTTTCAGTATCATTTGCTGCTGTGACCAGAGCTGCTGGGATTTTCCCTTGGTGCTGTCATGCATCCCTTCCATCACGTGTCACCGCGGCCGCTCGCAGAAAGCAGAGGTTACATACACCGTTCTGTTTGAACAGAGAGAGCCTTTCACAGCCCCCCCACCCCCCCTCGGGCAGTTTTATTTTTCTTTGACTGATGCTGTCGACACATTATCTGAAGTCCANACATACACCGTTCTGTTTGAACAGAGAGCGCCTTTCACAGCCCCCCCCCTGGGCAGTTTTATTTTTCTTTGACTGATGCTGTCGACACATTATCTGAAGTCCACCTCGGAGCGCGAGGGCTCGCTGAGAGTGTTTGCATTGCACTTGTGCGTTACGCTACACCCGCGCTCGGGCACCCTCTGCCCCATCACTCACCGGTCCCACTTTCTGAGCACTCCACTGCCATTTGGGCCAAGCCCAACTCCAGCCCTCTCCCAGCACAGAGCACAGTCAAAGAAGGAAAGATAGGGGTTTTTTTTTTCAGTTCAGTTCTCAGCTGAAAGTCAACGAGTTGTGTGTTTATTGCTCCTTTTTTGAAACAAAAGAGCTTTTCTGTAAATACTACACTTATGGGAAAGATCAGATGCCACATTTTTTTCCACTGTTTTGGGGAACTGCAATATGGTCTCTACTGCACGCTTCTTTTGCAGATGAAGATACGAGTCAGACTATCTTTCAGTAATTAATAAATAAAATAAATATATTTTTTTACCAAAAGATCCTGAGTACAATAAAACTGTGCAGTGGCAAACTAAGCTTCCTTTTCATTCTTGTCTTGGAACGTTATTACTGTAGTTGATATATTCATGGAATCCTTTAGCTAATCACAGAAAAGACAGCACACCTTAACATTGATTAGCAGACAGTCTATGACAGTGAGCAGCAAGGAATACTCTGTGCATCTGGAATTGCAGTGCAAACGCATCTCATCCAGTACTCCAGGAAAGAATTTGGCCAGGATATCAGAGCATAGAATCTCTTTTCTAAGTGTGCTACTGGACCATTAGTCACAGCAACCCCTGGCCAAGGCTTGTGAGTCACCATGAAAGAGAGGAAGGACCTCACCATCCCCTGACAGCACGTGGGGGAACAGCCAGGGCTGATGCACGAGGTACAGAATTCCTCCTGAGCTGCCAAGAGCTCCCCCAGCACCTGGTCTTCTCTGCCATGGCTTGTTTCCATCTGTGGCTTGTGCCAGCTGAGAACAGTTAGTGAACAGCATCAAAGAGCACTTGCCAGTCCGTGACACTAGAGCAGCAGAAGCGAGATGTAAGGACATTGCCACAACAGGGATCAGTTTCCTTTCCATTGTCAAGCTACTTTTCCATAACACTGGTTTGCTTTATGCAGCATCCAGTACCTGGGTCCTGAAAACTCATAATATTAACAATTTTACATCCACACAAATGCAGATGTACTATACACACAGATACACAAGCATCTATATATTTTCCTGCAGAGGAAATATGATATTTTTGCTTTATAAGATGAACAAGAAGAATAGAAAACCAAGAATTCTGGGCTATTGCCCAAACCACACAGCTTTGAAATCAGCGGTGCATTGAAAAAAACTCCACACAACAAAAAAACCCCTACGTTTCCTTCCAAGAAAAGTGTCTAAGTTCTCCAATCTGTTTACGACTGATGTCTACCCACAAGAGACTAAATTCTGGGCTGGATGAGACTGGAGTAACATACAACATCAAAACCCTCTCCTTCCTGAGCTGGGGAACAATACCGTAAGTGTCTGTACATGGACTCAGACCCGGTGTTGCAGAACTTTTTCCCCAAACTGTTATATCTGCTTTTAATTTCCAATGAATCAGCAAACACATCTGTAGGCTACTACTCTTCCAGACCAACGCTCTTTGTTTTTTTATTCTCAGAGCTCATCTCTCTTTTCCCAACACCTGCTCACTGCTTCCTCTGAAATACAGTTCAGAAGTATTCAAGTACTCAGAAGCATTCAAATTTCTTCCTCTAAGAAGAGTCACTTCTTAGCTCTGATTTTAATTAAATTGTATTACAAATGAACTTAACAATATAGTAATTAAGGTAACTTGACTCTCCAGCTGAGAAAGAGAAGATCTACAGTGATCTCCAAAGGCTGAAGGTAGGTGGGGAGTGTGATAAACACAGTTCTGCACAGAAACAGTATCCAGATGATACAAGTACAATTGCAATATATTTCTAATTGCCCCAGTCTTTCTTAAGCAGCATCTAACTCTAAGAGTCTCTACTAGTATTAGTGTAATTTATCTGGAAAGCTCAGTTACTGTCTACCACAATGGAAACAATCCTCGGTATCAGCTAGATCTCTGCTCAGCTTTGAGCCAAGGAATCACTTTTGTGAATCCTCTCTAAGTCCCAGATCTGATGAGGTACTGAAAATGGACCTAAATTGCAAACACCATCACTTCCCACTTCCAGACTGCAGGCGCCAACCCAGAGGCCACATGAGGGAAAAGCCTGGTCTGTACCCCAGGAGCTCTGAGGGAACATCAACTACTCCTCACATCCCACTGCTGTTTTTCAACTCAACAATGAAGCCATCAGGGAGTTGTTCTTCCTCTGTGGTAACGTAAAGCCAACACTGCAGGTGTGCTGGGGTGTCAGGGCAGAGGCCAACTCCTGCTAATGGCTTGTTCTTTCACCTGTGCTTGACTGATGATGCTACTTCAAACACTTCTGGGGTCGGGATGCAAGGCTGTGTCTGAACGAGGAGATGAACTGACCTTTACCTGCCAGTTGTTGCTGGGATGATTGCCCAAGACCTTGCAGCCTCTAGGTTAGAGGTAGGACTTGCTGGGGGGGAGGGGGTCTCCATGGGAGGACAGCAGTACTACAAAGCTCCCTGCCATGCTCCTTAAGGCAGTCTCCAAACTTTAGTGTGGCATTTGTAGATTTTTTTTTAGAGCAGAGAAGTGAATTGAACCATCCTTATTTACCCCAAGCATAAAGAAGCTAAAAACTTGGCCCAGGACCAACAGGTGGCCAGTTGCAGAGCAGGAATATGAACACAGCTCTCCTGAGACTGATGGTAATGTCTGGAGCTCTCAGAGCATGCTTTGCATGCTCAGATGTAGCAGGGCCTGATAACGTTGTGCATGACCATTTCCCTACTTATGCTGGGGCCTTTCATCTATGAGACTTCACAGCTCTCACTGTCCTGTGTTTAACCTTGAGCTAAGCAGATAATTTATGACCACACCAATTCCAAAAAAGAAAAGGAAAAGCTGCAGTACTATTTTTGAAGTGAAGTCTGGCAAGACATCCTGCTCTCTCTCTCTCCACAAGTACTTTATGGCAAAGCCTGAAATGGTTTCCCGGGATGTAGTATATCTGGCATGAATCCCTGCCAGGCAAAATCTTGTCTTGTTTAATTAGCTCTCACAAATTTTCACCATCCAGCTTTCTCACTGAGGTCTGAACCACAGCTCCTGCTGTCCAGACACCATGGGGAGTGAGACACCACGTCCAAGGCCACTGCTGGTGGCCCGGCTGTGAAAATGCCTGATGGAAACTCATCTCATTAAACTTTTGAAAGATGGATGCTCTGGCACTGGAGCAGCTCCGAGCTCTCAGCTGGAGTTTCTGCTGGCCTCCAACTCTCTCTTTGTAATATTTTAGGTTTTGCCTGCTAGAAAATGACTTGCAAGAATGTTCTCAAGTGCCAGTGTTTGGAACCAGAGATGTTTCCAGCATTCCCAAGTCCTGGGATGCTTAGAGTTGATGTGCTGACTCAGATCACTCGAGACAAGCAAGTTAGTGAAAAGTTCAATCTGGTGGTAATGAGAGCTGGTGGAATTAGACCTCTGTATGATTTATTTAGTGTTTTGTAATCAGTATAGGGTGTTAATGTCAACCATTTGCTCCCAAACCTCTGCCTCAAATAGAGCAAGGCCAGTCAAAGCAAATGGCTCCAAACCTTCCAATGTCAGCCTCTCTTCTTTGTGAAATGAGTGGTTCCAAATATCTGCAGAAGTGCCTAGAAGTTTAATCCTATCCTCTCAATTAGCATTTCTTATTTGTATTGATTATTAATCAGTTCAGCCCCATGATGCTTCCCAGCTCCCTCCTAGAGAGACTGAAAATTTTAATGGAGCAAATCAACAAAACTTAACCCAACAGGTGTTGAGAGAAAAGCTATGATCAAGAAATATGGACATTTTGTGAAAAATTCACACAGTGCACAGGCTTTCAAAGATTCACTGACAGTAAATTATAGGATTTGGTGGTTCCAAATTACAGCAAATCATCAGGGTATCCCAGCTCCCCCCGCCCCTCAGATGCCTTCTGTACACCAAAGAATTTTCACCAATAATTCCTGGAAAACATACTCTTGTCTCCTGAGCTCTGTGGTCTCCATTACATAGCTTTTTCAAGGCCCAATCTGTCATGTTTATAACCCAGAGAGAATATGTGATGGAGCAAGAACGCTTATGGCTGTGGTCATCTGGAAAGCCCTCTGGCACACAGCAAAATACCAGAGGAGTAACAGAGCAACAGGGCTTGCTGCAAGCATACAAGGACCTGGATGTGTCTGTGGATCAGGGATTTTAGACTTTGCTTTGTTTCCTGCAACTCAACTGGAACAAGAGCTCTTCAAAAGACATCTTCTTTCTCTGCAGTTTTCACAAGAAGGCAAAGTTAACACTGAACTACAATCCCTCTAACTACTCAACAGGCTTGTCTTCTCCATCAAGGCAAAGATTTGGGGCTTCTGAGGTGATTTGTCTTATTTCCTTAACTGAATCCTACATGTCATGCCCCAGTGTTTGATACAAATCTTTTTTTTTTTCCCCCCATACTGCTCGTGATCAAGTGGGAATCTTTCCTTGTTCCTGCCTGTACTGCTAGATATTTCCCTTGGATTTTTTTTTTTTTTTAAAAAAAAACTTGTCCTGCACTTTCATAGGAAAAGAACGATTGCTAAAAAATCCATTAGCATGGTTTGGCCAGAGTCCAAAATTTCAGCTACCAAGAATGTTAAATCCTCCATCTGTTTGCTAGTTAGATAATGTTACCTTTGAGCTTTCCTTTGGCTGCTAAAGACACTTTATCTGCCTTAAATGTTGCAGAAAATTACACTTCAGGTCAAAGCCTGTGTGCCATTAAATAAGGTGGGGGAGGGAAAGGTTCTTGCTATAAATTTCCACCTTTAGTTCCTCCTAGCTCTTGGTACATTCAGACACAGAGGAGTCTCGAGCTGAGCATAATCATACTAATGACCTGGATAATTGATGGTGAATGATGGATATGTTGAGCTAGACTCTAATCCACTCTTAAATATTTGCTTGACTTTTTAAAAATCAAGGGAATACCCCAAAGGGAAGGAAGTTCTTTTGCACAGGAGAAGCTAAGCAGCTACAGTGTGCTCAAGTGAACATTTGGCTAAGACATTACCCTGTGCCTCAGCTGGGGATGCAGACTGGGCAGCGAGGCCCAGCTCGCTCCTTAGTGCCAAAGTCTTGGCTGTAACATCCATCAGAAACCTCCAGGGAGAGGTGACTCAACTGCTTTCACTGACGTGATCCCACTGAGGGCAGGCCAGGAGGTGACCCTGCACAGTCCCTCCCCTCCACCATTTATCTCCTCACTTCTCATTGCGGCCGATGGGACACACAGTCGGCCACCTTCTCCCTGATGACTGTGTTGGGTGTGGAGCTCACACAACTGACATTCACAGGAGTTTTCCTTATGGCTTCTACTACAACCTCCTTCCACCTGGGATTTCACCAAAGAGCAGGGGTTGCTCCCAAATGACATC
This sequence comes from Pachyramphus minor, assembly GCA_013397135.1. NCBI lineage: Eukaryota > Metazoa > Chordata > Aves > Passeriformes > Tyrannidae > Pachyramphus > Pachyramphus minor. Next base: position 303,567 of record VYXB01004451.1, read on the forward strand.
ACAACTTCCCATCTGTCCCTGGCCTGGCACAGCAGGTGAGTTCCAGATGAGCGCTGGAGAGAAAAAGCAACAGCCGCTCAAGCCTCTCCTGTGCTCCCTGAGGAGGCAGCAGCCCCTGCTGAGAAAAGCTAACAGGGAACCACTAAGCACAACTGCGTGGGACACTGACAGCTACTTATCAGGAAGGATTAAAACACGACCCCAAACCCACAGAAATTCTGGCACCGCGTTTAGCAGATCCAACGCACATCTGCCTCCACTTAGGTCTGTTACACACTCTCCAGGGGTGGGTGGCTGGACAGGATTGGTCTGAAATGGGAACAAATGACTGAACAGAACATAAAAACCTGAGATGCGACTGGTTGAGACCAGAAGCAACTTGTTTTAGGTCAGCACAGGGATCCTTGCATCCCACTGTCTGGAGGATGGCAGCCAGAGGCTGGTCTTGCCAGTTGGCAATTGTGGGTAGCAGGAGATTTGGGGATGGGGCTCAGTGTCTGAAATGAGAGGTACAGACCAGCCTGCTCTCTCTCTGCAGCTGGGAGAAAGGTTTCCCACCATCCAGCCAAGTTTCCTTAGCAGCAGCTGTGGGACTTAATTTTTAGGGCTAGAAAGAGATTTCTAGGCACAGAGCCCCATCTGCAGCAAAGTCAAACTGAACTTGACAGCCACTGTGGGAGGTCAAGAGAAAAATGCTTGAAATAGATTGAGTTGTCACTCCATCTTCCCCCTCAAAAAACGAGCTGGCGAGGAAGAAGACCGGCCTGGCTGAAGAGAGAGCTTTGGCTGGAACTCAGGAAAGAAAGAAGAGTTTATGACCTTTGGAAGAAGGGACAGGCATCTTGGGAAGACTGCAAGGATACTGTGAGGGTATGCAGAGAGAAAATTAGAAGGGCCAACGCCCAACTAGAAATTAATCTGGTTACTGTCATAAAAGGCAATACAAAAATCTTTCTATAAATACATTAGCAGTGAAAGGAGGGCTAAGGAGAATCTCCATCCTTTATTGGATGTGAGGGGAAACACAGTGACTAAGGAAAAAGTGGAGGTACTCAATGCCTGCTCTGCCTCAGTCTTTAATAGCAACACCAGTTGTTCTCTAGGTACCCAGACCTCTGAGCTGGAAGACTGGGATGGGGAGCAGAATGAAGCCTCCTTAATCCAAAGGGAATGGTCAGTGACCTGCTACACCACTTTAACACACACAAGGCTATGGGGTCAGATGGGATCCACCCCAGGGTACTGAGGGAGCTGCTGGAAGTGCTCACTGAGCCACTTTCCATCATCTCTCAGCAGTCCTGGCTACTATTAAAAGATGTGCAGATGTGGCACTTGGGGACATGGCTTAGTAGTGGACTTGACAATGCTGGATTAACAGTTGTACCTCATGATCTCAAAGGTCTTTTCCAACCTAAACAATCTTACAATTCTATGATTCATTCAGGAACAGAGAAAGCACCGATGTAAGCACGAACAACATAGAGGTGGGAGGACTGGTGAGATACTGAAAAGGTCACCCTTCAGCTCAAAATCCAGCCTTACACAGAGCAATACAGAATTCATTAGTCACTGCTGTAGATGTGACTGACTTAGGGAAAAGGCCTTGAATAATTTCTGATGGAGAAACATCTGCAGGGCAGTTGTGCAAGAAAGGTAGCCACAGCGTGCATGATTCCCAGGTACACACAGGGTCTCAGTGATTCCCAGTCCCCCTGAGGATATCAAATGCATGAAAAGAAGAGCAAAGACAACATGGGCCTGGATTGTGCAAAACCCTTTCCTCAGTAATAGACCAGCACTGTCTAAATGTCCATGATCAGTCCTGCTTTTTCCACAGAGAAGCCAAGCACGGCTGCTACCATTGACCTAGGAAGTGTGAATGAGCCGTTTGTTTGGAGAGAGATGAAAGGAAGCGTGCAAATGAAGCTTGTCTCCATCACCACGACAGATTTACTTCTTCAAGTGGCCTCAAGTAGCCTTGGAAAGGAAATCTGGAATGTTGTAACATTCATAAATATTTGACTGTTCTGTCTTACCTTGAAAACAGGCAGAAACTCTATCCTAAAGAAAGCACTCCCAGATTGAACAGTCATTTTGTTAAGCAGGCCATGACCTGGGGAACTAGGTATTGGTGACATTTAATCTGTATCTATATCTGTGCACATGTACAAACACACACAATAAAATACAGTGGTTGTCCCAAGGAAAGCCTGGCAAGCATTTGAAAACAAAACTAAATCTAAGCTTGGCCACTTAGATTTACAAATGAAGTCTTGTGAGGTTTAGAAGCAAATCAGAAATATTTTAAACATGTTAGAGGCGATAAATCATTATTTCTCCTTTATTTTAGTTAACCCCAGAAATCTAGAATATTTTATTATTTTCAGTAGAGCACAATATCCAGTGCCTTAGGTGTCTCCTATCTGATCTAACACCAATGAGTTATGGCAAACTCCCACCTTTCATTCAGGCTTCCCACTTAGTCTCCACAGCTGAATTTGAGAAGAAGCAAACAAGAAGTGCTTGTGGAGAGAGACAGTGAACAGGTATTTTAAGATGCACCATGTAATGTGATCTGCAATTTAAAATTTCCACCACTGCACAGATCCAAAACAAAACCCTTCTACTTCTGTTGAGATGGAGTAATTTGGTACCTGTGGTGCTGCTGGCAGCTACAGAAAAGGAGAACAAAATAAATAAACTCAAGGAGCTTCCTTCTTGAGATACAAAAGAATCTGAACATGCTCACCCAATATGAAACTTGTACTTTCAGTGGGTATGAACTGTTTAAAACTGTCACAGTTTAGTTGCTCAGCTGATTCTTTAACTGAAAAACGTGTAATTTGGACCCACAGGAAACTTCCCCTACCAGCTGGTTTTGAATGCTGTGGTACTCTCTCCTCTGGGTATAATTAGACTGCAGTAACCTAAACAGCCCTTCCACTCCCATCATTTTAATGTCCCCCAAGATGGTAAACAGCATTAAGGCCTCATTCCTGCAGCCTCCAGGTCAAGAAATATGTATGATTATATGTATATCTTAAATGCTTTTCTTCATTACCACAGATTAAGAAACAATTATTTCACTGAAATGAATTGTAAAATCTGACACACTCTGCCTTAAGTCTTTCAAAACCACGTCAACACAGGATCCACATCTTACTCAGCATGGTATGACACCAAGTTCAATGGAGCAGGAACTAATTTAGCCTTCATGTCAACCATAAAAGAATAATAAAGACAAATGACAAAAAGAAAAAGCATTTGCCATATCCTAATTGCTTCTTCTATAAAAAAATATACTGTACATTGAGTAACTCGACAGATGTGCACATATACTGATTCTTCTTTTTCCAGTTCGCAAACTATTTCAGTAAATAAATTTAAAGAGAAAAAAAAAGAGGGGAAAAGAAAAGGAAATAAAGAAGAGAAACACTGGTTTTGTTTGTCCAGAGCATATGTTTTAAAATGGATTTTCAAAATTATTTTTGAGCAGCCAAATCTTAAATATTTTGTTCTTGGGTTTCTATAATCTTTTGTAATATATTCAGAAATTTTCTTCTGTAAAATAATAAAAATCAAGGTCCTGACATCATAACATATCTTTGAGTTTTCTGAAATACAGAAAACCCTTAAAAATGGGTTGTGCTTCAGGCGGAAAAGGCCCTTCAGATTAACAAATCCAGTTTTATGGATGAAAGACATTGCTTTATGCAGTATTTTTCATAATTAAGGTGACATCTACTTGATTTTGCTCAGAGTTCCTCCCAGAGGCATCTGTTTTTACCCCTGAGCCAACTAATACTGAAAGAGTATCTAGTCTGTCTTCATTCCTGGCCAATCTACATCCTTTGTTTCTTCTGGCTTTCAGGTAAATATTCCGCTCTCTTCAGCATCCTCTCGTTTGTAACTAAGATATTCCCTCCCTGTCCACTTTGCTTGAGGGGAACTTTAAAATTAGTGTTCTCCTAGGTCTTCAGTTTGCTGTCCACCAGAACATGCTCATGGATTAAGTGCTTGAACCCTTCACAAACAGTGGGCACGCAGCACAGGGCTGCAGAGATGGAGTGTGTCTTCTCCAGGAAGCTGAAAAAGGTATTCTGAGAAAGTGAAGACAGATGAAGACATAATTTTGCTCTTTTGTATTTCCAACCTCAGCTGCATCTCTAAACAACTGTGCTCGTAGGGGCTGGGATGGAGTAATCTGTCCTCCTTTCACTGCTCCAGCTAAACTTCCAGCTCATCATGGAGATGATGGATGATACCTGGACTGTTGTTTCTTACTAGCTATAGGGGAACACAAGATTTATGAATAATGCTATTGATGGGACATACAGTAAATTTCACATGGGATTAAAGAAAGTTGGTTCATTAACTAGATTTAGAGAGAGGCAGAACCAAAATGATTAATCAATGGCTGACAAGGAAATCACATTTAGCCCAGGAAACACGTACATATCCTGAAGGCATATGTTCACTCACTTAAGTAATTTTGCTAAACACTCAAAAAATTTAATTGAACAAGTGAAAGATTCTGCAATAAATTAGACTCAGAAATGAAGATTAAATCCGGACCTGAGAAAAGGAAATACATTTAAGTTTCATTTTTCTTCTGCTGTTAAAGTACTTGATATTGCAAATCTTCTTTTTTTTTTTCTTTTTTTTTCTCCAGTGCCACCTATGACATCAGAGAGTGCTCAGGAAAAAGGGGAAGCGAAGAAAAAATTCAAGTTTAAGTCAATTTTTATAGCACTTTAGTTGACTTTGGTTGAAAGAGCTAGTTTGCAATAGATCCTCTAGGAAGAACAGGATATGCAATAGAGTACTCACTGAGTAGAGAAGATCCTTAGGAAAGGAGTAAGATCATCTGTGGTAGTCAACATGACATTAGAAAAAAAACAGTCATGTCAAAAAAAATAATTCTTTCCTTTCTGAGATAATTCAGCAGTAATTGGTAAAATGGCTATTTACAGCAGCAAGCCAAAAGAGATTAAGTTTCTGCTTACAGAACTTAAAATACGTAATATTAATAGAAAACACCTCAAACAGTCTGAAAACTGACTGCACCAAAAGATGTCAAAAAGTAGCTGTAAAAATGGAGAACCACCTGTGATGGGAGCTTTTCTAGCAAAAAATTTATAGGGATTGGTAACGAGCCCAACATTAGTCAACATTTTCATCCATGATTTGGAAATTATTCTCGAACCGCTGCCAATAAAATCCACATGCACGAGACAGACTGTCAGCGTGGTGAATTATGAAGACATGAAGCCCTCTGAACAGATTTGCCTCTTGGAACAAGGCAGGCAGGAACACACCAACACCCAGAGAGACTTTTGCAGATGGGGGATACAGGTGAGAGCTCTCGGAAGATGAACCTGGATGCTCATTGCTGGCCGCTGACCCCTCCTCTCAGCACACTGCTCACCTGGGCTGGATGTACAAGATATCTGGTTTGGTGTCTGAGTGAGATTAAACTGTGCACATCACACACAGCTGCAGAGATCTGCCTTCAAAAGAAACGCCCTCAGGAGCAGCATAACTCAAGAAAACTAGTTGTGGCAGGTTGCTCCAGCATGGATTTTTGGATTCTAATATCGACTGAGCCCATATGCTCCAGCTTTTCCTTTGTTAGGGCACAACAAGGATTTCCCTCCTTTTCCTGGCTGTGTATCTACAGGTAATATGTGCAGGTAATATGTACAGATCAAGTCTGTATCATTTTTCCAGGGTAACATTGCAGAAACACCACTCTGCTAAAGATCTTTAAGACTCTTCCTGCCTTTATGAAATTAGTCAAGGGTTAATGGGGAGGGAAAACGAAGTGACCAGGCAGACACATAAATCCACTTTCAGTATACCCACATAAGCCTTGTTTTCTTAAGAAACCACAAATAGAAAGAAGATCAACAGGATAGTTCAAGGACCAGGAAACAGACCCCACAGTAGGAGATTTAAGTAGCTTGGTCAATTTAGCGTGAGATGGAGAGGTCCTGACTGCAGCTATACACATTTTTGCTAGGAAAAATTGTGGAAGTGGACAGATTCATCAGGTCAGCAGAGAAAGGCACAACCCAGTCGGTCAGAAGTTACATGAGACCCATGCTAAACAGAAAGAAGGTTCTTCATCTGTTTGTTTATTTAGACAGTTGCAAGTAAAAACTATTGGAAGTGCTAATACAAGGGGAAGTGGAGAGAGATCCCTCCATGTCCTTAAAATGACTCCAGATGCCATACATTTTAATGGACTGCTCATATGCAGAGCTGTAGCAGGTGACACTGCCCCACCTGGTTCTGGCATATTTTGTGACATCTGTTTGCCTTAGGGCCACACTCTGACTCACACAGGATGCAACTCCACAGAGGACTCTTACAGATCTTGTTGTAGACTGGGACAGGGGTGGTGCCATGTAAGTTCAAAAAAAGAAGGTGGGACAACCTCCACGATGCCTCTCTGAACATGGTAGTTCAAACAGGTGAGTTGGATCTTGTCTGGACCTGAAGGCACCCAGAACCCTCTAAGATTTGGTCTTTGACCCCTTGCTAAGTCTTCCTGTTCATTCCCCCCTCATCCTCAAGACAACCTGACCAGTCAAGCAACAGCCTGGAGATGGAAGAGAGCCAGGAAACATCCCCATTCCCATACACAAAGCTCTGCTAATACTCAGTACTGCTCCTGACGATACTACTAGAGCTTCTTCTGTTGTTTCAGTGGGAGAAAGATCAAGTTTGTATCATTTTTCCAGGGTAACATTGCAGAAACACCACTCTGCTAAAGGAATGGCTTTGATTTGTCGCATAAAAGGCCTCACAAACTGACAGGTTTTGTCTGATTTTCTCTGGGCAGTGGGGGAAGGAACATATTTTCTCCTCCAAAAGCATTCAGCAAATTTGTACTGCGGTCAGCTAATTTTATTACTTCTCATAAATGTCTGTTCCTGTAATGCTCTCAAGGTATTTTCATAATTCTACCTTGGGAATTACAAATCAACTTTCTCTTTGATAAAGTAACCTGCAGTATTTTATTTTATTTTTTATGTTATGAACAGCTGAAAATGTATGACATCCCATAAAATGTCTGGGTTAGGCCTTTGAATATTGCTCCTTTTAAGAAGTCTTTTAGCATTGAAGCAGAGAAATACAATCCTAGGATTGGAGTCTATTAGGCAAAAAGAGGAAAGGAAATCCTTAAAGCCCATGTCTAGAGTGTCTTTAAAGTTGCTTTTCTGTATTCCAAAGGGATCTAACTTCCATTTAATTAAATTCTTGTTTAAGAAAAAGGAACCTGGAATATTTTATTTATTTATACATTTTTGCAGAAGTTTATGATGAAGTATATTGGGGAGGGGCGAGGGGCAAGGAGAGAGGTACTCCCCAAAGACAATGCATATTTAAGCAATGAAGTATTTTACTAGAGAGCCTAAAAATTGGCTTCATGGCCTCAGAGGCAGAGCCACAGCGTCTCTCACATAGCAACAACTGCACACAGAGGAAAGAGCCCTCTACACTTAAACAAGCCAGGCCGCATTTTCATTTAATCACCTCTGAAATCACAGGCTGGGGAGCACTGCTGAGGTACTCAGCCAGTTTTCTGTCATGTAATTGTTATGAGAATTTTACAAGGCTAATTTTGACTTTTTTGATCAATGTATATCAAATTCTGACCTAAGGCAGTAACACATCTGTTTGTAAACGGGAGAGGCTATGGTACAGGGATAGCCAGCAATTTGGGGATATAATTTCGGGATCTAAATGACACTCAGAGGATTTTATATTTTAAAATCAACAAGCAAGCCATTTTCCCCAGCAGCCACTCTGGCCCAGGATCTATGCAGTATCTCTGCACTTAAAGAAATAGGAGAAAGAAGACAGAAATGCTTGTCAGAGATGAGCATTTCTCAGCACATCCTTCCACTCTCCCTGCATTAGGGAATTGCTGGACCAGGGGTTACACTTCAATTATAACTTTAATGAGCCACTGGTGAGCTTATCTTCTATGCATGTGTCAAAACTTTCTGTGTAGCCACTAGAAAGAGAGAAATAACAGAAGATGGTTCACCAGGTCCCTCCTTTCCTGACACAGCTATCCCAAAGCAGCGATGGTCTGTGACCACATGTTCTCCTCTTTTGCTGAGGTTTACATAAACAGCATAAGAGGTAAAACTTCTTCAAGTTCCTCTGAAAGATTACTGTCTTCTGTCTAGGACTCAAGACCTTACATGATATCAGATCTAGAATTACTCCCTCTGTCACCTACATTGAAGGGGAGAGTGATCAGCTCGTTTCAAACTACGTAGTCCCACACTTATAGCAAGGTCCAAGGATGCTTCATGCCCTGTGACTCCTTGTCCAGCTCTAATCACTACACTACAGACACAGTTTATTAAATATAATACCTCAATGTTAGCATTTGAGGTGCTGGACCTACATTATTTAAAGGCTCACAGGTCTGTGAGAATATTTACCTTTAAAAATGCCATAGGTCCAACCAAGCCTCCCTGGTTTAGCATCACTGAAACGCACCAGTCTGGAGCACAATATGGAATGATGTCTCTGGCATTCCACCTGGCTGTGATGGGTCTGCACACTCACAGCTGGAGCAAAGGCAGTGGCCATTAGTACATGTCCAGAGTGAATATCAAAGCCCTATAAACCCTCAATGTTTATAGAAGAACACTGTAGCCACTCGCTTGTTTTGGAAGTGATTGCCAACAACAAAAGTTAAATCATTCAAGCCTATATAAAATCCCTGAAGCCCCCATCCAGCCCTTGGAATCAAGAGTGCAGAGGGGCTTTGTGATCACACAAACCTGCTGGACTAGTGCACACCACACATCCCACAGCATGCACCATGCCAAGCACAGCAGCCAGGTTCCAGCAGAGTCAATGGGATTCCTCACACATTCAGAGTTAGGCATGGCAGGAAGAGCTTTGCTGAATCAAGTCCTCATTGATTACATGGAAAATCAGACAACACAAAAGATACACAACTACTGAGGTTTGGGGATTTTTCTATCCTATTTTATCTTGGATTCCAAGCAGTGCTTTGAGAGTTATTGCTGATTTTTGTTAGAGACCTCCAAGTGATTTCATTACTTCAGCCAAGATTTAAAAGCAGAGTAGAAGTCTCAGGAACATTGAATATTGATTGTTTTCATCCAAACAGGTACACAGGTAGAGAAAACAGGACTGACCTGTTCTCTCTGCAGCAAATGAGACAATCTCTTCTTTAGCATCAGAGAAATCATTAATGCTGCAAGCAGATCTTAATTGTTCTCATCACAGTAAGACTCATTGTAGCTTATAGATTACATCTGAGATCCTGCTCAGAGACTTTACCAATGCTGATTTACTTAACCTAAAACCCTAGCCCCATTTTTTATGCTTCCTGCACTAGTCACCTGTAAAGTTACTTGAAAATAGCTAAAAGATGATTATCAAACTGCTGACACACGATACACAGAAGAGTGACTTCCTCACTCACTTGGTAATAGTTTCATTGACCACACTACAAGAGGAAAAAAAGCCCATTTGTTAAATATCGAGAATGGAGACACTCTGCCATCAAGTAGATCTTTGATTGAGGGATGACTGGATAGTTTTTGAAAGTCAAAAGAATTTTGCCATGTTCCAAGAATGCCCTTTGCACAGAACAGAAACCTAAAAAAACCCAGAGTGACTACCTCAAGGACAAACTACATAGAATCTACGTGGGGTAAAGGATAAATCCATGCTCATGGAGTTAGGCTATTAATTTGGAACAGAAACCCATGGAAGAGCTGTGAGCTATGAACTGCCACCAGTGATTTCTCATTGTGGAGAGAGGCCCCATGTGGCCATGAAGGCCTGCAAAGGGTAGCATCACCTAATACAGGTCTACAATAGAAAGCCAGTCTCCCTCCAGTGGACGAGAGAAGCTCCTCTGAAGGCAACTCAGAGCATTTACAGCCATCCAGAAATGTGCATTTTTCTCCCCTGTCTAAAGCAACAGCCTATGCCTCCTCCTTAGCCTTTGGACTAAAAGGAAAACTAAGGATACATGCACACCAAGCTTTGAGAAAAGGCTGGGGGAATGCTTTCAGCACCCCTGTTTGGAGGCTTCCTAACAGAGGATGCAGATGCCTGTGCATGCCAGGCAGGTTAACAGAGCAGTTAACAGGACATCAGATACTCAGCACCAAGACGTGCACGGGGAGACCTCGGTGTAGACGAGCTGAGAAGCCAACATGCTCTCCACTGCTCTCAAGCTTGCTTTTTAAGAGTGATTTAGACACATCCCATAAATCTAAGTTAACCCTATAAGCCTGGGGAGCCAGAGTCCCAGATTCAGCTCAGGACTAAGAAGGGCTTTGCAGCATTAGCTCATTCTAAACAACCAAACCTGTTTCTTGAAACATTTGCGTAGATTTATGAGGCTCTGGTGGGTGGGAACCTGAAATAGATACCATGCTCTTCTCTTCAGTGCAAGAATGATTTATGCTGCCAGGCAGCTCCTCGGCACAGAGCCAGAACAGACCTATCAGATGCGACTCACAAATGTTGTAAAACTGAGTAAACCAATTGCAACGTGAGCATCGGTTCTGTGAGCACGTGGGCCCCGACGGGGAACAACAGGTGCACAGCATAATTACAAGCAAGGAGAAAAACAAGAGGTATGTACAAGAGACAAACCCCCCAAAGTTGCATTCTCATAAATCACCGTGACAACTACAATACCAACCAGGAAAAAGAGACAAAAAAAAAAAAAANAAAAAGAGAGGGAGATATAAGCATGGAAAAAGTGTCATAGCAGATTGAACAACAGAACAACAGCATTGGAAGCAGTCGTGTTAATCCCTCATGGACTATCTCACCATAATGATTATTTATTCCTTACAAATGGGAATTCTAATCTGCTGATTTTGTGGTTGCATTTTTGTGGCTTAACATTCCACATGTCACAAGAAACATCGGCCTCCCCACCCTGCCTAAATCCTCCCCTGGCTAAATTGATCACATGTGTGGCACACAAACTGAATGGCCACATGCAAACATCTCATCTCTGATGGGCTGAGTCCTGTTGATCCTTAAAATAAGAGGGAGTCTAATGATCCTATCTTCACTTCTGCAATGTGACTTTCTTCCTAAAATGCCACTGGAATAATTTTGTCCACTAAAAAAAAAACAAAACCCAAACCCACAGAAAAAAACCCAAAGAAAACACCATAATATTATCCTGGATCCCAGCAGCTATTTACTAAACATTCCTTTACCTAACCAAATTAAAAAAACCAAAACCACTCCCTTCTCAAACACACACATGTAAGAGATTTGGATGTGATTTGAGTTGGAGTGGTGCTCCACTGTTGGTTTGCAGCCAGCACAGAACCCAAGAGCTCAGTCTCCCTCAGTGGATCTAGAATTTTCCTGTCTACAATTAGACAACTGATTTATTTGACTCCAAAATGATCAGAACCAGAGGATCAGCACCATTCAAAACCTTTCTAGCAACTCATGACAAGTTACAAGCCCCTACAACCTCACCAAGTCCTACAACACCGAAGATTATTCCATGGCAATTTCTCCTACCAGCAGTAACAAGGCTTGTCTCAGCATGGGCTGGAGGATGCTCAGTACCCTGAGAAGGACCTTACAAACAAAGTATCTCTCTGTGGAGCTTGTCTGGATGGGGAAGGCTTCCACACAATTTGCTCTTGAAGATGCAGAGCACAGATCACTTATATATCCTCCACTGGAGATGGGACTTGCCCTTCTGGCATGAGTAGCTCAATGCCTGGTCCTGCTTTCTCACATCCTCTAAAGTGTGAAAGGAAAATGTCTCTATTGCTCTCAGGTTTGGCAATGCAACATAATAAAAAACACTTTAATAGAAAGCAGCCTCCTAAGAATCACAGAAGATCCACGAACCGACTGCCCCCCACACACTGCTCACACTTCTGGTCTTCACCACACAGTCTTTTCCTGAGCTTTGAGCCTTTGTGGCTGCACAGAGCTGTGAAGCCACAGAAAAGCTGCAGCTCTCTGTTTCCTTGTGTCTCAGGGAGACACCCACCTGCCCAGCACAGAGGGTATGTGAGCAGTGCTGCCCAGAACCCAGCCAAGCCCTGAGCACCCACACAAGGTACCAGCCAGCTCACTCCCTGCCCTGCTTCATACTGCCCCAAGTACGACCGCTGGGCACGGCATGGGGGGGATCTGTGCTGGGAACTGCTCCTGGAAGGCAGTATGGACACTTGGCTCTGCACTTCTCCAGCAATATCACAGCAGGTGCCCTCTTGGATAACCAGAAAACCAGCACAGATGCAGCTCACCCCCATGTGACTGGATGGTCCCAAAGACAAGCACCCATTCGGAGGTCTCCGTGCCCCACGTGCACGACACAGGCACCCGATTCCTTGGAAGAAGCACATGGCATCTCGTGAACCTGCATTCCCCCAATCAAAGAGCTGCCAAACTGATGCAGAGGTCTGTCAAAATTGACACCAGATGCATCCTCCACCCAAGTTCAGCCAGGACAAGCTGATGGGATTGCTATCCCGTGAGGACTTACAGCTGGAGGCTCCATCAGCACGTGATATTAAAGTACATCTGATGATAAAGAAGGTGTGCCAAATAGCTAAATTGTAGCCTTCCTCCAACATACCAAATAACAAGGCAAACTCAAACTAAATTAGAAGGCAAATAGTGGATTAAGTAATATAACAATCGGCATATGTATTACATTTGATGTTTTACTACACCAGGATGTTAATAATGAAAACAATCCTTTCACTACTCAACCTCATAAACCCACAAAAGAAAGTGTGTTCATCAGATCTCTCTGTCCAACCATCCAGGGGATGGTTTGTAGCAGGAGGCCACATGAAAATGAGAGTAAAGATAAAAAAAGTACAAACTAGGTTAAAACACTCCCAAATTAGCTGCCTGCATTCAGTTATATCAATGCATTTCCAGCCCAGCTGGTACTCAGCTGCTAGAGGAGGTGGAGAAAGATGGTGAACCAGAATAATAGTAATTTACTGATTAAAAGATGCACTTCATTAGAACATTTTGCTATTAAATTTCATATTGCTTTTCTCTTGCAAACCTAAACAGATATTAATTTTCATAATGCGCATTGAATCTGCCTAATTAAATAATTTTTTAGAGCAATATTTTTCTCCCGGGAAATGTTGTCTCAGCTCCAAGACATTTTGCAGATGATGTTAGTTTTGACAAAATTACTGAAAGGGAAAATTCAATTTCAATCAATTGGACATTGTAATACCATTGTTAGAGTTTTCATAATTTCTGTCTAATAGCATTCACTTATTTTTTGAATAGCACTCACTTTTGACTGACACATTATTTTGAAATATTAATATCAGTGTTAAAATGATTCCACATACCATACTGTTGGCATGATGGCTAATCTGCTATCTTCAATGCTTGGCAGTGTTCAGTCAGACTCAAGAGGGAAACTAAGTCAGGTTTCCACTGAGGTTCATTTTGGAGTCGGCTGGAATTTCTGTTCCAAAACCTTTTAAACATTTGCTTTTTTGATTCAGCTTAGAGTACAAACACATTTCTTTTCCTGGAAGAGAAATTCCACTTTTCAACATCCCGTGTGTGTGGTGATGATAACAGCATTTATTTCCACTGATTTTCAACCACTGTTTTGGAAGGAGTTTAAACAAAAAAAAACACAACCAAACAAACACCAGAAGAGTTTTCATCTGGTGCCATAGCAGAGATTCCTCCAGAATACACACCAAAGTAATGGTCACCTGCAGCTTTATGTCCTGTAATACAGCTGCTTCACTAAGGTACAGCACATCTCCTGTACTGGGAAGTTTATCTATAACATGAGGACATGGCAGCCTTTTCATTATTGCTATTACTCTGCTGTAATTCCTTGAACCTCAACGTAAGACTTTGGATTACACTATAAATCCATGTTCATATCCCAAAGTCAAGGCAGAAAGGAAATATTTCAGCCCTTCTGAAAGGAGGAGCAGCTTAGGGGTTTCCCTAAGACACAGGAACCTTTCCTGTTAACTAAACCACCTTTCCATGGAGGAGCATCACCTTTAGGTCATGCTTCTGCAGCTGGGCACAGGGATCACAGCACCAGGCACTGTGGGGACTTATTCACCTTATTCACAGTGAATTTTTGCAACACGTTAGATGCTTCTTAGATGTTTCAAAGTGGGATTCCTCAGGCTTCACAGTCACAGAATAAGAGTTCAACCATGGGCAGTCTTGCCAGACAGGCCCAGCTACAGAAAGTAAAGACCAACCACAAAGAAGAATGAGGCTTTGCCTCTCAAAGAAGCAGTTTCCCTTCATGTTCTGCTGACAGTCACTCAGGTCATGAGGTCTCTTCACCTTTAAGGCTGAGGAAAGCACAGTGGCTGTCTCACAGCTCAGGACAGCATAGAGTAAATGAACATGGGGCAGCATTTAATCACTCTTAATTCACACAAGGATGAAACTATGCAACTATCCAAGCTGGAAAACCGAGCAACAGAGCTTAGAAACTTCTTTATTTGCCATGACATGCTCTTCCACCATATCATGTGGTAGAGCTGTCTTATAAATGCATTAGAAGGGTCTGTGAGTGAATCTGAAAGCTGCTATCCTGAGTGTCAGCAGACAAGTAAGCTGCAGAGGAGCTCCAAGAGAACTTTTCATGGTAATGTTGCCTTCATATTGCAAATGCATCAATCACAGTAATTATGCTTTGACATGTCACCTCCTTTATTCTCTTTATATTGCTTCTCTTTTCAATAATTCATATCACTGGTGGGAAAGAAATATCCTCTGAACAACCTACCCACTGCACAAACACACTGCTTGATTATGCAGCAGGAAAATACTTGTAGTGAATGCAGCAAAAGTCAGGACCAATTTACAGATGGCCCCTTTGAGAGGTAAAAGGGTGATAAAATTTATTATCAGCCATAGCATCACAAGAAAAAAAAAAATCAGTACAATGCTGATGTTTCAAAATGGGAACTGTGGAAGGGGAACTGGTGCAGAATCAGTACAGACCAAATTATAAGGCTGGGTTACAAATGAAGACTAGATATTTGCAGAGGGGAATCTAATACAGCTACAGTCAGCTATTTGCCAGAGACTCAAAGCTCAATAAACAAGCCTATCTGGTTTATTGTTAACTTCTTTTCTTTTTTTTTTTTTTAGCCCAGATGTTTTTGTTCACCCACTCAGCGTCCAGCAATCAGGCAAGAAAACACTTTGAACAAAACTAGTCAAAATCCCATCTAAAATTATATATANNAAAAAGTTCAGGGAGTTCACTGGGTTCATGGGAAAAAAGGTGAAACACATGTAGAGACACTGTGGAGGTTTGCAGGAGTAAACTGGGCAACACCCTACAAAATCAGGTCCAGGCAACTCCCAGTGCAAGACCTTGTGTCAGAGTGGAGCAGAGGTTGGGAAGAACACAGCTGGTGTGGTGCAGCAATGAGGGAGAAGCTGCAGAAAGGCAAGTAAGTCTACAGCAAACAAACAACAGGGTAAGCAAAAAAAATGCGAACAACTAAATCCCAAAACCCAAACTTTTATCTGTAGCTAGACTGAAAATTAATTTTCCAAGAACTCTTCAAATGAACAAATATTATTCATTTTTAGTTCCAGGCACAGGTGTTATAGAGTAGGCCAATTTTTTAGAAAACATTTTAACGAAATTCCCTTTTCCCGCATGAAAGCTTCCCCAAGAATCTTCCCCCAAGTTTCTGTTTTAATGAGTTATTGGAGTTTTCATTTTCAGAAAGGGTCACGGGGGAAAAAAAAAAATCTAAATTATTTGGGAAAAGGGAAAATATTTTTTTTTTAAAACAAAAAGAAAAGCAACTTTCTTTTCTCCTTTCCTGACATTATGGGTTCAAAACATCGACTGACGTGAGAGGAAAGCTGCTGTATAGTTTCCAGAGAAAGCTTTGGTTTTATACTAATGGGCCACAGGGTCTGGAAGAACAGAAACAGGTATCCCAGAGTAAGATAAGATATCTGCTCTGTGTCTCACATTCCCATAAGTGGCTGCCTGGCAGGTAAGTGACTTCTTTAAGCAAACCATGCAGAAACACCTGTTAGATAACACAAGAAAAGCAACCACAGCAAGAAGATATTCACGAGACCAGAGAAAACAGCTCTAAAGTTCTTCTTTTCTAAGATTTCCAAGCACTTATCTATTGTGTATTAAACTGTGAGAAGCTGGAGCCACTCACAGTACGCTCCACTAAAGACCATCAAGGCAGACTAACTGGTCTGGGCCAGTGACTGGGCAATAACAAGGGTAATAAATAACACAAGTCTGGATTTTTGTAGGTAAGTCTTATACTGTGAAATGTAATCACTGTTCAGGATGTGACCCTGTGCCTGATCCAGCTGCCAGCTCAGCAATGGGTGTTAGGAATCCCTGCCAAACCCAGAGCACGCTGCTGCAGACCTCTGCAGGGCTTCCAATTCCCTCTCCGAGGAGCTGCCAAACATGACCCAAGAAGCCCCCTTGACCCCAGGTTGCTGAACCTGGCAGAGCTGTGGTTAGTGCCTCCACCACACCACAGCCTGCTGAAAAGGGAGCCCACTAACTGCTGCCAGAGATAAGGACATAATCCATGCTCAAGTATGGTTAAGACATTTGTTCCTGGCAGGATTTGCTCCTGGATTTTCACACAGCAGGACAGACAAACTAGGCTTGAGGCACTGGTTCTGTGCACAGTGAAGGTAAAATCCCAACCATGATCAATGCCATGATGAACAACACCACGTGTCCTTACGATGAAATTGGGATTTCTTCCCCTCTGGCAAAGGTAACGGCTCATGCAGCAGGTGGTGGCACCTCTGTGTCCTCAGAGGAGCCCTGCTCCTCGGTCCCTGGGGAGAGGAAACACCTTCCTGCATCTGTGCATGTGGCATCAGGGGCCACAAAGAGAAGATGGCACAGCAGGCCCAAAATGAAGTCTAGAAAGTTTTCAGTCCCCCAGCCCAAGTCCCCGATTTTCACCAAGCTCCCATTTGCAATGGTAAGGAAGAAATAGAGGATTAAAAACAAGCAAGAACTCTATTAACACATGCAAATGTCGGTAAGTTAATGAGATTCCAAAACTACCTCGCTCCCAGAAAGAAATTACCCAAATCAGGTCAATCTGAATAACAATGAGATGACATTTTCTCCTCATGGGAGGCCACAGCCAAAGCACATGAAGCTGCTTACAGCCCTCTTGTCTGAATGACCACATCAGCCTAATAAACTTCTGTTACATCAATATTGTTCCTGTCACTGCACTTAGCATAATTAATGCAGATGCAATCAGGATGGAGAGCAAAACACTCTCTGCAAGCGCCCCCCTGGTGCTGCAGTCACGCTGGCATTTTAAAAGTGGATTTAATCAAATGTTAATCAGGAGAGAAAAAGTTCAGGCAGGTGCAGCCACAAATAATCCAACAAGATTAAGGATGTCTCAGTGGCTGATTAACCTGCAGCACAGGAAATGCACATCGTGAGCAGGATGACAATATGTTTCCATCTCCTCCTTTAACAAGGGGGACTGTAATTGCCTGAATATTTATTTTTCCAACTGGAAGCATCTGAAACATTTTGCAACATGTGACCTACCACCTCTCTTCTCCTTGTCTGTGCAAAACAACCTGAAGTTAGAGTGACCCAGTCAAAATGAATTTGTATGAGTATTTTCCCCTGCAGTAACCTATCTCTATTACCGTTTAATGAAATTCTATTATTAAATGTATGTTATTTTCCCCTTCAGTAACTTACTACCAGCAATGTTAAGGTATAATTACATCAACAGTTTCCATGCAAGTCTGGTGCTCCAGGGAACACCGTGGGTACTGCCACACTTTTGTTAGCACCAAGGGAGGAGTTTTTAACAAGTCTGAGCTCTTACAGAGACCAGG
This sequence comes from Pachyramphus minor, assembly GCA_013397135.1. Taxonomy (NCBI): domain Eukaryota; kingdom Metazoa; phylum Chordata; class Aves; order Passeriformes; family Tyrannidae; genus Pachyramphus; species Pachyramphus minor. The sequence continues at coordinate 321,486 of VYXB01004451.1, forward strand.
GCAAGTGGAGAAGTACGTACAGAGCCCAACACACAGGTTTTGGGCAGTCCCTGGGTCCCTGCCCAGTGTTTATCTGCTGCACAAACCAGGGCTTGGGGACCTTTTAGGGTCCTGGACATTATTAGGAGCGGGGTATGTCACCAGCTTTACAGCCTGCTCCTTCTTCTTGTTATCAGTCCAAGAGGGAAATACCAACAGAATAACTCCGGGTTGAGCTGAAACTGAGCAAGAAAAGCTCATTTAGCAAAAGCGCCGAGGGAGGGAGGGAGGGAGGGAGCGGGGCTGGTGGGGGCACACGGACAAGTGTTTCCATTCAGATGCCAGAACACATGTGAAGGGACAATTTATTTACATTAGCTGTTTTCTGGAAGAAGAGATGGGAAGGGGGAGAGCTTGGCTCCGCTGTGGATTCTCATGTTCTGTCTCAGCAGATGCAGGGCCCTGGGCCCCGTGCCCTATCCCCTTGGCAGGGGCCCACTGCATCGTGACCGAAACATCACAACCCCACAGAGCCCTTACTCTTCCCAGGCCACTTTGATGTTGGTTCCTCCAGTCCCATCCATCTCCATTCACTCCAAGTCCCATCACTGAGCTCTTCAAGGCCAGGTATGCTGCTGTTGGAGGACCACCACAAGCTTCAGCTTGGGTGGAGCTGCCTTGCAGCCTCTGGTTGCAGTGTGGGACGCAGAGCTACCAGGCTTCACCCCAAAGGGGTTTTAGATGCATCCAGGGCATCTCTTGAGGCCACTGACAAGGCAAGCAGAGATGACAGCAAGCCCAGCAGCTGGAGGGTGCAGCACACTTACTGAATGAGAAGTCACAGGCCTGTGAGGGTATCAGCAACCCCACGAGCCCCACAACCTGCACCTGAATTTCAATGTGATTTAGACTGAAGTGCAGTAGCTAAATTTATGGGAAAAGCTCCTCATATGAACTTTGAGGACATTGCCCGGTAGACCCAAGAAGTCCAGACTAGAAGAACAAGTTGCCACATTTCAAAGATGGTGGCAATTCATGCCATTTCACCTCTCCAAGGCACAAGATTATCATGGTTGTATCACAGGAGGGAGCAGCTGACTAAACAGTGCCATGTGGATGAAGAGCCAAGAAACCAGACTGATGTCTAGATGACAAAGGCCCCAAAGGATGAAAAATAGCTTTCCATGTGCACTTGTGAACTAATTTATTACATGTGATGTCACAAAATTGAAGTTTAAGATAAAGGACCATTACATAACCACAAACTAGATCTGCTCATGTTGGTATCCCAGTAAAGGAATATAAAACTTCTAACTGAACTTCCTTCACAAAATACAATTTTGCCAAGTTATACCTATGAATAATTTTAATTTTAAACAAATGGCATTTTCCTAGAGAAAATTATTACCTGGAATTTTATGTATCAGATCTTGTTTTCAGTTTGCGAACAAAAATTTTTTAGAAAAAAAAAATTAACCAAAAAACTCTCAAGTTCCCCATCAGACTTTAAATTTAGTACCTGAAACAAATTCAGGCCTTAGTGCTCCCACTCTGATCTCAGAAACTGCTGAACTCAGCCCCATAAAAACCAGGATGTCTATTCCTGGGAGAGCTCCTTGTAAATCCTTAAACCTACTGGGGATTGGGCAGGTGAGGTAAGTCATGAGCGTGGGTTTTTTCATGTAATTTTCCCCTCATGTTTCCCAAACTCAAAATATCTCAGAGTCTTCTTAGTTAGCTCAGACACCCACAAAAGTTGCAGAATTGGAGTGAACAGGACCCAGAATAAATTGAACTGGAAATCAATGCCATAAGGATTCCCATCATCCATGGCTGTGGTGAATGCTGTGAAGATTCCCATGGCCCAGTGACCTGGGGCAAATACTGGCTCATACCAAACTGCCCAGTATAGCCAACTACACAGGTACTGGCTAAGAACCTGGTCCCTGGCCAATAAAGCATATCCTAAACGTGAAATATATACCAGGGTGACCAGGCTGAGAAGGGTCTACATTTCCAGCACCTCCAAGCACACTCAGCCCCTTACAAAGCCAAGATGAGCAAGCCTGATAGCAGCAGTTCTCTCACCAGTCTCAAAGGAAACAATTTAGAAGGGCAATTTAAGGAAGTTTTAGACACACACTTAAGTCCATCTCTGGAAGTGTTCAAGGCCAGGTTTGATGGGGCTCTGATCAACCTGGTCTAGTGGAAAGTGTCCCTGCCCATGGGAGGGGGGTTGGAACAAGATGATCTTCAGGGTCTCTTTCACCCCAAACCATTCTATGATCCATCTCATCCAGGAAAGCCCATGAGCACGTTACACTTTAAGTGATGTTTTTGTCATAATGAAGTCAAGTTGAAGGTAAGCACATGTCTGAAGTGCAGCAGGCGTTGAGGAGAGCCAGCAAAGAGGAAAAGACATCTGTCCTGGGAGTGGAGAGTGTTTCTCATTTTATAGTCCTTCCCAACCTCCATCCAGACTAGCAGGCCTTGCCTCTGATTCTGGCTACTCCTCTGCTACAGTTTATAAATGAATAATTGCTAGTAAAATAGAACTGCTGATTTTTTTAAAAAAATCTTTTTTCAGCCACAGCTGCACCTATTGCCTGAGTGTACAAACACTGTGTTAACAAGAACACCTGACACGGCTCTGCTTTTTATCACAGCAAACATGTTACAGATCTATAATCACAACCATGCTCTCAACATGATTTGTGGGACTCTGTTAACTATTTATGCTAAAAATAGTCTCATTGTTTTAAATTTAGCAGCATCACAACACCCCATGAGATTGCCCCTGTTGGATTCTTGAGCATTCATGGCACTGCAGTTACTGGAAAGTTGAACAGAAGTTTGGGTTCATGTTCCTTGCTAAGAGCCCACCCAGGCTCTTCTCTTCCTGGGCTAAGTTTTGTTGTCAGTTTGCAGCTGATTTCTGGGACATGGAAAGGGCCCATCAGGATGAGGCTGAGCCCACCAGCCAATACATATTTTCTACCAAAATGACCTAAAGAGCTGAGGTACTGGATCACACTAAAAGTCCACATAACTCATCATCCCACCACTGCCAATGGCCAGCGAGGAGTACAAACACCAGGGCAGCTCTGTAGGGATCCTTTCCTCTGCTACCCTCTCAGACTCCAGCCTTTTGCAGCCCAGGGACTTCCTGAGCCAGGTGAGATCTCTGGATTCAGTAATTCTCAGTGCCTTTATTTCCAATCCAACATCAGCCAAAACTGGGTTGGATCTAACAGGCTTTGTGAGAGAAATTGTGCATTTCAAAAAGACCTGGTAACTATGGCATTAGGAAATGCAGGTGCATCTTAACAGCAATTTTTATATAGATACATAACCACAAAGAGAAATCTCTTAACAATATGTAAATATTGAAATATGTATTTTGTTTGGACTGGTATAAAGCAAGAGCTGAGATGCTTTAGCAGCAATGGCAAGCAAACAGTTAATGCCACAACCGGACTTAGAACACCCACGATCAGTTCCTAAATCTGCCACAGACTTTCTGGTTTGCTTTGGGTATATTAGCTCAGTCTCTTATCTGTCAACCAGGAAGAATTATGCTGGTGTGTTCCCCTCATAAGGTCCTTGGGATGGACCAATTCCCAGCCCAGATTTTGCCTAACTTTAGGTATTCAACCACAGCACTTTACCTAAGGGTCCATTATACTCAGTGCAGAGAAATAGATGTTGTGAGAGGGAGACCAACCTCTTAAGAGAGCTGTAGCTTTCTCTGGAGATACCCACTTCCTACCTGATATATACAGGAGAAATCCTAAAATGTCTGAATAACTAATATACCTAACTCCTAATAATTACTTTGCTCAAGTACCTGGAGTCAGCTACCATCGATATCCAGGTCTTAGCATTTAAAAAAAATGAGCTGATGTAAAGAATACTTCCAATAAGAGCACTGAAAAACTACATCCCAGTTGCTGAGCTACAGGCCAGGGTAACTATAACACAGATATGCAGTCATGGCAGTGCTTGAGGACAGCAGATGTGAAACCCAAAGGCCAAATGCAAAGCACTGGCCTCTCTAGCATCACACTGATGTTCTCATTGACACTGCCATAAAATGTTTGCCCTGCCCTGCCCACAGCTTCCACATCAGTTACATCTATGTTACAGTAACTCAACTTTTGAAAGATTTTGTTGGTTTAATAGTCCTTGTCAATAAACACTTTGGTGCAGTTTGGTTCATTCCAGCTCATGTATACAGTCAAATCCTAAACATACGCTCTAAGTGTTTGTTTTCTTTAAATTCACCTTTTGGGGGTGCGCGGGTGCAAAAGAGACAAGGGCAGGGTAGGTAAGAAAAGGAAAGACAGGAGAATGATGGGATCAAAATGAGTTATTTAAACATTGTGTATGTAACTGAATAGAGGTTTGATAGGGCTGTCAAACCAAGACTTCCTCCTGAACCTTGAGCAAATAAATAAGCACATAAAGGAACTAAAGGAAGCCCCAGAGACACTTGCCTGCATGGCAGTTCGGTCCTGACAAGAATATGTTTACTGAAGTCCTGAGACAGTTTGAATGGCACTGCAGCCATTCACTGACACTGACAGGACCCGAAGAGCCATTCTGTACTCTCTGGGCTCCCACAGTAAGGGTGGAGCTGACACACAGCTGTTGCCAAAATCATGACTACAGAACAAAGAGACCTGTCTCTGTATGCTCAGACTAATGCCATGGACACAATTCCATCTCAGACCTCGACCCTGGAACTACATGGAGAAGCTACATAATGAGCAGAGATGGGAGTGATTTGTTCACGAACGGTACAAGGTATTTTGACTGGTAACAGTTTTACATAAGGTTGAGATTTGTCCAAGTGCATCAGTCTTGCTCCCAAAACTGAGCTGTACTCGAGACACCTGGGGTGCCACAGTGCCCCACTGGCCAGTTCTGTGCCAGACTGAGGATGTCCAGTTTGAATTGGAAATGGAAGAAGAAAGAGTGCTATAGATATTTGCTCACATCAGTTCTAAATGCAATGAGGAAACAGCAATGAACCCACAGCATTTAGAATCTTTACATGTTTGCTGCATCCACGATGAAATGCAGCTCTGGGGAGGAGTGTTTTGATTTTTTCCCATGTGAGAGCCATTTTACAGACCTGCTTCATGGCCAGAAGCACTGAAATAAAGGGTGGCCAGATCTTAATCTCAAATAGGAATTACTCTCAAGTTAGGAATCACTCCATTTAATACATTTGAACAACTAAAGGATGCAGCTGGCATAAAAGATATCAGAAACAAGATGTCCATCACTTTTATGAAGAGATCAATATTCCTTGCCCCAGTGAGCCTCAATTGATGCTGTTCTAGCAAGAGCCCAACTACTTTCTGGAAAGAACATGGCTAAGGCACACATTCACTGTACGTTCTCTGCCCTGCTGTTCACCTGTAGCATAGCTTGTTTATCTCCCAGTATATGTTTTGCTACAGCCATAAACCTTACCTCAGCAAGAAGTATCTGAGCAATGCTCAGATGGGGAACCACAAGCAGGATGGCAAACAGCAGCCACCTGGCTCACGTCCCAGTACTCTTCCATTCAAGCAGCTCGGTTCTTTGGTGGCCACTTAGAGCTGTATTTCATTTATATAGTGCTGCTAAACCTCATCTTTATTTGTTCATGTAAATTGCCTGAGTGGCCCTGGACTTGGAAGGGAAACACATTTTCTTCCCTAACAAAGAAACAGATGATCTCACTGGCAAATGAGACACATACGGCATTGTGTTTGCTTTAGAGTAAGCTCACTTACAAATCAAGCCACTTGACTTATCAAGCTTTCCCCCCTACTTTTCTATAATGGGGAAGTTTCTCATCAATGAGAAGAGGATGTCCCTTCTCCACCTCATGCCATTTCCCATCCCCCTGCCCCTGGGGTTGCTGCCCTTGTTGCCATGGTACTGCTTTTAAGTAAGGATGCTGAAGAGGTCTGATCCCACCATAATACACGTTGAAATCAATAGGATTCAGTTCCTCCTAATGAAGGCATGAACTTACAAGACAGACTGTCCCTTTGTGCTCAGTGAAGATATAAAAGGTTACTAAGGGCAAGCTTGCACTGAAGTTCAGCCAGGTTTTCAAAACTGCTGTTTAAGGGCTCAGGCCTTTTGAAAATCCAGCCTTCAGCAAAACCTCTGGTTATGGAGCACTTCCATTTGACCAAAGAGCCAAACTGTCTTAAGATTTTGGGAACTTGGAAATGTAGCCCTTGGATCTGCATGTACTGAATCCTAAAAGGAGCAAAGTCATCCTATTAAATATGGTTGTGATAGGTAATGCCCAATTATCTGCTACACGAGAATTCTTCTGGAATAGCTATTTTTGAGGATGCTCCAACCATCACTGTCTTCCTGCAGTAATTACTCCAAAAGCAAACCAAACACTCAATTCCTTGTGCTAACTCAGGAATCAGAAATGGCCATGAACTTCTGTTTCCCACACCCCAAACAAATCTACCAACCACCAGGTAAATAGCTGTTTACAAAGGAAAGTGAAAAGTCTCACAGTGTAAATACTGATCCCACTGTGTTGTGTTTGTTTTTTTCCCCCCGGGGAACCTGCCCCTTATATTCCTACAAAAAATCATCATTGGCATTCTGGAGTGAAGGACCATCTTGTGACAAGGCTGTCATCCAGGAGACTTTGGCTCATTAATGGACAAGTGGCCACCCATGACTTCCCGAACCGTGGAAGGCTCATCCAGCCATTTAGCTCTGCAAATTTTCCCAGCAATTCAAGTTCAGACACTCTTTTCAGTGCATAAGGTAAACTTGCAAGTCCCTTTTACTAAATTTTCTCTGTTGCAGCTAATATCCATTCAACTTACAGAGCACTTCCAATAAATCAGTTGAACGATACAGTGGAAGAAATCACGGAATCATCACTAGTTTGATGATTAACTGATTATCCAAAATGCACAATTACACACAGGGAATCATTTCAAATATAATTATCTGCTTACAGAACACGTGACCACACATGCTCCTCTCCTAATTCATGACCTGTTGCTATGACACTCTGCACAACCTCTGTTCCTTGCTGTTCTTAATTAGCAGGACAGTTTTCAGCCCGGAGACTGCTGCCATGAGTGTTACCACAGCTATGAGCTAACACATTTGTAGACTCATAGTTAAATGAGCTCCACATGCTACCTGGTAGTGCCATTATAGTCCAGGGCTTTTCACAACTTTTTTTTCCCCTTTTTCTACTTCTTCTCAGGAACAGACTTCCTGGCAACCTGTTGATAAAACCATGTGAAATCCATTCACGTGGCAGAGCGAAGAAAGGCACCTTTTGTAAGAGCTTGTACAGTTGAGTACACATTGTTATCTCCATCCATGTGCTGATTCACTTGTTTATCTGGGCTATCCCAGGCATAAAAATATCTGTGAGCACACAGGACTCTTGTGTTCGTTTGAATGGCAATACAAAAACCCGAGCAGAGGGGATCTGTGGCTCCCCAAAGCACACAGTGTGTGCCCACTCTCCTCAAGGCACTGAAAATTATTCAGCAGCTCTAAACAAACCCCAACACAAAATCTCCCCTGCAGCTGTGTTTCTGCAACATTGGGAAGCATCACCCCCAAATATCTGACAGGCAACGTTACAGTCCCTGGAATTCCTCCTGCTGTCCTTTATTACGCCGCAGAATTCAACAGAAAAGGTAAAGAGCAGAACTCCCCACTCTTCTGCACATGAGTTATTGTGCAGTGTCTCAAAGGCAGAGCTCATAACATTCCTTTTATACATCCTCCTCAGCTTAAACCTGTTCCTGGGGTTATCTGTGCAACGCAGGGAGGAGCAGTGTGAAAACAGCTGTGAGATATGGTTGGGTGCAGAGGGGTGGAAAATGCCTTTTTCTATGGCATCATGACCAGCTGTGCTGTACACATGCATGAGCCCTGGCCAGAGCTAATTGAAGCCAACAGCCAGGTCTTCTCAGTCACACAGTTCACCTACAATATCAAAAAGAGCAATCAACAGAGGACACATTCTGCTGCACTATTTCAGCTGCGTGCTCCAAAAATCCTGACTGATCTTCCACTCAGGGGAAAAGAAGGAAAAAAGTGGAACAAGAAATTCCTACAACATCTGAACTGAATATATATTGGCAGCTTTTGGTTTTGTGTTTTACCCCGAGCTTTCACTGGCAGGAGACAATAAATTCACAAGCTTTTTCCAAGGAACCCAAGAGAGGAGGGAGTCTGTTTGACAGAGTTATATCTCTGGCGAGAAGCAGTGCTGATAATCACTTTCACTGGAGATGTTGTAAAGTGGCTCATAATTCATTCCTTTTGTACAATAAATGCAGGACAATTAAATCCAGCAGTCTCCAATACTCTGCACAAAACTGTGGGACAATCCATCACTGCCTGCTTATACACAACAGCACAGAATTAACCCTCCAAAAACAAAGAAGAAAAAAGCAAATGTGCTTGGGTAAACTGTCTCATCACATTTTCCCACAGTTACAGTGATCCAAGGCTGTAACTAGCACAGCTAGTAACTGAGCACAGCTCCTTCCCTTTTAAGACTCAAGTTTTATTTTCCTGTATTCATTTGCCTTTCTCACCCAGCAGGAAGAGATTTTGAATACAATTGTGTTTGCATTTAATAATACTAGACCTGTGCCCATGCCATACTGGACTAGTACCCAGTCTCCTTTCTGCCAGCCCCTCAGTGAGGCCCAATCAAGTATCTCCTTCATTTCAGCCAAATGTTGGCAAAGCTTTCTCATTTTATTCTCTGTTTCCAATGGAAGCAGATGAGGAGCTGAGAACCTAAAGAATCATAAGCATTTAATTTTAGTAGAAAATAGCATTAAAGTACAAGGGTTTTTTTCTTGATCAGTGGAACCAGCAAAGTGTGTTTTCCTACAGATCCGTGTTTGGAGAATGAGCTCCTCTTGCAATACCTAGGAAAGAGTGAGTTTGAGTTTATATCACAGTCTTTTCCTGAACAGGAACACTACGAGAAACTTCCTCCTCTTGCCAAAGCCACCTCTTTCCAAACAGGAATATAACCACATGAATTTCCACCTCCCATCAAAATTCAAGGGAAATTACCCTGCAGGTTCCAGTGTTCCTAGCAGAGATGTGTAGAGCTAGGCTAGTCCCCCTGATGGGAACCTGGAACTAGTTTCCTCCCTGACTACACACTGCCACCAAGTTTCAGAGCTTTTACCCCCCCTGTTGTTACACTTCCCAGCTTGTCATCACTGATCTCCCCCAAAGTTGGCCAGGGCACTTTGGTATCCAGATCTGAGCAAGAAAGCTCCAAATATTAACACACAGTCCTAATGGCTTTTTGAGGAAATGAAAGATTTTAGCACAAAACCAGTCTAAGGCAGTAGGCCTTGTCCAGAGTAAAAGCCTGTGGGGGCTCAGTTAACACTGCCAAAGGCAATGGGCTTCAAACAGATCTCAAACCTGACCTTTTCAAGGGAGGTGTTTTTATCACATCCAAAGAGGAGAATATAAACCAATCACGGCCACATAAGGCCATGTGTGTTACACTGAAACCAGGATGATGTGACATGATAATCCAGGGACGAGAAACAGTAACAGGAAACTCACAGTATTCCTGCTTGTGAGCATTAAAAAAAAAAGGAAAAAAAAAAGTTTATGCTAACATGTTTCTGTCTGACTTGTTTGCAAACTGTTGGCTTTGTGCTATTTGCCATTCTTGGGATGCACTTAGATCTCAGCACCACTTGGCTTGTTGATGCAGTGACTAAGATTAAAAACAAAATCAAAAGGATTAACAGATAGGGCAGCAACTAAAGAGCGATCAAAGCACACCCACAAACCAATATCTTTGCATTCAACAGAACACTAATACTGAAGAAAAATTGCTTTCCTCCAAATTGACATAATCCCACTGTCTTTATGGATGGCACGGAGAAAAAAAAAATGTATTTTTTAATGTTATTTTTTACGCAAAAGCAATTCTTCAAGATGTGTTGCCTTCCCTATCCTGTAAAAATGGACTTACAAAACATTTGAGAAAGTCAGATTTGTTTAATTAACTATTTGACAAGAACAAATTACTAAGGAAATGATCAAAACCATTTGGTGTCCTCAAATTGTGCAATATTTACACTGCACAAATATGGCAATTTCATTTTAACCTTGCTTCCAAAATCCATGATGCTTACAGGATCCTGCTGTCCCTTTGTGTCCATGTTTTTGTTTTTATGATCTCCCCTGAAACACTGTGAGCCCATGGGCAAATTTCAAATCTGTTAAACAGAAGAGCAGCTGCTTCCAAGAGAGTCCTTTCTTATATATTTTATGAATACAGATGGCTGGATAGAGACTCACTGATCTCTCCTGTGGAAAGGAAAGTTGCAGGGTGAGCCTTTTTAGGGACATCAGAGACCCATAAAGATAATACAAATGCCCTAATTAATAGAAATGACTCAGCTACAGTTCAAACCTTATTAGACTGCTGGGAGTCCAAGCAAATGACCTAAATCCATAGGAAACCAGGCTTCATTAATGTCACTGCTGTGAGCAGTAAGTGTGTGAGGATCAGAGGTTTAAGTCCAAGTGGCTCCATGTGAACCAGCCTTTAGTTTAGGCAGTTAATTCCCCCAGCCTGGGATCTCACTTCATCTGTGCATCTACTGCATCCAAGACAGCTACGCCCTACCTGGGGATCCCTCTTGGGACTTCTCACCATCCTAACACAGGGCAACCTTGGGTGAGCTGCACAACAGTTCTGAGTCACCACGGGCAGTACACCAGCACTTACCTCACACAATTTATTAAGACTGTCCTGCAACCTGAGCTTGGGAAGAAAAAAAAAATGTTCAAGGCAAAACTGGGGGCTTTTCTGCAAGGGGAAGAAGTGGATCCCTCTAGCCATCTCCAACTTTCAGTAAAACCCAACTTACACACGGAAAAACTACTCTTTAATTATTTAATTTATATTTTTTGTTCTAGTACTTCATTGCTCATGCTCAATATTGAAGGAAAAAATTGTTCTTTGTGGCTCATGGTTTGAAGTTTAGAGTTAAACACATGTTATTATGGTCCATGAAAGAACAGGATGAAATTCCAGGAGACCAGGCTGACTAATCTAATGGTTTCTTCTGGCTATTTTGTTTTGAGGCTATCTCCTGAGGTTTTTTAATTGATTGCTTCAATCTTACAAATACTTGCAACCATCTAAAATATTATTCATTTTTCTCCTTTTATTAAAAAAAAAAAAAACAACCAACACACAAGCCAGTGTAGGAGCAAGGAAGTTAATCCTAGATTTTTCTAAAATATCAAGGGGAATTTTACCAAATGTCACTCTCCTCAAGCTGCGTGTATTTATTTAAACCATTTTGGTTAACAGCAGACTGAGGGGGCAACTTTCAGGCAAATATTTTAAGTAGAGTTTTAATTGACCCAGTTTGACATTAAAAGCACTTTTTAAACTCTTGATATTGTTAGCCATTTAAGATAAGTGGCCATAAATACAGATTAATTGTAACACATGAAATGAAACCTCGGGGCTGCGGTGGGCCGGTGAAAAGGCCCTTTGTGCGCCGGGGAGGTGGGAGATTGCGTGTTGGGGTTAGGCCAACAGAATACCCCGTCAGGCTCAGCGAGGTTTTTGGTAGCTCACGCTGTGACCAACTGCAAAGACAACAAACTTTGGGCGAAGGCAGGCGGGGTGATTGGCAGGGACGAAGGAAAACAGAAGCGGCCGCGACGAAGGGCTCCATTTTGACGGGAGTGCTGAGTAGTGCAGAAGGTAAAGGGAAGCCAACACTGGGGCTTTTATCTTGTGGGAGATGATCGAACTGGGAATGCAAATTCAGGAAGACAGCTTCTAGGATGTTGGTGTTTCAGAGAGATGCTGAGTAAATACTACAGACTCGGTGAGTGACCTCACAGGGGAGACCTATGTACACATCTCCCTGTAATACTAAAACAAAAACAAAACAGAAAACCCACCCACACACCTTCCTAGTTTTCTCTAAGTCTTGCAAGAAGATAAGTGATATCAGAAGGCTGTTTCAAAGGGTCTTCAGGTTTGAATCACTCCTCATTGCCATACAACCCAAATCATACACAGATTTGGGCTGTAAGAGATCAGTGAAAAAAATCAGACACAGGGTATGTCAAAATTTTTTGTTGTTTTTGGTTGCTTGCTTCTTCCCTTGAAAAAGGGAACAGAAATGCCTGAGGAACAGAAATGAGAGCCTGCTCTCCTGTCAGCAGTTCTGTGTCCTTTGCACAGCTCCAGGCAGACCAGGATGTGAATGACAGTGCTGGCACCAAAGTGGCTTTTGGTCCCTCCAGCCAAGAAGAAGGGAAAGATGGAAATGCTTTACACTTCTGCATGTCCAAATCCACTTCTTCTATGCAACCACAATGAGGGAAAGTTTGCTCTGAGCTCTGGGGCTCACAGGGGGGTCTGAACAGCAGACAAAATGTTTGGCCAACCTGGGGCTCCATGTCACATGAGAGGATGTGAAAGCTGTGCACTGCCATGGAGGGTTACAGCTCCTTCTCCCGCCATAAGGAAACCTAGACCTGGATGAATTTTCCAGAGCTGGTGGCAAAGGGCTTTCTTTTTGCCTAGAGTTCATGCCAAGATGCTCTCCAAGGCATGATGGAAAGCAATCCTGTGCCAGTCTCCTGCTTGCAATTTTGCCTCAGGACTAATAAAGTTCTGCCATTGGCAGTAACGCAAAACATTGCTCAGAGAGCTCTTGGTGCACTGAGCTGTTTGCTCAAGGTCAGGCAGAGGTAAGGACAGAACACCCTGAATTCTTGACTCCTGCTTTCAGGGTTCAATTAATCCCGTTCATCTGAAAGTCAGGCATGTGTTGGAGGCCAGTTTTCTAGGTTTCCTCTGTGGTCAGTGGAAAGATGTTTCCAGAGGGGAATTCCTTCCATCTTAAAATATGCATCTGAGATAACTGGGAGGATTTGTCCTCCGAGGGTTTCAAAGGAACCTCATGATCTGACACAGAAGATGCACTGAACTTTCAGACACTCTAGTTCAAGAGGGAGAGCCCCACCCCAACAAGATACCAGATACATAATTTTCAATCTCAAGCAAAAAAGAATAAAATTAAGAACTAACTCTGACTTGGCCTTACTGATCCCCATCTGTATTTTTCTTTGGAAAGGTTTCAAGTACTCTCCCCATCACTATGTCTTCTGAGCACCTTCTCCAACTGCTAAGTGACAACCATCCCCTTGTCTGATAAGCTAATGTTGTAAAAATGCTTTTCTCCAGGTCATGCTTTACTCTCTCCTTTGTTTCTTAATTATATTCTCAACTGCCAGTGAGCTGCTTCAGCTCTCAAGGGAATGACCTTGGTTCTGGGGAAAGTGTTCCTGAACTCTGCACACAGGAATGCTGCCCCAGGCTGCCTCCTGGACTTGTAGGAGTTTCTGATGCTCTTTTTCACCCCTTGGCTACTTAAGAACATTTTTGGGCATGGTTGATGGCACACTTGGACAATTAGCAGTAGTGAGGCTGCAGAGTTTGAGTGCCCACGACTCATTAGGTTTATAGAGAGTCCTGGAGCCATGCCTTGGTCACATTTATTAACCTGCTCCTTGCCATTGCTCTGGCCTTGAGAACAAACACCACATTAGAGAGCAGCCCAGAGGTAACATGTGGCTCCTGAGACACTCTAGATAGTAACTATATACTGCAAACATCATTTTTATGTTCAAACCATGCCATGTCTGATCTATCACGTGCAGAGGAACCAGTAAAGAGCAGTTGTCTATGGGGATATGTCTCACCTCCCTCTCCCACTGGGATTTTCTAAAAACTTTATACAAGTTGAGCTCATGTTGTGCCTTTTCAGTGGATTCATAGTATGAATGTCCTTTTCTTCTATCCAACCACTTCTTTTCATGAAGCACTGAAGAACTTACTATCTTGGAGACTCCAGCCATCTCTCAGGTTTGGTTATAATCACCCAACAGATGAAGAATTTACAGGGGCAAAAGACATAGTCACACACACCTATGTACACACACTCACAAACACTGCCATTGCTTAAGCCTCATTTCCTTAGGAAACCAGATTAAAAATAGCATTGATGTCAATAATGAAGTCTTTATTTCTTTGGCAGATCTCTGTTCCTTTTAAACCAATCCTCCCAGTGAGAGGTACTGCAAAATTTTCGACTGGAACCAGACCAGATCACTAAGTGATAAGAACCTCACAGCAGTTTCACTGTACCTCAAACACCTCAAGGAAAAACACAAAAGTGAATGTGAATTCTGTATAAATACTGAAAACTGGTGCTGAATTTCATACCAAGTTAACCCACTGCTGGCATTTGACTTTTCTCTCCATTTACCTTCAGTGTGTAAATACTATTTTAAAAAGCTTTCAAACCTCAGTATTTAAGGTATTTCCCATAATAAAGTACAGAAAAAATACTAAAAAAAAAGACTTAAGGTACTAATTTAAATACAAGTCACGTAGGTTTCAGTCCTGCACCATTATTCCAGGAAAACGATGAAGATTTCACTTTTCTGCCAGGGAAAGTTCCAAAGCTTAACACCACCAAAATGTTCTGTTTGGACTAAAAAGGTGTTTGGAAGTTCTCTGACAGAATAATTTTCAGTTGATGAGCAACAGTTTATCAAAATCTAAGTATCTGGTAGGTCTCATTGACTAGCTCTTGAAAACTAGAAGTTTGAAGGTGGATTTATCTGGCTTTTTGCTTATTCACCTGCCTCTCCTTTCACTGCAAGTTGATGGGAGAAAAGCCTAGTGGTTCTAAAATCGTATTTTGCCATGTTTCAGTTCACAACTCTTTAGCTAACCTGTCTACCAAGAGGTAGCCAGTCCATTTTTGCCAAGAATGACCATATTTTCAAATTTTGTTGGTAGATTTTCTTTTTAAACCAATTTGAAAATGCAACGATTTTGTATGAACTGAAGTTGCCTCTCAGTCCCCACCAGTCCAGTCCAGACTCAGAGCAGAAAGGGAGCTGGGATTCAGACACGAACCCGAATTTTGCCCAATTTCAGATGGCAGCTCGGCTATTGGACTTGGGTTTGAGCCCAGTTTCAGTTGCCACCAGAGTAATTTTGTCCAACAGACCTCTGCTGCTTTCTCCAGGCCTCTATAAAACAGCTGAACGGTGGCAGAGTTTGTGTTTTCAATGTCTAAGAGAGGGGAACAACTAAAGTTTACGACATCTCGTCCTGCCGGCTGGAGCTTTAATTATTTCCCCTCTGCCCCTCTAAGTAATTCTACCTTCACTTCACATTTCTGATGTTTAAATATTGGTTTTGGGCAGAGGGATATTTCACATATATTTTCTTTTCCTTGACACTTCTCTTCTGATCTACCAGAGAAAATAACAATGGAACTGGGATTTAATAGGCTCATAAAGAGGGTATTGATGTGAAAGTAGCAGCCTAGATTAAAGAACTGGAGTGACAAATAAATATTGTCTCATCCAGGTGCACATGCCAGTCACCTTGATGTCAGTTGCAGAACTACCATTAATTCAGAGAGAATAGGATCTGATCCCAAATCCATAAATCCTTTCCCAGCAAGTTTGCTCTGATGATATTCCTGGCACAACCATGACTAAGAAAACCTGAAACTCTCACAAGAACGCCCAGTTTAATGAGATTTCCAGTCCCAGTTTCCATACCAGTAAAAATCCTCAAGAAATCCACATAAATTACAGTCAGGCTTTTTAAAGCTTTCAGCTTCACGTCTACTTTTGCAAAACAACTACACTCCTGCCAGGAGCCGTGCCCTGTCTTTCCAGGGCATCAGAATGACCACTGGTTCTTCTCCATATGCAATCCCCCTGCAACTTGGCTCTAAAACTGGTCAGAAATGGCTTGAACCTCTCAGAGACCAACACCACAAGCAGCACAAACCAGTTCCTAAATTCCTGGCTTTACTAAATTCCCTTTCCAGCTCCTGCTTTAATAGCCTGAGGCTCCAAGAGTGGATCTACAGGGGATACAGCCATGGTGGTCCAGGATGCCTTGGGATATCCATGTTCCTCCTCCGGAATACACACCCAGGCAGGAGGGGCAGCAGAAAGTAACATGAACTCAGGTCAAGGCCATCAACTTGCATTAATGTGAAGGGTCTTTGCTTGCACACCAGGCTCTGAATTCAAGGAAATTGAGTAGCCAGATTTCCCTCTGGTCTGGGACAACATCATGCAGCAGGAGGATGAAAAGAACACTTGGGTGCAGAGGCATCTTAATCACTGCTGGTAGCCCACAAAGGTATCCCAGCTGAGACAGGATCCTTGGATCCTCTGCAGTGTCTACCCTGTTTGCCTTTCACAGGAGCATCCCACAGAAACCTCAGTGTTAGAGGAAGGTTGCCAGTCTTTGGGTTCTCCACACTGCTGCTTTAAAATCTTCCCAATAGCACTGTTAAAGCTGGACGGGAATTTTCAGATGAGACAGTTTTGGGATGGGAAGTGATGAATTGTCTGGCACCCATATATTGATTTCAACACTCCCATTATGAAATCTAGAGTTATATGGGAGCTCTGCCTGGTCTCCTGAGAGCTTACAGGGTGGCCTGTGGATACACAGCAAGCTCTTGTGTGTGCATGTGTGGGTGAAAAAGTATTTCATCCCATGTTTAAGCCCATTCCTGTTCAGCAGAGTGCTTAAGCCTCTCACGATTCTTTGCAGCTCTGAAAAGAGAAAGTTTCCTGAATTATGTCTCTATTTTTTACATCTCAAATGTTGAAGAGAAATACAGTAAGGGCATAGCCAAAATCTTTATATTATAGGACAGGAGGGGCCAATACAGCTTTCTTTTCTTTGAAAACAGGCAGGCAGAGTTAGAGTTATACAGTAGAACTTGGCACAGGCATAATAATAAATATGATATGAAAATGTCAGGGACCCAGAGGAGCTGACATTAATGTATGTGTTTCTTTAAACCAAAATCCTACTGCGTACAGGCATCGTTTCCCATTCATCATGGGAAGAATTACACCAGAGATGGTGAAACACACTGCGGTTTGCAAGGCCCATTTTAGCTGCTCTTAACATTTAGCTGAATACCTGCAACCACAAATATAAAGACCTGGACTTGAGGCTGCACCTTCAGTGGAGCAATGATGAAAGCAAAGGTGAGCAGTGGCCAGGCAGGACTCCCTGTTGAGGAAAATAACTCTCCATCTGACCACCAAAGAGAGCCCAGGGCTTGCCCAGCTTCCCTCAACACCAGGAGAAAGAACAGAATGCCAGCTCAAATACAGGAACCTGTTCTTTTACCTGTTATGTTTCTTTCCTTCCTTGGCTAGGACAGGTGGCAGCAGCCTCAAGATCCCTCCTCTCATTGCATATGCTACACTGTGTTTCTACAATTAATATCTTGTTATACAAAAAGGATTTTTCTTAAGTCAGAATTACTGGAATCAAGAAGTTGCCTTTTCACAATAGGGTGGTACAGGCAGGTTTATTTTGGCCTCCCTAACTCAGGCACTCTCTGTTTGCCGATTTAAGCTTCAGGTGAAAAGCAAATATTCAGGGACTTCCAAACCTTCATATTACACAAGATCAATGCACATAAAAAAAAGTTCCCTTGATTTTTTTTTTTATTTTTATTTTAACAGACTGCAAGCTGGATTTGCACTTGGAACGAGCTTTTCCCCAGTGGAGCATCTCCTGATTTACAACAGAGTGTCTGAAAAGAGAATCAGGCACTGCCTGTTTAATGAAGACTTTTAAATGAATCAGTTACATGATTTTGGTCAAAATTAGCATGCAAGTCTATTTCTAAAAGCAAAGTGATACTTTGCCTTAAAAACTAACAGTAAAAGAAGTCCCTACACAAAAATAGGCTGACCTCACTATAAGCATCTGGATGCCCAAATAAACACGAGCAGAGGGAATTCTACCATCTGCAAACTGTTAATTCACCCTTTTCTTCTCTTTTGTAGGCTCGCCAAGTTCAATCTCCTGGTCGCCAACTTCTTGCTCCACTGAGACAACCCGTTGATGAACTGTGCTAGTGATGTCAGTAGCACCACTAATCAGCACTGGATCAGGATGCCTGACCTGGGGGATAAAGTCTCTTTATATTCCAGACTGCAAGTGCTTTCTTTTTTCTTCCCCCTCTCCTCCCTCCTTTTTCCCCCCCCTTTTGTGTTCTACAGAGGATCCAAGATGAAGAAAGGAAATGGTAAAGAGACACACAACCCTGGCAGCCAGAGGACCGGAATTCCGACGCTTTAGTTCCCAGTGGAACTAACTCTGCAACTCCGTGCCTGATGTGCAGGCAACATTGCATCAGTTGGGAGTGCAAAACAGCTATTTGCATATTCAACATCTGTAAATCCCCATCCCTCAGTGTGCAGTTGGATGACGGCCTGAAGGCATTTCCCTTCTGGAAAAAAAAAAAACCAACCACTTTCAAGTAACACATGTGGACCTGAGTGCCAGATCTGGTGGCAGGTGCTAATGGCTTTCACAAAAAACTCTCAGGGTTTTAATTACTCCAGTTTAAGTTGCTTACAGTATCCATCACTTCCTTTCTTTTCCCAAACTGCCGAGTAGAAATATGGTTTCCAGTAACAACAAAATCCCACCTGTACCCGCCCCGGTTCAACATTCATCATGTTCCAGCTCAGTTGTGGTCACCTTTTTAACCGTTGATGAAGCATGTTCAAGACAGCTACATCATCTGGATATCTCCCCAGGCACTCTTTAGCTTTTGGAGGAAAATAAGAACATCTCAGTGGTGATCAACACCATTCAAGACCTGGGTCACCCTGGAGATGTCTGTTACTCCTACTCATTCCAGAAGGTGAAGGGTGAGCCCGTTTCTGCCTTTGGTGCCTCAAGCATCTAAAATGATGTGTGCTGAAATTCCCTTTGGGAATCCTCTGCAGAGAGGACAAAAGGGAAAGAAGTGGAGCTGAGGACTATGAGAAGGAGATTTTATAACCTTGCTGTGCTCTCACACTAGCCCCATCCTATAGCAAAGTTCCACAATTCTCTCTTTCCCTACTGAAAACCCACTTCGGGGTCCCATTATGAAGAATCAGCAGATAACATTTACTCTGGAAATAAGTTGCATTACTGTTTGAAAGCCTGAACTAAATGATCTTTAAAGATTTCTTTCAACCCAAATTATCTATGATTATTGTTAACAGTCTGATTTATGATGATCAGAATCAGTACTGACGATGCTGCCTGCCCAGTGCTGGCTGAGAGAACTCTGCAGGATGGGGAAGGAATTCACCCATTCTGAGCATAGAAATGATCAAATTCTACTTCTGCTGTTCCTACTCTGGGATGAATTCCTCTGCTTTCATGGGAGCGTGCAGACATCTACAACTGAGCCTGTATTTATTTTCTTGCAGAGCATCTCAGAAATTCAAACCTAACCCACCAACAAATAGGTACCTAATCTCAGCCACCTAAGCCTACAGCTGAGCAAGAGTGGTTGTACTTTCATGTACACAGATCCCTGTTATCACCAGCTCCATCTGCAGCTGTGCTCACCAGCCCACTCTGGCTTCCACCACACCAGCTTGGGGTCCTCTCTGACATGTCAGATGCAGGGGGCTGGTGAGGTGGTTAAATGTTGTCTTTCCTCCACCACAGGACCATGGTCCACAGACAATCTGATTGCCCTCTTACTGTGGGAGATGCCATGGTACTTGCATTTCAGCTCTGTCTCAGCACTTAAAGAAAATTCTCCATGATACATTTATTATTTTAACTAACCAAACCCACTGCCTTAAACCCTACTGATTTGGCTGCTAATAAACATTGTGAACTGGAGCAGCATCCGAATTTCTGAAGCAGTAAATCGAGCTCTCAGCTACAAAACTGACAGCTCTCATAAAAGAAAGAAAGAAAAAAAAAATGCAAGTAAGTAAAACATCCTAAGGAAATTATCGTTCAAATTAACTGCAGACATAAATTTATCCATCTGTTATCATAAGTGTTACTTGAAAATTATTTGCCCATAAAAATGAAATAAACCAGAATGATTTTTTCTTAAACATTGACTTCATATGTATAGTCTTACTTGCCAAAATATTAACTCTTTTTAACAGCCTGTGTGCTCTTGGCTGTAAATGGCCCTTTATAAATTGTCTGTATATATGAGGTCTAAGGTTGTTATTACAGATCAATAATTCCTAGCAATACATGATGGATTTTCAAAACACAAAACCCAAGCAAATGCCCACATTTTACTTGAAAGTACTCTATTTAGCAACCCTTAGTCATTCAAAGGGAAACATTACCATGCCCATAACTGGAAAATATCATTCAACTGCACAAACAATAACTGCTGTTTTATTACTAGAGTATAATTACTGTGAATACAGGTATGGTCATATTTTCACATTAAGCCTGAATATGGTAAACCCTGGCAGGAGAAGAACGAAGTCTACAGAACTGGGTACAAGCTGAGTCCCCTTTTACCCAAAGCCTGTATTTTTCTTGGAGAGGAGAGAGAAACGAAAGTAGAAAGAATAAATGACTATTTTCACTTCTATGTGTTTTATAAAGGAATAAATTAAAAGTCTGAATTACTCCAACACATTTAAATTGTGAGTAATTCCATGGAAGACGGGAAATCCATTGAAAAGTCTACTTTTTATTTTTAAGAATGACAGAAAACTGAAAAGCTCTATTCAGAACTGCATAATTTTTTTGTTTTGTTTTAATACTTCTGACTGGAGCAAAAAACCCCATCTTTCAACAGCACAAAAAAGCTTTGCTTCACTTTATGAAAAACTGTTTTATCTCAGCATGCTTAGATATTCAAAGGCCTTCCCACTCCTTCATTCCCAGGACTTGTCTGTTCGATGTTTCACAGCCCTCGTGCTCTTGCAGACCAGACTCTGAGCAACCTCTCCTATGATGCACCACAGCTTTAAACAGAACACAGCAAAACTTTAACTGGGAATCCCAGTTTGCAGGAGAACAATGACACCCAGGCACCTGGGATGTTGATCAACATCTGCCAGAAGTGGACTTTCTTTTCAGAAGCAAGCAGAAAAATTCTTGTTTTCCCCAAATGCCCCATTTTCTACCAAAAAAGCTATCAGCTGAAATATTTTGATCAGCCTTCTTTTAAAAGTGAGGTAGGATGAAGAAGGTAGAAATTCTATGTATAAAATAGTTAATAACCAGCCCATAAACATGCAGAGTTGCACAGGCAACTGAATTAATTGCCTGCTATATTCCAACCAGTTCAATGGACTCATCTTCCATATGAAAGCAGAGAGGGTGTTTCCAGGGGTGATCTGACCTGCCAGGACCAGGATGTGGGATCTGTCCCTATGTGAAGGTTATTTAGGTTATAATTGCTCTCATGAGAGGGGTTGCCACGTCTCCCTCTACCTGCACCCCCCTTCAGCCACCCATTTTCATCCAGCCAGCTGGGAATCCAGCTCACCCTGGATGAGCTACGATTTTTTCCCTGATGGTGAAGTGCATGTTTTGTTATGGATCAGGGCTTTACACTCTACCATGTTTCAACTGAGAAGGGATTTTCTGCAAGGTTTCTGCAACACTGGCCCCACACTTTTTGCTGACAGACACCTGCATCCTCTAGCTCAGTAGCACCAGGCTCCTGCACCACCAAGCTGCCAGGAAATCATCATCTTGCTTTTCAGCTGAAGCCAGTCAATGGGTTTTTCTGGGGTTTTTGGTGGGTATTTCTGGTTCTACAGTTGTAGAGCAGGACACACTGAGCTGAACCAGACTGTAATTTGCAAAGACATGTGTGTGGTGCTTTCTGGTTTAGTTGAGTTTGTTATACAAATCCATTATTAGACACCAGAGAACTACCCACCCGTGGCACTGGGATCTTCGATCAAGCTGAGGATGGTGCCCTGAGGGAGCAGCAGAGCCTCAATTGCTACACAGCTGTGCAAAAGCCAGGTAAACCTTCACTAGGGCAGTATCCACAGGGTGCAGCTCCTGCAGGGAGGCCACTGGAGGAAACAGGCAGGGCTCTGCCTCAGGAGGGCTGTTTTCCCTATCTCCAAGCCAAGTGCTGTAAGCTATACCTGTGAGTTACAGGATGCCACTCAGTCCACATGAATCATCATGTGGGGCTTGAAACTCCCTCCTACAGCAACCCTCGTCCATAAAACTGCATTTGGGGAAGTGCTTTTCTCATAACAGGCTTCTTTTCTTATTTAGGAAAATATTTATTTTCCTAATTTGATTTGGCAGCACAGTTTTACCCGGTTCTTCCCTTCCCAGAAACTATGATGGAGATTATGAAATTTGGAAAACAATTCACAATACACATCTATAATTTAATTACTACTAGTTCCAATATCCTCAAAATACAGGGATTGATGCAGGAATCACGCTTAGAATAATTTGGAGTACGTTGTCCAGAATCTTTTTTTCAAATTATCATCATGTTAGTCTTAAAGATGCAGAATTTTAAATGAGGTGAAATAATTTTTGCACTGTTCTGGGAGCAAATGAGCTCCTGCAGACTCTACCATGCCTGTCCTAACCAAAGGTGCATTCCTAAAATTTTGCACTTTAGAATTC
This sequence comes from Pachyramphus minor, assembly GCA_013397135.1. NCBI lineage: Eukaryota > Metazoa > Chordata > Aves > Passeriformes > Tyrannidae > Pachyramphus > Pachyramphus minor. The sequence goes on from VYXB01004451.1 coordinate 344,014, forward strand.
ACGGGAATATGTGAAAGCCTCAACTTTCATCAAAAACACCCTTCACTTTTATAAGAGGCAAAACCAAACGCTCAAAGTTTTAGAAAACTATTTGAATTCACAACCCAACCACATACCAAAGAAACCCATTAAAATTCAAGAAGTAAATGTAAGAATGAAAAACACAAGATGTATCAATAAACACCACTTTTATAATTCAGTGCACGGGGGAAATAATAAGGAAACAAAACCCTCGAAAAATCCTTCAGGAGAGAAACTGCATTTGAATCATAAGAGAAAAAGAACTTGCTTGCACTTCAGTCACATAATGATTTTTGCATTGAAAAATTAATAGTTTTCTCAGTACTTACTGCACGAAGGAAAAAAACACCCCAGAGAAGAAAGAAGGAATTAATTGTACTAAAGTAGGGATGGCCTGCAGGGATGGCCCACTTTGGTGAGAAAGGCCAAAGGGATGCTGGAACAAAGAACCCAAAACAAAAAGCTTTCCTTGGCATCTCCCATGTCCCAGCCCTCAATAAATCCAGCTGCATGTGTCTATTCTGTCCTGCTACAGTCAGTGCTGGGAAAACAAAACAACCCAGCAACAAAGGCAGTTTTCAACAGGGCCAGAATTGGGTGTAAAAGACAAAATGAGACTTGCTCTCCGTGAGCCAGCTTTCCCAAGGGATGCTGCCTGGGAGTTTCAGGTATGTGCTGTCTGATGTGGACAGGGAATGAAAGCTCAAACCTCCCAGAAGTTAAATATGCTTTCCTATAGGACGCAGTATATAATTAGTATCCATTTGCTTAATTTCACTTCTATTATCAGCACAAGCAAACAGCTGCAGCGGATTGGATCCATCACCCACCTAGTCCAAGATCCTGGTCTGTAACTGATGCCCTGGAAAAGCATGTAGAGCAGGGCAAGTGGGCAATGATGCCCTAGGTGAGTTTATCCTCTCAGCTTCAATACTGTACTGGGTAAGGGATTTCCAAAACTGGAGACTACATCAAAGCCATCACATCCGGTAATCTCTGATAAACCTCACTCCCTGGGTTAGACAACCTGGTTTTTATGAATCCCTGCCCAATTATGAGCCATCATGATATATTTTCCTACTGTAAAAACAGTTAAGCAAAACTCCTTGGCCAGAAACATCAGGCAAGCTTGAGACTAAATAAGCTTGGGAAAATTCAGTCCGGATACACTCAAAAAAATAAATACATCAAAATGCATGTGTCTCCACTAAAACCCGCAGTCTTTAATCAAAATTCCCACTGAAGTGAGTAGCAAAAGGTGAGTTGCTGCCAAAGTTCATAGCAAGAGCCATGGGATGAGAAGCAAAGTTCTGTCAGAAATGAGAAATTGCCAAGGAGAGGGAGCAGGAGGAGCAGATTGGTTCTCAGCACGGCAATCTCAGGCTGCCTTGAAGTCGAGGGAGCTCAAAGAGACACTTAAGCTGGTGCTCAGGATTCAGCTGAGCTGCAGCCTGAATGGTTATTATTTATACTCTTATCACTCAGAAATGTGAATTCCACTGGAAAAGGGAAAAGAAATAAAAAAAAGGGAGAGAAGGGAGAGTAGCACGTACTGCTGCAGACTCACAGAAATACTGTGGATGTCTTTGTTCTGCAGACTTCAGAAGAGCATTTAAACAGGCAAAGGGACATACTGGATTTTTACTTAATGGTTTAAAATGCTGGTATTTAGCTACACACACAACTCATGCACTTGTGCAGAGCCCAAAATCAGCAAATCTGTACAGAAACACCACCAAAACAGTTAAGTCACCAATTGAGAAAGTCTTAGCTACGGCAACCCCAAGAGGTTTGAAACCCTGGGCCAGCACCACGTGCCACACATGTGCCTGTGCCACCAAAGGGTTTGTCAGAACCTGGGCTTCCAAATTCAAACTTCAACTATCTGCTACACCTGTGGTCACAAACCATTGTGTGAACACAATCCAAGCAGCCCACAAGTCAGTCTGGGAAGGGAACAAACACAGCAGATGAAGATCACTCACAGCTTCACATTTCTACAGCCAGATGGAAAACAAAGGAGTGCAGCCTGTCTGCAGCCAGGCTGGACCCAGACCCACCTCCTTCAACAACTGCATTTTAGAAGCAGGTCTAGACAAACAAAAACCTTTCGGCTTTCCAATGGAAGCCTCCTAAGGAACCTTCCTGCAAACCCAGAGACAAAATCCGGAAGCATTCAAAACACTTTACTTCCAACCACAGTAACTGAGCAAAACAGAAAAATTCACGCCATACCTGCTCCAAAGGCAAAGAAGAAGCTCTTGTCTCTGTTCTCCCTTAGAAGTGACATCACTCTCTTCCCCATCCTCTCATTCCTCTTGTAGATGAGCTCCTGTCTGAAGTAGCTGTCTATCTCCTGAGCCGTCACCTGCTCGTGGGGTGGCAGCGTTGTGTTGATGAAGTTAGGGACCTGAAATGGAGAGAGAAGCTGTAGCTCAGGTGGCACTGGTTAAGGAATCCCCAAAACACTCCATGTTTTAATCCAGCCTTATGTAAGCCACCTGAGCATCGCTATCACTTCAAACAAACAAACAAACCACTAGAGGACCAGAGCTTGGGAGGTTGTTAGGAACTCTTAAAAAATTAAATAAATAAAAAGCAATTAATGTACTTTTTTTTTCAAATTCATATTTTACTAAATGAAACTTTAGTTCATTTTGACTTTTCTCTGTTCCTTCAGCAAAATGTAGTTTCAGGTGTTACATTTGGGTGAGTTACTAGGACCTTTATTCTCTTCTTGCTCAAAATTGGTTATTTAACACCAAAATCTGTGATCTGTTCCCAGCCAAGGTCACCATGAACTTGAGTAAGGACTGTAAGATTTGGCTTGTCTCTGAGCCTTTTTAATAACTTAACAGTTCTAAAGCAGGAAACGACAGCAAAACCAGCCATAGGAAGATGCACACAGGGTAAACCCTGTCATCCTTCTTGCAGCTTTAGATGCTTTTAGATATCACCAGAGAGGTCAATGCATTGCAACATATAAATCTCTGGAATGTTCCTGGTATTTCTGAGGAAGAGATTTTCACAAGAACTGCTCCCTCAGTCTCAGCTTTTGTGAGAAGAAACATTCATAGACACAGAAGAAAAGCTGGAACCCCAAGGACCAGAGGCAGACCCAGGAATGAGCCAAAATCCAATCTGTAATGGGCAGACAAGCCAAAAGTCTCTGATTATTAGGATAACAAAATTTTGACACAGTGAAGGTCCAAGGTCTACCACAAGAGTTTGGGGTCCCACGTGCCCCCCAAACAGGGAAAGTGGGAAGTGCTGTAAGTGGGCAGTTGTTTGTTTGTTCTAACAGGACCTAGGCACATTCTGGAGGTTTCCTGTGCCTCACCACTGGAAAGCAGCTTAATCTGCAAAACCCAGATTCAGCTTTCTGAGTCCCCAGGTGCATGTAAAGCTGCCAGGATTTCCAGTGTTAATCTGAGTTGGTGGTAATGACATTGCATGCACAGCCCATGAGGGGAACATCCCTCACTCGCTGTGCTGAAATACTTGATGCAGTGACTCTGTTACTCAGGTTATTCTTCCTCTGGTTTTCTACTATACCAAATTCCTGTACTCATTTTCTAAAACTTGCCATCAAACTACGTTTTGCAGACCACATCTTACCCTCCCACTTGGCCACACGGTTTTATCACAACAATTTTTGTCTTTTCCCACCCTCTTCACTCATACTGCCTCTCCAAAAGTTTTCAGCAAGGCTTAGGGAGATTTCCAACTTCCTAGTGACTCTCCTTAAAGCTTTTTCATTACAGCCCCCTTCACAACACTCTTACTGTGTGTGTGGGACCAAGCAGCAGAGATTTCTTACCATGCATTATGCAAGATGACTCCACACCTCGCTTTGGATTCCCACCAAACTCTGTGCCCTGTTGAGTGAGGCAGAAATGGAGACCACATCTCCTGAGCCAGGGGCTCCCAAGTGGATGGAGCTAACACTGATGCTGAGAGTGACCCTGCCCCAGCTTACTGGGTCTTACAGACCAGCTGGACCTTTCCTTTTCCAAACGACTTCTCAACTTGCTTTGCCAAATCACTGTGATCCTCACAGCACGTCCTTCCTTAAGGGTTCAATTGCATTACCCTGAATCATTCTTTTGGGCTTTCTAGCATGGCTTGGAATCACCAGTGCATCTTGTGAGCTCCTCAGAGCATGCAAGTACTTTGCACCTTGTTCTCAGTTTAGCCCTTTGGCAGCACTCAACAAATAACAAGTCCTGTTAAGCCAGACCTATCAGAGACACCAGTTCCTGGAAGGAAGCTGCCTCCACGTCTGGCAAGAACTTGCATTTGTCTCAAAGGGATGCAGAAGTATCCTGATGGTGTCGAAGAGGTAAAATGCTGCTGGCTACAGCAGCACAGGATGTAGTGGCTTCCATTCCTGGTGAAAAGCAGGGGGAGATTTATATTGTAGGAATAAAGTCTGAGGAATGAGTAGCCACTTTACACTTGCAATAACCTCTGTAACACAAAGCTGTAAATCAGGGAGTCCATGCAGATATCGGAAGCCTTTGCATCTCCTCTGTACTGAGGCTCTGTGCTTAACAGGTTGATGTAGCTCAGGGAGGAGTCAGGAAAGCTTTTAGACACTGAAATGGAAGGTGAAATTTTCTGGAAGCATCTGAAACCTCAACACCCACACAAGAGAAGTCTCTTCTTCCCTGCTTTTGGCAGAAGGGAAGTGAAGGCTGGGAACTGATGAGACCTGATCTTGAATGACCTGAGAGATGCTTTGGGGAAAACAAGATACTGTGAGGACAACTGCTCCTACACAAAGCAGGAGCATCAATGCTGGGGGACCAAGCAGCTTTGTGCATCCCACTCCAACCAGGGGACAGCTCTGATGCTGGAGGTCCAGATAGCCCAAGAACAGAAGTTGCATTTAAGACCTTGACCAAGAAGACCTTTGCCAAGAAAAGAAGTACCTTTCATCACCTTGTGCAACTCCATCACTTGCAATCCTACATCCACACTCAACCTATAGTTTTTTCCTCACCTTTATGTAACCTAAAACATAATACACAAAACAGAGCCATTTACTTGCCTTTTTTCCCCCTTCCCTTTCTTTCCTTCTCTTCTGTGGGAAAGAGTTTGCCAATGGCAGAGAGATAAACTTAAAACCAAGGACTGTGTTTTGTCAGTGTTTCTGGTGCTTGTCCAAGGAACAAGACAAAGGAAAGCATCACCTCGAGAGGCACATCATCAGCTACAGGTCCCGCTGCACCTTGAGCATTCCTGTATTTCTAGTGCCTGGCAAAAATAAAACATGTATGTGTGGCAGAGGACACAAGATAAATGATTGCAGTAAGTATGCCCATACACAGTAGTGCAACCACACTCTGAGCTATGACACTTGCCCCATGAATCACCTCTGCTCCTCCCTGAATCACAGTTCCTTTCCACAGTTGGTGACATACACCATGCCTGGCTCCGAGGAGGCAGCTGCTCCCGTTGATTTAAGAAACTCCTTGGATTCTTAACCACCAGACAGGGATCAGGAAGTAAAGAAACAGTCACATGCAACTGGGAAACCATTAACTAGAGCCAGAGTTTAAGTTGTTTGTTTGTTTGTGGGTTTTTTTGTTGTTGTTTTTTTTGGGGGGAGGAGGAAACAAAAAAAAGAAAATCTCTTTCTTTAAATGTATACCAAAAGGATGCACATTCCCTCTTCCACTTCTACTTTGTTTCCATTCAGTGAAAAAAAAAATTAATTTTAACATTTTAATTATAAGTATTTGTTCTTTTTGAACTGAGAGGGAACGGATGAGACATTTGCTGTGCCACTGGGGGAGGCAGTGACCTCTCAATAATAGCTTTCTGAGAATCCAACCAGCTCATGTATGTATATATTTCTCATGGAAACTCAATAATTTATTTCATTGAGGTGTTCAAAATATGGAATATTTTGTTTTACTGAAAAAATTAGCCCTCCTCCTTTTTTTCTATTCCTCTTTTCTTTGGGTTATGACTCTCCTATGGACAGTATAGTAGACCCCAAACTCAGTCATTTGGTATACTCTGCATTTCTTAGTTAAAATTTTGAGGGTAAAGAAAGGGAATATGAGAATAAAAAAAAGTCCCAGCCTTGGAGACATTTTTTACCCTCCCTACTACCTGCATAATTTTAGTTGAGCAGTATCCCTGATGGAATATATGTGTGGGTAGAGCTCTGCACACACATCTGAGCTCACAGTATTGTGGGATGCAGGCCATAATTCTTCACCTTTGAAGTCAGTGGGAGCTTTAGGAAGAAGAAAGAGGAAGGATTGTGGAGTGGTTATGACACTACCCTGAAAAAATGGTTCTGCTCCCATGGGCGATACAAATCTCTTGCATGATCACAGGCATGTCATGTGGGTTTAAACCTTCAAAGGAAACTTGGCACTTAACCTCCACTAAGTATCCTTGAAGCATTTGGCTTTATTCCTCCTGTCTCTCAAAAGTCCATCTGTAAAATGGGGACAGCAAGACTTTCTACCTTGATGTCACTTACAAGGCACTGGCTGTGAAAGGACCCAGAGGAAGATCCAAAGTCCAAGACGATGCTCAGCAGTAACCTCTCTTCCCATAAATTCCCACAGAGGCTGGAATTCTGCTGCAATCATTAGCATAAGAGCTAACAACACACTTTTACTTAGAAAAATGCATCAGCCATAACTCAAGATCTGTGCTATGCTGTCAGCTTTGTCTAGGGAGACAGAGAGAAAGAAAAGAAGGAGAAAAAAAAAAAAGAAGACAAAAGTAAAATATATTGGTGTAGAGTCTTTTATCACACTTAGGGCTTACTGCCAAAGTTCAGCTGAAAATTCATGGACATGGGACTACATTGAAGTACATTTTCTAATTTACTATTTTTTAATATTTAGACAAATATTCTGGACAGGGGCAGAATGCCAGAGCTGTGAATATCTATCTGCAAATAATTTCTTTGGACACACATAAGCACCATCAACCATGATTAACTTTTTTTTTTCCCCTGCTTTGGATTTATTTGCTACAGTGGAGCTGCTCTAGACTCAGTCCAGTATCAAATCACTATCAGATGTGGTTAATAGTGTTATCATTCCTACTCCTACACACCACAGTTCCCAATCCTCTGATAACCTTCCTTAGCCTCGTTCTGTTCCAGTGATGATAGAGCATTTCTGGAATGTGCATTCAAACTGTAAGATCATGTCAATGAAAAGCCAACACCACCAACACTGGAACAGAGGGCTGGGTGCCCTTCCTTGCCCTCAACCATAATTCTACCTGCAGATGGAGAAGAGGAAGCTGAGTCAGGGAAATGGGAAGCCAACTCCTGCCATGGAAAATACAGTGACTCTAAAACCTTTCCAGCTATTATCTTCCTATATCTTGGTCAACCCTGTTGGCTTCTGAGACTCCTCTCTCCCACTGTCTCCCAATCAGCAGATGATTCAAGGTTTTCCAGCCTCACCACCTGTGAAGTATCCAAAAACCAGATGCTGCAAGTGCAGCACTATCCCTAATAGTTGCAGGAGAATCCATTAATAACAAAAATGCCTTATTTCTTTATTCTTTATTTCCTTCTCTCCCCAGCATTCACTGGCTAAATAGAGAAAATAGGAGGAGCCACACCCAGGGTCATCCATGGCAAGGCAAAGAGTTGGTCATCAGCTTCCAGAATTCCAGTCCAGCATCTCAATCCAAACCCCATCCCTCTTTCCCTGACAGGAGGGCTCCACCTCCATGCTAGTAATCCTTATCTCCAGTTGTAAGCAGGGAGTTGTTCCCAGATCACGACAACTACATTAATTTTTTTTTAAAACATGCTGAAGATTGGGCTCCCTTTATTAGTCTTTAGGTTTATGAGCTTTACGTGGGCAGAGGCCAGAAGACAAGTAATGGATCGAGCTTTGAAGGATTTTCCCTGCATCATTCAGGTCAGGAACTTTTATCCAGTCGACAGCACTGTGCAAGATAAGGATCTGAAGAGCTGACAGCTCAGCTTATGGGGGCTGCCAAGGAGCCAAAGCAGCATCCCAAAACCTGCTGGCTCCTCCAGCCCTAAATTCACACCAGCCCTTCTTGGGTCAGAGGCTGACATCTGAGCTCGAGTTATCATTCCTTTATGAAGGGAGGATACCCTCCTGTTAACCAGCCTTGACAAGGCACTGTGGCTTTTACTGAAGTGCTGCAAAATATACTGCTCTGGACTTGGAAGACACCTGTTTTCCTCTGATTTATGGATCCTTCTGGCATCTGGGAGAACAATATCCATTTACTGCAGCCTCTGATACGAAGGATTCAAATAGTGCAAAGTGAATGGGCTGTGAGAGCAAGCATCTCCACAAGGCTGCTGCAGAAACAAATAATGCTGCCAACTCAACTGGTTTTCCTCCAGCACTCTTGGGTTTCCTTTTTGATGGAGACCAGCAATGGCCAAGGAGGGGGTGTGTGGTTAAACTGATTTAGCCCAAAGCCCAAAGTTGGCAGCTGCCAAGAAGATAAGATTCCAGCTTGTTATGGAAAAGGGAAACCAGGAAGGAGCAGTATCCAGTTTGAGCATGTGATTAACCCATTATTGCTTTCTTTTAAGCACCAAAATTTAAAGTAATATACTAGAAGCCTGAGTTGACTGTAAAAGAAATCTTTCATCTTCAGAGTAAAGTCAGTTCCATCACTCCTTTCCCAGGGCTGGAGGGGGAAAAAAAAGGCAAAAAATACTTTTTTCTTGACGGGAAGTGAAAGAAGAAAGGAAGTTCAAGAGCACAAAGAAAGCCAAAGTAAGAGCAAGCACATTTCTTGAGACCAGCTCTGGGCAGCCATTTCTGGCTGTGAGCTGCTCCCTGCCTACATCACTGCTCAGGGTCCCTGTACATTGCAGATACATCACAGCTCATGCCAAAGAGCTCTCTGCAAGTGGCTTCTCTCATTTAAAGCTAGCAGGGTACCCCTCAGCATAGCAACCTGAGTGTGAAAATAGAGGTCTTTGAAACTGAGTTTCAAACTGGCCAGCTCAGGTCTATGAGCCACTGCAGCATCTCAACTTGTAAACAGAGAAAAATTACAAATAGGAGAAGACATGGAGGGGGAAAGCAAGCTGAAGGCCAGTGAAGTCCCTATGGATAGTGCACAGGGACTTTTAAAAATCAGCTCTGCAGGTGACACAAAAGCTGTAGGAGTCATTGCTGGCCTGAATGTAAACTTGCTTTCAGGCAGGATGGGCTGCAGCCCTTGGACACTCCTGTACCTTGAGCTTCAGCTCCCACTACACCTGTGTGCAGATCTTCCCTGGGAACACCAAACCCATCCTGCCACTGCCATGGGCACATGGCCAAACAACAGCTGTGTGTCCTGCCTTGTTCTACCTTCTCTGTCCATTTGGGCTGAAGAAAAACATGTTTTAAAAACAACTTTAAAAAGGCAGAAAGGCCATAGGGATGGGCTGTGCATCTCACACACAGCCTGGGGGGTGAGACTTCCATCCCTGTTAAAGAAGACTTTCAACAAATCCCTGGGAAGTCATGACCTCCATGTATGTTTTCTATTTGTTTTTCCACACCAGTTAAATAATTGTTTTCCAAGCATTTGGGGAAAAAAAAAAAAAAGAAAAATAAGAAGCAAGCAACACCAACCCCTCCTACAAGGCCTCTCTCTCCACCCCAAGCCTGTCCCTGCTCCCCTTGGTCGCGATGCCAAAATATGCAGCCGGCCTCTCTATCTGAATGAATGTTTTGATTAAAGAAGTCTTAACAAAACACAGTCAGAACAATGATCCCAGCCCCCTTTCTGCAAGCTTCACCAACTATGCAGTGTATATTTAGAACCAGATTACAGGGACCTGTTCATTAATCGAGTAACGATGACAAGCCTGTAGTGTATGCAAATAAAGGTTTGGGTTTCGGAGGGGAGGGTAAATCTTAACTACCTAATGATACTCCTGCTGCATTTAAAGCCCCTTCAACGCCGGGATTGTTTTGAGGCCAGCTTTCATGAGCTTGCAAACATATGGAAAAGTTCAAGATTTTTCTATTTCCCTTCCAAATGCTTTGTTTCCTTTGACAAAGAAGACTTTTTTTCTGTTCTGACACTAAAACCATCACCTATTATATTGCCATGACACCCAAGTCAAGATACTGATCAAAGGGCAAAGCAGGGCAATAAAGTGGGGAGGAAAAAAAAAACAAACCACCAGGGCCAGAAGGTTTGGGTTTGGGGCTGGTTTATTAAAAAATTGCAATTCTTTTTCCAAAGGTATTTTTCATTTTGTCTTCTGTTACACAGTGGGAGAACAGCTGGCCAGTAGCGGGTACAAACTCAGGTTTGGTTGTCTTGGATATATATTGTTCAGGGCTCTTCAATGAGTTTCTTCCCACCCCTGTTTAGTAAGATTCTAGGAAAAGCCTGAATGGGTATGTGAAGTTTGCACTATTATTTTAACTCAAGGCAAGTCTGATCCAAAATACATGATTTGTAAAATATCACATAACTTTGAAAGGAGCAAAAACCTGGTTATTAACACAAACAGCAGCTGGCCTGGACACGAGACCTCGGGAGCTGACACCAAAAGGTTTGCGATGCAAAGACAGCTCTGCCCTCCTGTTTAGTCTTAGAGAAACTCCAAACTATGATCAATCCAACCAGCCTAAGATTTCTAGTTATGCTGACATCTGAAAAACAAATTGGAAGATGACTTTTAAACTAATTTTAATTTTTTTTTTTAAGGTAAGGTTGTTTGAGAGGTCTAGTGTTGGACATAAAGATGGAGAATAGCTCCAAGAAAGCATTTAGAAACAGAACAAGAACCAGAAAAATAAGGAATGATTCAGATTAACTCAGTGAAGTAGAGACAAATTAAATTGTCCTTTAAACTAATTTCTTTTCATCTAAACTGGTGGAGCTCTATAAGCCTTGACTTTGGGTTTATCAAGCAATCAGCTCTCTCAGAGGAGAGAAGATTCTGATGTCTAAAGTCCCCACCAGAGACCACAACCACTTTACACTGCAGATACCCGATCTGTGGCATTCACTACTGAGCAGTGCACAATAACAGTGTCAGACCAAGAAATATGGTGTCCAGGAGTACCAAGAACAGTCTTTTTGATAATCTCTAATGCTAATCCTTTCAAATCAGCCAGGACAACCAAAGTGCCCCCCTTGTCCCACATTTTCCCCTCCCTGTCATAATGAGGAGTAACTTCATCTTTTACATAAAACACAAAGAAATAAAAAGCATTTTGTACATTCGGACCACGAGATACTGTTAAAAAAACTAACAAGGCTTTTTCATTTCTCTTGAACTAGTCTTTCCAAGAAACACTTCATAAACCAGCTCTTTAAAAAGAATGGAAAGTAAATGCCTTACAGCAAACATACAGCATTGCACAGAAAGCAGCACGCTACTGCCTTGAACTCCAAATGGTTTTACCAATCACTCTTTCATAACCATTTGTAGTTTATTCTCTTACTAATAAATACAGGTAGTCAACAATCCTTAAATGTTTTTAACGTAAATCAGCTCTTTTCTGTAGGTAAATATGTTCCTTTTATAATAATGCAGCAGTCTGAAAAAAAAAATCTTTGCCTTTAAATGTCTTGTTCCAATTTCTCTCTGACTCTCTCTCTCCTCTCCCATTGCTTTTTTCATGGAAACTGGAAAGAGGAAGGAAAAAACTTCCAAGGTAAGACAACTCCAAATGCAAACATGTATTGAAAATTTTCAAGCAAGAACCTATTTTCAGAACCCGTAGCATGAAAATTATCTGGGCATGTTCCAGATTATTAATAAAAAATAATCTCTGCAGTGTTTTCCCCAGCACTGACATCAACAAGTAGACTTAACTCTCAGTCTGGATCTGTAACCAATTTTCTGAAACACATAAGCCAAAATATAATATTGCTCCAATCTGGAATCTTGTTCTGACATAATATGAAAATTAGACTCCGAAAATTTTGGCTGCACTTCTGTTTTTTCACTTCCAAATGCTCACAGCATATAGCAAGACACGAAGCTGTAACTCAGGTGCAAGCTGAAAGGAAGTACGATCCCACCCACAGCAGACCAGGAGCTGTTTCGAACCATGGGAAAGCAACACCTCTGCAAGCAGCATCCTGTGCTGCAGCCCAGAGAGGAGAAGGTGGGAGACAAGCTCTGCTCACTGTCGGGGCACAAGCAGCACTGAGCACAGTGTCACCAAACACCCGGTCAGCGTCAGCGCTGCCAGCAATGTCCTTGGAACAAACACTCCTGGGAGCGTGACTGACCCTTCCCCTGGACCCAGAACAGCAAACTCCTGGGACTGGCTACCTTGATGGCCAGGACAGGCTCACACTTGCTTCACTGGAAAGCTCATAATCGTGTTCCCTGGAAGAACGAGAGGCTGTGCCAGTTCGCCTGCACTTTGTTACAGCTGAAAATGATAAGATGCTTCCAAAGCGCTGCGTTACAATAGCTGCGCCTTCAGTTTATGGATTTATCTTCCTTTGACCTAGATAAAACTCCATTCCTTGGACAAATTAGGTCTGCTTGTCATTCAACACTCTACCTAATGGTCTCAGCTGTGTGTTTCTGCAGTTACTGAAGCTGGAGCATTCCACAGATAGTTTTCATTGATTTGAGAAGCGAGCCAGAAATCCAGTCGTATTTTATCCAAAATGACAACAGGGCAAGTTAATGATGTAATTAGAATTATCAGGACCCTTAAATTTTAAAGGACATGTTTAAATGCAGGATGATAACAGTTTTAAAGGGGTACATAACACAACCTGGAGATTTATAAACAGCAAGTACCTTGCAAAGTGAGGCACTAAGCATTTTCTTCTTTAGTTTAAGGAGGCTGATACTGATGTGGGGTTAGTGTATGGATTTCTTATGTCATGTTATCAAGATCATCATATACTTTTCAGAAGGTAACACCCACTACCTAAAGGCTGTATTCATCTCCACATGAATTCACGGCATTTTGAGCTGCAGAGGCAACTTGAGATATGAGTGACATCATTCTAGCAAGGTTGTTTCTGAGGGACACAGCTTGAAGAAGGTGGCACAGCAACCCCTGAGCATCTGAAAGGGGTTGAGACCCATCTGCAGGCTGTGGTGAACATTAAGCAATTCCACTGCATATCTTGCTCTGCTGTGTAGGATGAAGCCAAGACCTCATGTCTCCTGGCAATGAGAAGATTGTTATGCTGAGGTGAGCATAAGGCCTGTAAATGGGTTAATCACTGGCCTAACTTGATTTATTCATTTTGATATCCAAAGATGTCTGGGCCCACTGGAACGGACATAAAGCCTGCTGCAGGCATGAAAATAATTCTCCATTACTTCAGTGAGCTCTACTACAGTCTAACACAAACCATAAGGCTCTCTAGACGAGGGATGTTTTAGAAGTGTCAGGTATGACTCTTGGACCGTGCTGTTAATGCTAAATGGGACAGGCAAATAACAAGTATGAAACCTGGATAGTTGAGCCAGTAGAAACTGGCTTGAAGAAACCTGTGTGTAAAGTTATCAGTGGAGCTGCAGGTCTCTGACTTGCCAGAGCAGCAATGAGAGAGGAGAAACCATCTTCTCCTGGGACAGGAGCCTCTCCTCAGGTCAGGAGAATGGCTGAGGACAGAAGACAAGAAAGAGTAGCCAGAAAGCACAGATATAATTTTTGGGAAAGGAGAAGAAGGAGAAGAATCTCAGTCTTGGATCTTCAATTTTCCTCTTAGTAAAGGAATACAAAAGAACACAGAACCAGCTAATTCAGTGCTGGCAAAGATGAATCTGATTTACAGAACCGCCCTTAAAAATTGAACATCTCAAGGCCAACCACAGGAAGTAACTGGTGCAAGGTATCCTTAAACCCAGAACATAAATGTTTATGTTTGAATAAAGACTTTTACATCAGATATAGGAAACAAAACACACAATAAATTGTTCCGTACCCTACTTTTTCTTCACCAAGGCTTTGGGTCATTAAGCAATTTTTCATCTGTCTCAGATAAGAAAAAATATCACATGGAGACAAGTAATTTTCTCATTTTGTAATAACAGATCTTTTGTATTTTAATGTTTCTGAGCATACTGACCCTCAATTCCCTCGTGAGAGCATCAGACAGAATATAGAAGGTAAGGCTACTGATCTAATCCAATATATTTTTGCTTCTAGGGAACTTTTTTCAAAAGCAGAGAAAGAACTTCTCTGCTGACTTCTCTGACTTCTTTGAGGGGAAAAAGTCTGGAGAAAGAGCAGAAAATATTCCTCTCCTATCTTTTGCTTAGAATACTTTCTCTTTGGTATCATTTTGACTCTCTGCCCAGAAACTCCAACATAAGCATCTGGATTATACAAGTCACAAGAGAATCAAGTGTTTGAGGAAGGCCATAGAAGAGAGAGAGAGAGATGTTTCCTACTCCACTTTTGGGTCATAGTCTAAATTAGTAAGCTCAGCCCCTTACAGTTTTACTAAGTTTAAATAAGGATTTATGCATTTGGAAAAATGGGGCCTGGACAAAAAAAATTAAAAAAAAGAGAGAGAGGGAAAGGAATGAGGAATGTAATATAACCACAGGAAAGCAGAGGTGTTTCCCTTTCACTGTTCTTGATTAAAACAAAGGTCTTCTCAGACCTCTAAAGAATTGGGACAGCACCTGGATATCACAAAAGAATGGACACATCTTCTGAAAACTTCTTGTCTCACAAGATTGGCAGGGGTACCTGCCCTGAACTTTAAGTGACAATACATCTCACTTGGGATATTTATAGTTTGTCTGCAATTGTAGGGCAATCACTTGTTGTCACCTCACGAGACCTGCAATAGACTCAGCACATGATAAATTCCTCTGCCTACATTTAATGTCTCCAGAGAGAGATCCCAGGGGGGATGCTTCATGTGTAATATTCAAGCCAGGCTAATCTAATTTGGTAACCAAATGGCAAAAACTCTCCATGGCAGACAGAGTCTTTCATCCTTGCAACAAACCACAGAGAACAAACTTTGGAATCACCCCAACTGGCAAAACTTGGCCTGAATAGGGAGTTTATTTTAGGTTTTAATTTTCTATTTTGTTCTGCTGGCAGTTAAAATAAATGGTATAAAGCTGGTTTATGAAAACACTACCAAGCACAAAAACCCTGTACCCAACAGTACTGCACAACATTTAGAGTTCTGCAGGGACCAGTATACACAGAGGCATTTTAATTTTCCATGGCCTGTAAGTGTTATAATCTCTATCAACTGCGTGCACTCTGGGACCATGACTAACACCACGGCTTGAACTCTGACTGGTTGTTGGCTCCCTTCTTCTGTCTTTAACACTGTTTTGAAACCCACATTTGAGCCAATAATTTGGAGGGATAAGCAAGCTGTTCCTCTCAAGTTGAACCCACGGGTCTGATACAGGACAATGAGAAAATAAACCACTGATGTCTCAGTCCATGCCAAGGGTGTGAATGGCCACAACTCACCTCAGGGACAGAGGCTTTCTCACTGGAGAAATTACACTGGTAGAGATTAAAAGACAACACAAGACATTTCCAGACCAGGACAGTCTAGATTTGCCTACCAGTACTCCTTTCATCACATCCATGGCAAATACAACACCACATCTTGCTTGTTTATTCCCCGTTTATCATTTGTGCTGTGCCTCAACACTGCAGGAACAGTTACAATCACAGGATTAACAGGAAAGGAGAAAGAAGAATTTATGTATTAAATGAGAACCTCAGAGTTTCCCATGAAGTATCAAACTGGTCTAGAAAGCAGAGTTCTGCTCCATTGAGGGTTTTTAATAGCTTCGGGTAACTAAGATAAATGGAGACTGAAGGGCTGCCTGAGACACATACAAAATTACTGAATTATGACAAAATGACTGAATTATGAGTTATTTACTTTATAGAGTATTAACGTAAGGTTCACTTCCTCTTCATATATAAGCTCAAATATTACAAAGATTTCCCCCCCTCTCCTTAATGAGGGCTCTACATTCAACAGCCCCCCAAAACATCCACAATTTTTTTGCAGGTACATTCCTAGGGAAGTTTTCCAGGCAGTCCACTCCTTGTTCCAAGTAACAAGCAACAGGACAAGAGGAAACAGCCTCAATTGTGCCAGGGGAGGTTTAGATTGGATAGCAGGAAAAATTTGATCACCAAAAGGGTTGTTAAGCACTGGAACAGGCTGCCCAGGGCTGTGTTGGAGTCCCCCTCCCTGGAGGTATTTAAAAGATGTGTAGATGTGGCCCTTGGGCACATGGTTCAGTGGTGGGATTGGCAGTGCTGGGTTAATGGTTGGACTTGATGATCTGGGGGGTCTTTTTGAACCTGAACCATTCTATGATTGCCCAGAGCCCAAGAAAAACCCTGGAAATTCCACTCTCGCCAGGCAAATGAGGCACATGTGGAAAGAAAACACAGGGCATCAAAAAGGAAGAGGAGGAAGAGGAAACGGAGCATGAAGTGATGGCTGGGACATTGCTATTAAAGCAGCTGATTTGTCCTCAATTATCTGGCCCAACTGGAGCAATTCTGCTCACCTGAGAAGTGTCATGGTTGAATATCACAGCATTCAGGTCTCCACAGTTGTAATGCTTGATGAGATCTTCGGTGGTATATGGGGCCTGCAAACTGCCTGCTCGGAGGCTTTCGTGCTGGAGCAGAGTTTGGTTCAGAGCAAACAGCACCTGCAGGGACACAAAGGGAGACAATAAGTTAAAGATAGCAGAAATCAAAACAGCAAAGCCTAAAGGACCAAACTTTGAAAAACTCTCCTGCTCCTGAGGTCTATTCACTTGATCCATTCTGGCCCACAGCAACAAGAGCTGGTCTTTAGGCGTTCCCAAATGGAAAAGCATTCAGATGCAAGGACCCCTAAATAGCAAAAGGCCATATCATAGACCCCTTGATATTCCACATAGAGTGCTTCACAAGAGATATATATTGCTTAGAGTTAGTCTGGGAATTCTTGGGCTCTCTGGGCTGGTTAACTGGCTGCATGACAGAAACTGGAATGAAAAAGCCCCTAAATGAAGAAACTTGTATTGCCTCTGACTGCTTCCTGTCCCCTAGCTTAAATCCAAAGCTCACTCAGTTGAAAGGTTTTTAATAAAAATCAAAATCTTCTGAACTTCTGAAGTCACAGGTGTTGTATTGGGACTCTGTGCATTCTTGGAGTAGCAGAAACTTCAGGAAATTCATTATTAGCCTCCCTCCTTTAGTCTCTCCCCCTTCACCCACCCATCTGCAAAGCAAACAGAGATACAGGTTTATAACACTGCCCCAGCAGACTTGTCCCATGTCCCCATCCCAAATTTGAAAACACCAAAAAAACAGAAGCACTCTTTACTGTGTAAATTTGGGTAACCAAAAAAATAAATATCCTTACAGATTAGCTTTTCCCATCCTTGCATTAACCAAAAAAAACAAAAAAAAACCTCATTAAAAAACCCCAAGCAACCCCACACTCAAAAAAACCCCCAAAAAACAAACAAACAAAAAAACCCTACTAAATTTCACATGAATTACCACAAATCTTTTTAGTTTTGTGACAGACTGTGGGAATAATTTATACCAGTTACTGAACCACCAAGTCTGGGCTTTTCATGTTCAGCTTTCCAAGAACCTTCCAAGGAAACTTGATAAAAAGTAGATGAATAAATCAGAACAGCAGTGAAGACAGTTTGTCACAAACCATACAGATAAACAAACTCACTTTTCCTAAAATAAAATGATATGTGGTAACAGTAAATTCAGATTTCTGAAAATTGATGTGTCATTTTTCATGAAAAGACTCCTGCATCCCTCAGTCTCACATTTTACCACTTCTTTTAGCTTTTCTCATTTATAACAGCAGTGTGTCCCATCCTTCCCAAAGAATAACCTGCAGTCTGTGACACATATTGTTATTTACCTCCTTAAAGTTTAGCAACTGAAACCACTTCAAGGAGTGAACCCCAGAGGAGCTGAAAATTAACAGTGCACATTTTGTATTTGCAGGATGGAAGCTCTTATTAGTTTAAAATTATGATTCCCATTGAACTTTATCTGAAGGTGAAAGTAAACAGTCAACTGGGCTGTATAAGCCTCATGTATATAACAAATAAGATGGGATATTTTATTATTATTATTATTAATAATAATAATAATAGTAATAATAGTAGTAATAATAAAGTAACTTCAGGACACTAACAGCCTCAACACAAAACTGTTAAATGCTAACTAACATACTAAAACTAGTTGAGGAAAATCAAATGTTATTTTTTCATTTACTTTTAAAAAAAAAAAGAGAGATGGTCTTTCAACTGAACCTGTTATACCTTAATTCAGCAATCGGTTCCCAATTAAGATCCAAGCCTAAAAGATTTCCTTGCCCAGATCTAAGGGTCTCTTTAGGCTTTTCTACAAAGAGATCAACCAGGACCACAGCCTGAAGTTAAGCATCTTCCTAACTTGGTTTTTCCCTAATTTAAAAAATATGCAAAAAATACAGTTTGAAAAATTTCTAACCTTTGAAAGCATCTGAGCTTTCTTCTTTTTCCCCTAAGGGCTACAGCTCGAAGAGGAAATGGTTCATCCCAGGATTTCCTGGGGATTCTAAACATTTTGACTAATAAAAATAAAAGCTTAGAAAAACATTGACAGGAAAAATGAGAGCAGAGGTTTTCCCAAAATGCTTTTAGCAAAATCCTTCTCATTTTTGATTTTTTAAACAATGGATGTTGCTGGATTTCTTATATACGAAAATATGTATACACACAGGCACACACACATATACAAACCACCAGCAAAGCCCGAGGGCAAGACAGTGTGTTTTATGATAAAATATTAAGATGGCAATAAACAAATCCTTACTTTACTCCCAATGCCTTTTTTTTCCCCCTTTTTTATTTTTTTTTATCTGTTATTCTGGCTTCCTGGGGAAACCAGTCCTGTGCATTAATGCTCTGGGTCTGCCTGTCTCCTCCTAGTAAATTCAGAACCTATTAGTTGATTTTGGTCACATTTGCACAGGGTTTTCTTAAAGAAAATTGCCTGTATGTTCCTTAAAAATCAGTGCCAGACTGCAGAAAGCCCACAGTACAAATTCACTTCTTATAAGACACCAAAGGTTCCACATGAGAGAGAATGAATTCTTTGGAGTTTACAGCAGCAGATAGACCCCTATGACATGGTCCTAATATTTCATTAGTGCCAGGATGTTCCTGCCCCTGCTCTCTGCCTCAGAGCAGCTTTGGGACCTAGATGTGATGTTGGACACCAGCTTGGGGATGGTCCTGTGCAGGGCCAGGACTTGGACTGGATGATTCTCGTGGGTCCCTTCCAACTTTGTGATTCTGTGATCCAGCACACTGCTGCCACTGGGGGAGAGCCCATCACTGGGTTCAAACCACTGCCCTGAAAAACAACTCAACCGGCTTTATTTCAGGAGGAAAGTTAAAATCAGACATTCAAACACTTGAATATGCTAAAGGAAAACTGTAACCACTTAACAGATTTCTAGAGAAGTCTTGCTTAATCAAGCCACAACCACTGTGGGTTTAGGTTGGGCAGCTCAAAACAAATTTAAAGAGAAGCAGGGTCTCGTCACAGTCGCCAGCTTGTTGGCTGGATTTGTAGACCATTTCCTTCAGAGTCAGGTTAAAGCCATCTTAAAACCTGAATTTATTTTTCCTTACTGTTCAGATAATGCCACAAAAACAACGCTGTTTCCTTTCCTTCTCTCTATCTTAATATCAATGACCCCACGACCTCCAGCCTAAACCCCTATCTGAGTTAAATCTCCCAGAGGTGCCTGAGATTACTGAACAACTGATGACTTCAAAATAAACACACTTAGAGCGACTGCCTATACACAGTCCCACCTAATAAACAGAGCAGACAGGATTTGTTCTGGGAAGCGATGGGAAGTTATGACTTTGGCTCTGGGAAAGTGCATTTTTATTCACACAATTTATGGTCCTCACCCTGGTGTGCTTTGAAGATATTTTTGCATGTCTGTCTCTGGCCCCCACTGTTTTTGACTGATCAACCTTCTTATCTGAGTGCTGCCATTCACCCAAAACACAGATTTTATTTGGGTGTTTGGAGACACCAGCTCAGCACTTAGGGCAGACCTAAGGGTCCTGCTTTACTGCCAGCCAGAGTGGGTCCCACCAGCCCTACACAGCATCAGGAACCACCGGCCCAGACGCTTAAGGAGTTATTTTGCACAGTCTGTGGCCATGACAAGCACAAGGGGCTGGACTATTGAAACCTTAGCTAACAGCTGTACTGCTTACCTTGACACTCAAACAGTATTCTCCCTCTCCACACTCATCAAATACAGCATCATTCCTTTTTATGTCAGCTGTGGACCTGTCTACCTGTGGAACCAAGAGGAAAGGTTGCCAGGTCCACCTCTTTTGTCTGACTAAGGTCTCAAATAGTGGCATAAGGGGAAAACAGCTTTGTGGCAGCACCTAATAGTCCACGTTAAATTAAGATAAGGAAACCTTACTAGCAGATAAAGTTCTTAAGCAGTCCCAAACTTTCCTATGAAATACATTGCTAATAAAGCAGACAACAAATTCAGGAATTAGGACAGAAGAAATAAGTTTTTTGTTAAGCTTAAGACAAATCGGACCTGTGTTGTTCTAGTGTGTCTGCTTTACAGGAGACTTAGGATGAAAGGCAACCCTAGGAAAACTCTCAGGCCAAACTTGGCATCCATGGGACTCCAGTAGCTGGAGTTACAGGATGACCCCTGCACAGACCCATGATTAATAACAATACCACAAAAACAAGTACTTAAATTTCATGCTATGATGTCAACTCTTGAGCAGGCTATGTATTGTTTTCCTTTGCTCTCTCTTTTGGACATGTGCCACCACAATGCAAATACTCAATAAGCATTACTGGAAGTGTTTGAGTGACTATATCCTGTCACTGCCCAAATTGCAATTCTGGAAAAGAAATGCCCCCTCTCCTCCTCTTCAAAACAAACTGCAATATAAATATTGAGATATACAGTTCTGCAGGGGTTCTGCTTTTGTAGTTATCCTAATCTGTAATCAAATAGAAAATCAAATATACAGTTTCAGGTCAAGATAGTGACTTGGGGGGGAAAAAAAAAAAAGAAAAATGCAAGTCTCTGATTTTCCAGATTAATGAAAAGCAATAAAAGTGCTTGCCCAAATCTGTTCAGTTCCACTGGTTTCCAGAAGACGGGTTTCCCCTTTCCTTGAATCTCTTGTGCTGTTGCTAGGAATTAGTGAGCTGTGAAACTCACCTAATGAGGTCAGCATCAGGAAATAGCTTTGGAAAAACAGGTCCTGAGGGATCTACTAAAGGACTCCCTCAGTGTCCAAACGAAATCCTGGATGCATCGGCACATTGTACAGCCGGGGCTGTGAGAGGAACGTGCCCGACTTTGTTGTTGTTTTCCCTATAAAGGGACAGCTAAAGAAAGTGAAACTATTAACTCATCCACTGGAATTTCTACTCACAAACCGTGCCCCCTGTTAAAGCTGCTCATAAAAGCCTTTCGGCTAGTTAGTTCCATATGTTCCCCAAACCCGCAGTTATTGCTTCTGAAAGGCAGGAGTAGTTAACAGTCTGCGGCTTGGCACTGACCAGGGAGACCTAAGGACCTCGCCTTTCCCCCCTCCCTTTCAAACTGCCAATTAACCAGCTTAATAAAACAGTTTGAATCTGACCAAGGTGCTTGGAGAAACCCCGAGCCATCACCCATCCTATGGCTTATCCATGACGGTGACACACGGACACGGCCTAAGGCAGAGCAGTCACGCTACTAATGCACAGTCCTGGGGACTAAGATGGGTTTTCTTCATTCTGGGAAAGCTGCAGGGAGACTGGGACTCCAGCCTTCAGCCCTATGTGCCCAAAGCTCCTGCTGAAGTTGATTTCCAACAGCCTGACTTCAGCCCTCTGACTCTTCTCTTTATGCATTATGAACATGCACATGTAGAAGAAATTTCTTTTTCTTACTTCGTTTTCACTGTGTTTTGACTGAATCAAGGCATTTAAAAACAGCACAAAATTTCCAAACAGAACACACTGCAGTGTGCATGTCGCTCCCATCCTCTCAGCTCCAAGCCCCCAAAACCAGAGAAGGGCTCTCCTGGTTGATGACAGCTGTCACACATTCCCTGGGCTGACCCTACCAACTATTGCTTCTGCACCAAGCTCCTGGCTTCTGAAGGGCTGGGGCAGGCAAATGGTTCAGACAGAGCCTGGAGAGCAGCTGTTTAGGGTTTTGGTGGGTTACCTGATAGAACAGGTAAGATAGCTAGTTTGTGGTTATAGATGCAAGTCTTCTCTCGCACAGGGTCATTAAGACAACAAACAAGTACCACAGAATTAATTTCTGTCTTGAAAACACTCTAAAAACATATACTTTCTCTCTATACATACAACCACACACCCACCATAAACACCACACACACCTTAAATAGGTCAAAAAAACCCCAGACAAGGTCTTAAATATGTAAACACCAGGAGCTGTATGAAAGACACTATTGGAAGGAGGATAAGATCTGAAAATTTTTCTTCTAAAGTTAGTGAACTCTGTTACTTTCTAAAGAATACATATTAATGTAGAAGAAAGAGAGGGAGGAAAAGAGCTTTGATACGGAATTTACATCCTTTCTCCTTTTGTGAATCACCACACTGTGGTGGGAGGATGTTTTAGTTTCAATGCCCTCACCACATAATCAGCACAGTCTCTTTTGCCAGTAACTCAGCTTGATATTCAACCAGTCAGGGTGTAAGTGAGCAGTGACTCTATAGGAGAGCTCTTTGCTTTGGTCAATGTCCAAATTCAACCTTAGGGAAATAAATTAAGAAATAACAGGAGGATGGATCTGCAACCTAACCAAAAGAATTACCTCTGTTAAATTTGCAGTCTAAATGTAGGGCTCGTGTGGATTTTGTATGTGGGATTTACTGACATCCAGTATTGCTGCATCGGTCTAGTTTTTCAGCTATACTGAGCTCAGTAGATTAATTTTGATGAGTAAACCTGTCTGAAAGGCTAAATATTTTCCCCAAATGAGTTACACTCTGTGCAGTTCAATTCTGCAAGTGTTTTTTCAATAAAGTGCAAACAGTTCCAGCAACCAACACCCCTGCCCAGCAGTGATGGCTTGCAGGTCCAACCAGGTTAGACTCCTGCACTGCACTCTTAGATTGTGTCAACAAAAAGATTCACTGGACATGGCCCTGGTGCCTATTTGGTGATGCCCTGGGCTTGGCTACCAGCCTGGCTCCTCCAAACCTCTGGATTCACAATCTGTTTCTTCCTGTGCCACTGCCCCAGCAAGCCCAGCTTGGCCTCCAGTTCTACTTAGTCATTCCCATCCTGGGGGCATCCTGGGGGTCTCTTGACTTGCTAGTCAAGAGAAAACCTCTATATTCCAAAACCCAAACGCTGCCTCAGCATCAGGGAAACTCACCCCTCCCCATGTAACACAAGAGCTCTGTGGGCACTGGAAGTTGGTGGAGGTTTGTGGAGAGGAGCAGTGCTCGGGGAGCGGTGCCGTGGGGGCTGCAGCACGTTGCTCAAAGGTGTGATTGAAACAAGAACAGTCATCCCAGATAAGTCCAACACTCCCCAAAAGTGTCTGGTAACAGATACTTTGGGAAAGCGTGTAAGAAATGAGGTGAGCAGAGGGTGAACTTTTCTCAGACAACACTTCCCATCTTTTGGAAATCTGCCAGTTGGGGAGCTTGTGGATGAAAATACCTCTTCTCCTATCACTCCTTCCCACCCACCTCCCTGCTCCCCATGCCTCCACCTCAAAATTATCCCCGTGCTTGGTTGCACCACTCTCTGATGTGTGCACAGAGGAGCTCACAGCCTGCTCCTTTGCTCTGCAATTGCATTCCCCAAATGGATGCCTGGCAGGACGCCCAAAGGGCAGTGCCCACGATCACTTTTCTCCACCTTAAATGGGCACATTGTCCCCGCTTTCGGGATCTTCACCTTCAAAGGGGGCACATGAAATCCTTCCCAAGAACCTGAAACTACATTTGTGCTCTTGACTCATGAGTAAAATGGTTACTGGGCCCTTCTGGGGTTTCAATTTTTCTTTTTTGTGTGCACCGTAACAGCAGGAATGTGGGAACGTGCCCCGAGCCGAGCGTACTGTCGGCCCCAGTGATGAGTGAGCAGCAATGACAAGGGCACCCTCATGGAAAAAAGCACAGCTCTGGGGCAGTTTGGGGAACTCCTGGCTTTAGGCATCCAGCCTGAGACATTTTTTAAGAAGTCTAGTTTCATGATATACTAAGCATCCACCCACTGAAAAGTGCAACCTGTCCTGGGTGTATTTAATTTGGGGTTTATTCATATTACTGCTTAATTTTGAACTGTTGCTTTTTAATTACCAGCTGAAGCTACATAGTAAAATGGACTAGCCCCACAGGCATGTTTTTCTTTCTATTATGTTACAGTGAGGCAGCAGATTAACTCCTTCAGACGTCCCAGCTTAACACCTCGCGATGCCAGCACGGCCCCTTTCCAGACTGCTGCTCCTGAAGCAAGAACAGCTGAAGGGGACATATATCTTTATGTCCCTTATTTCCAACTCCCAGCCTGGGGTAGCAGCACAAGCAGGTGCCAATTTCAATATGTGTCAGCATGCTGGAGAGTAAATCACATCCCATCGGGAAGGGGAGCAATTTCCAGTGAGCCAGATGGAGCTGCAACCTCTGGCCAAGGACAAACACTTCGGGGCAACAACTGTCTCAGTTTTCTAATGTCCATGTGAGCACAACTGAGTTGACAGCTGTAGAAAGGGGAATGTTTCCTAAGCCTGAAGAAGACTGTGTCCTCATCAGGTCAACAGGCAAAAGGGAAAAAAAAAATAAATTAAAACAGTCAAGATTTGGAACATGAGAAAAGGAAGCCTTCAAGAGGAAGCAGGGAGCTGAACTCATAATGGATAAGTGCTTGTTATTGATTGTTGGTTTTTCTTTTAGCTTAGCATTATCTCAAGTTTGAATTAATTTTATTATGCAAGATGTTTTTGCCATTGTGGGAAACAGCGACCAGGCATGGGGTACCCCACGTCTGCTAACAAACACAGGGCTTGATCTGCCAGATTGCTCTCTTCAGGTCTTCCTCACCCAGAGAAAACCCCTCTCATCAGCCAGGATAGATGATGGGACTCCATCTGTGCCAGCTGTTACAGGGCACAGCGATCCCTCTGTGGCCTTACGAGCACAGAGCCTCTTTCCTCCTGGAAATTCAGAGTTCTATCCTTAGGATCAGCCTGGGTTGAATATGACCCTTTAAAACATTCCCATGGATCCACACGCTGTGGCTGGTACATGGAGCTGCCACCCTTCCTGCAAGCCCTGGAGCCAGCCTGTGCTGTGCTGGAGGAGCTGCCACCACCAACCTCATTCCCATTGTTGAAGAGGACAGGTAGGAAAAGCTACAGATGGAGCCAGGAATTTAACAAGAAATTAATGCAGCAATTCCTTCTTCAGGGGCCCTTCTGAGGGAGATGCAGCAAAGGGGAAGTGTACAGACAGAGACACCCAAGCCAAAAATAAAAAGTCATTTTGGAGCTCAGGGCACTTGGGGAAGAGGGGAAGCATCCAATCCCTTCTGGGGAGTGCATATTACAACCCTGACGTAGTCTACAGGATTTTTGCCTGGAAGGAGCGAGTTTCATGACAATTATTCAGAATTCAGTTAGCCAGGGAAAGAAGGTGACCTACCCATCAAATCACAGCAGCTCAAATTTCTAATATCTACTTGTAGCCAAGCGCTTGCCTTCAAATTAAGCAGAGGCCAAGAATAATTACTTACTATTCACTGAGATATTTACATCAATTATTTGGCAAATAAATTCAGCTACCAAATAGCTTCAAGGAAACTGCAATCTATTCACAGTCAAATTGCCAAGACAGAAGATATTTATAAAATTAATTATTTGTAGCCAGCTTCTCTGTTAGCTGTCAAGGTCAGAATGATAAATTCAGTCACTTTATTTTCTACTATATATTAGGCTCCCTGAATCTAATTCTACTGTTTATGAATTATGGGAGGTTATCTTTCAAGAGATGGCTATAACTGTTATATTTTCATTATCATTGGAATTAAAAGATCTTATTTCTTGAAGCTTTTTTAAGCCTAGGCTAAACAGTCTCCACTCCAGTCAGAGAATGCCTATGAAATCAGCTACCAGTGAGGATATGCTGCTAAGGAATCAAGAAGAGAGTTCTCAGATTTTTGCTCTCCTGGGTAGAGCCAAGAATCAGATATTGCTGTAAAACATTTACATAAACTGGCAACTTCTGAAGAAAGCCCTTAATTTAAGTAACACTTCTGTTTTCTTTTTTCTTCTAACTAAGAAGAAAGGATCTAGAAGAATATTCACAGCTTCAAATATTCCTCCTATATGTGGGATATTTCCTCACATAAATAAATAAATAAATAAATAATAAAAATAAAAATAGTAATAATATTATTTTTAGGCATTATTTTGGTCCACACACACAAACAGCAGCAAAAATACCTGAAAGAGATCTGCCTCAGGTTCACCTTCTGCCCCTTTAGCCATAGCTCCTCACTCCTTAGATGCAGTTCCAGAAGTTGAATCAAACAAACTCTTTCGCCCTCTCTTTTTCCTTGCCTATTTAATACTGGTGGCTCTGTAAATACACCCATGGCTAAGCAAGCACACACTGCTATCCCCTGAAACACACCATAAATGCCCAGCAGCTTTTTCCCTCTCCAGCTGTGCTTCACCAGGAAGATTCCCAGAAATCCTACAGCCGCTAAGGAAATTGCACATGAGGACACAGCTCGGACAAGCCCTAAAGACCCCAAGGGCAGAAAGAGCAACTCCTGAAAGCAAATCTCTTTGCTGTTGCCCTGGAGTAATATGGATGAATAGCAGCCTTTTGCACAATCATGACTCTGGGGCTGGAGCTGAGAGGCTTCAACCCGCTATTCTACCACAGGACGGCAGGGAAGACATCCAGGCAGGAATCCCAAAGCAGGGGTGTGGGTACTAAGCAGAGCAGAGAGGATTGCTTCCAGGTTTGACTTTACTTCCTAAGCCTGACTCCTAGGAGCACGAGGAGTTTCAGAGCCAGCCTCATCTGGTGCAATTTAGCATCATCCTGATGATTGACACGCGCTGAAATCCTGCCTGCGCACCCCGGAGGAGGAGACGGGGATGATGCAGGGGGTAGGAAATGACATCCTCCACAAACCTGTGGGGGATCAGCTCATTCTGGAGACAACATCTGTTCTGCATTTCTTCCCTGCTCATGATCTTTTTACCTTCCATAAAGTAGGTGAGAAGGGGAGCACGTTCAGGTGGCTTTACAGGCCACTTTCTTTGCAGATGGAAGTCAGCTCAACATGCCCCAACCACGCTTTGCTAGTTCACCTGGCAGGGAATTTTGCCCTGTGTTTATACTTTGCTCAAGAGCAGTTATGCTTCCCATTTAATTGTTCCTCAAATTTTGAGATATAATTATGGAATTCTAAGAAACTTAGCTTGGATTTTGAGTAGCAAATGCTCAGGACCACTTAGAAACGAGGTGAAGCTCTGGAATTATTAATTGAAGGCACGATCAATAAACACATCTGAGAAAAATGTCAGAGAGTTTACATAGAGAGGCAAAAATTGAATAGATTGCAAAAGAAGTTGCTCAGGAAAAATACTTTACCAAGCTCTGGTAACTGGAAGTTACTGGTTTCAAGGCATTAGGATACAAACATTACTAAAACAAAGACTTCATGGATTCTTGTTTAAATCGCAAATTCTGACTCTTTTTTTTCTGACTCTTTCCTTTTAGGAAACTAAATTACATTTTAGTTTGCCTGTTTCCATCACACTTTGCTTTGGGCAAAAATGACTGAGAGAAAAAGCTCTGCTCTTTCTATGCTGATAGAAACTGAAAAGAGATTAACCAAAAAGCAATAAACTATTCCCTCTGAACTGTAAGCCCTAAATTTTCTTATTAGTGTCTACCCACACTAAGTTGAAACTTAGCAAGGCTGGTTTTCTCCAAAGCTGTCAGCTGAAATAAGCTAGTTCTGTCCTTACAGGCTGCATTTGCCAAAGGTCTTTCTGCTTTCAAAACACTCCCCCTCCACCAAATATATCAAGATTGTTGCCCTTTTCAGAATTTCCCACAGGTACATGGTGATGTTAAAGAGGGAGCAAAAATATCATGGTATTTTTCAAGCTATTATCACGGGAATGGTTTGTGCACAGGAATGTCAGAGGGAAGTCAAGCCCCGTGCACAGCTCTGAAGGTAAAGTGATGAGTGTAGGAGCCAGTGACTTGCAAAGATTGCAGAGCAGAGCCATTAAAGAGAGTCCTGAGAGTAGGGGAAGGACTCCTGATGCAAGAGGACACTAGTTCTGTGATAGACCCACAAAATCCCTTTCAATTACAATGGGAGTTGCTCAAGAAAAGCAATCCCCATTGTCTTCTCTTTGGACCTTTCATAAGAGCGTTGGGAATGGCAGAGCAGATGTCCCTGTAGCATCCCATGAAGGCTCCAGCCCATCCCTAGCACTTTTGCCAGCCTCTTCTCTAATAAATTCAGAAGCTCTGGCACACAAAAGTTTCCAGATGATACTGCAAGCCACCTATTCAGGCCTAACTCAAGTCCCCTTGCCTCTGTTACACTGCATGACCAAGAGACCAACTCCCAGCTGGCACAGGCATTCCTCAGAACTGGTCCTCCCCTACCATGCAGTCTTGGGCAGAGTCTGACCCTTTGTATTCACAACTAAATGCTACCAGATGGATGCATCAGTTCAAAGGCTGGTGGAAACAATTAAGATTACAGGAAGCTGCATTTATCCTTCCACCTATAGCACTGAATTAATCACAGCTGATAGGGATCTAAGCAGAGCAACGAGGTCTTGCCTTCCTATCCCACTCAAGGCTCTGATTTATATCACTACCTGTCAAGAGATGGCAGAAGTAGCTGCCCAGTAGCTGTTGAATGCCTCTCTCCCACCCTCTCCCTCTCCTGGGGAGACAAATATAAGCCAGGACATTCCTGCTCTGCTCAGGATGCCATGAAACCTAACCTCCTGTTGACACAAGCATTAGGCCCCAGGACTGTATAACAGGTCACTGACAGAAAGATATAAGATAGAGCTCCCAAATTCAGCTGGCCACACACAGGCAGGCACTGGATGGGTGTGTGGCTGGCTCCCAGAGCCTGCATACCTGTGAAGGACACCCAATAGCTGAGGGACACCCATGGGCACTGCCCTCATCAAACACTTTTTCAGTTGTGTCTTCTGGTAGGTTGAGTGGCTGATGCTGCTTGAGATTTTTATGGGGTTTTTATTAGCTGTTTCCTTAGCAGGCTTCAAAGGTTGGATTTCATTCTAAACACAGGAAAAATCCAGGGACCGCTGGAGAGCTGTGTCCCTACATAAAAGAATGATAAAGAGGGAGTGCCAGAACCCATCCAATACTGGATGGGACTGGAAGTCTGAATGCCCACATGTGAATTTCAATATTTGGGCTCAAGTATGTGAAACCTTCAGTGCTCTGCCAGCAGTCTTGGGTCAAGGACTGAAAGGGGACCCTCAGTAACTGGGAGCTCAGTGCTTTCTTTGGAAGCAGATCTCCTGAAGGCTGGTTCCTCCCTCCTCCAGCAACACACTGATGCCCACATTTCGTGTCAAGCATGAAATGGGAATGGATCTGTTACCGTACACTGAGCATTTCTCCATCCATGGGAGGCAAAGCAAAGACAAACAAGGAGGCTTGAGTCAGCACAAGGGTTAATTTAAGAACTGAGCTTGCTTAAAATAAAAGTTGTCACCAATCAAAAAGAACAAGTAGCCATTGAAGAGAAAACTGTTGAGATTTATGGGACCCATTCTAGAGACATAAAAGGGGAGTCAATCATCATCTGAAGTTTATTTTTTTAATAAGAGCTCCTCAAACATTCCCTCCACTTTTCATTGGCAGAAATGTAAGCTTGTGGCTGTGAAAAAGTTAAAAATTAGGGGTTTCCTAAGTGGGAGCAGAATGCATGGCTGCTCTGTATGACCCCGGCTACTCTAACAGCTACTGCTAATTCCCAGTGGAAGCATCAAGAGCTTGTGAAATAGACTCCTTTCTTTTCTTGTACAAATTATTCCTTTATATTTTTGAACTTCTGAACCTCTCGGCTTAATAACAACTCCACAAGAAAGAAGGAAAATAATTGAGTGTTTATAACAACAGGCATCTTTTTTGATTATCATCCCAGGCTGTGGCACTTTCAGCTTGGGGAAGCCTTAGTCGTAGCCGCTCTGCAAAAGCATTCAGAGACAGGATGAGGAGAGGGATGGGAAGGACATCTCCTCCTACATAGGAACTGTGGACATTGGACATTCTGAAAATTTCCCAAACATATAGTTTTACTGTCTTCCACCTACTCCCTAAACTATAACCTACCCACTTACTACCTGTTTGAGCTACAAGCAGAAATTAAAACCCTGCCCAGCCTCGTGTGCTCCAGCCTTGCAGCCTGAAAATGAGCTGCAGCACATCAGAATGTGGGTCATAAAAAGTTGCAAAACAAAGCAAGACAAAAACCATAACAACCCACCCACAGATGCAAGCAAAGAAAGAAACAAATCAAGGGGAAATAATAGGAATAAACTGTCTTTAGCCTCTTTCTTTTTCCAGTTGTAAATGGAAACCAATGTGACAATGCTGTAACAGTTGACAGAGTCTATTTTTCTCTAAAAGATCTACAGTTGTTGGACTCCCCACTACCTCCCAAAAGACTTATATAGCTTTCAATTAAAAAAGGCTAACACTAGGAAATGTGTTTACTCAATGGAAAATGGCAAGGCCAGGCTCAGGAAGTGCTCATCTTCCTCCAACAGTGATTACATTCTAGATAATTTGTTGCCCAGCATCATCACTTTGTTGATTAATATCATGCTAACTCATAATTATGATAGATTCATAATAGTAAGCTTGGTAATTCATATTGTGAACTAGACACCCAGCCAGGGCACAATCCTGTACCCTCTCAGGTCAGTGGTGCAGCACAACCCAACCTTTTTTAAGGAATATTATGACAAGCCTTAACATCAGATGAGCTTTGTAAGGGCCTGGCCCATAAAACCCCGGAGCGTTTCCTTGAAAAGACTCAAGTTAGAGATGCCACCACCTACACTTTATCAGAGCCCAGCACTCAGAGACACATCTTTGCTTGACTGTCAGCAAGGAGAGTAAAAGTCTGCTTCACTGGAGCAGCTTCCTGTCAATAAAACTCATCTCAGACCAATCCTGGCTTGGCTGATATTGAGCTGTGTAAATCACAGCTCAGCATCTTTGAGTGTTTCAAACGTTTGCCTTTACAGCAGTTATTTACAGGTGAGATTTTCTGAGGTTCTCTCTGGTGTAATCTAGCAGTAATTCTTTCAAACTGATGGATTTGCACCAAGCTACACCACTCCATTGTTTACACCATGAAGTGCAGGACTCCTACTTTCTTTGCCTATACATTACAAAAATCCACTGAAGGGACAAATTGAGAAGGACCAAGTTTAACAGTTTCTTATTGGCAATGGAGATATTTCTTTCAGACAGACATATTTATTTAGACATCTTTCCTTTCTCCTTAGTGGGGGTTCTTAAATGCAGCTTCAGATATCCCTGAGGCCAAGCTAAATCCCTACTAAATTTGTTCCATAAAATGAGGTCCCCCTGTGGTTGGAACATGTTGATGGTGTAGGATTCGAGTGCCAGCCACCGCCTGCCGCTATCCCAACCACTGGCATTTAAATTGAAGTTCTTTCATCACATGCTTATGGTCAGACCTAACCATAAATGAGACACTCCACAACTTTGTTCTAAAATATTTATTACTTCTGAGTTAACTACATTAAGATGGAAAATAAAATGCAAACCCCAAACCCAAAACAAGAAGCAACACTTGCATCTCAGTAAAAGGCTGAGCAGGAGGGTCTTGGGGTTACTGTTCCCATATGTACAGGAGATGTAAAGGATCCCTCTCACTTCCATCAGTGGGCATTTATCCTGCAGGCAGTAAGTGGATGATTTCCATTATATTTCTTCACCCTTGAAAATAAAGTGTATAAGGCAGTGGAAGCCTGACAGGATGAGAATGCACTTCTGCCCATGTTAGTTTTGCAACCTTCTTGTTCAAGGCTACTGAATTTATTGACTGTTCTTAGAACAGGTGATGGACAGGGTACAGGTCTCCAAGCAATTATGTTGCTACAAGTCCTGTGAAAAAAGCTGATGAGCCAGAGATGATGTGAAGGGAAGGCTGAGCAGTAAACTCAGCCCCCAAGGAATCCATGCAGGACTCGATCCGAGAGATGCAAACCTTGGAGAGATGATGCTTCCCCTTGCTCTGCTCTGCACAGACAAGGTGTTTGGGCTTCAGCTGGGGCTGAATTAGAAGTGTGGTCAGGCAAGTTTCTGTCATAACCACCCACAGAACTGTTGTGCTGTTCCAGCCCTAATTCATATGAGAGCTCTGCCAACGTGTCTCAGTAATGACTTGCAATGGAGTTAGAAAGAAAGTTTGTGCCCAGTGGTAAAGACACTGGCTTGTGTTTAGAAGATGTGGGTTCACTTTCCTGATGTGGGTTTGGATAAATCCCCTTTGGTAAGAGGAGAATGAGACACAATGGGTTTCCTTCTTTGAAGGAGTGACAGGAAGAGAGAGATGAGTCACTTGGTGAAGCCTCATGAACCCACGTCCCAAAGGAGTGTGATGCACAGAGATGGGAAGAGCCAGTCAGAGAGGCGCTGTCTTCAATTAGCATGGAATTTTCTGCCACAGCATTGCTGCTTTCCAGGCTAAAGTCTCAGACACTTCACAGTAATGGGTCTTCAAATGGTGGACATCTCATTCCTTCCAAGTACGCAAGTGGAGCAACCTTCATACCAGCTTTTCCACTTTCAAGCTGAATGAGAAAACCCCCTTTAGCAAATATTTGAATCACTTTTCCTCCTCATGAAACATTAAAACATTAAGAAAAAGTCACAGCCATCGTTTCTCCATCAGTAACAGTAAGGAAAGAACATTAAGCAAAAAAATCCAAACAGAAAAACACAACAAAAGTGGTTTGTTCCTCTTGACATAAATTGTTCTTTTAAATTGAGTGGGCAAAAATCCACATAAATGGGCCAGAGCAATAGGAAACTTCTGCATTTTGGTCCAATTTCTTTTTAAGTATATGGCAATCCTAATGTTGATTTCTATGGGTCTTGGATCAGGCCCACACAGAATTCAGCATTTTCCAGGTTAGAATGAAAGCTCTACAAAAACACCCTCCCATAGTTCATACCAGGTTTTGGTTTCAGAAACGTGGTTGAGAAGGTTTCAAACAATGTTGAAATTCCTTTGCTGAAGTCCAAAGGGGAAAATGAAAAGGGGCTTGAACAATTTCAAGTGAAAAAGCCAGCAAAGCTGCTGAATCAGCTCTCCTTATGCTACAGACTGGATTCATGTATGAGTTGTGTCCCTAAAACCAAACACTATTTGCTACAGCCCACAACAGAAATTGAGATCCTTCATTTATTTTCAATATTGCCTTCTCTCCAGGGTTATTCCCCTGTTTTTCTCTCTTACTCTTTTTTCCAATTCCCTCTGGGCAACTAAATACAAACCTCATTTTTGTGACGCAGGGACGCCGCCTGCGTCCTGAGGCTTCGTTCTTGGAGAGCTCTCATTCCTTCAGACCTCACTTCTGTGCAAGTTTTTTATTCCTTTTCTGTGCTGGCTTTGTGGGCTATGACTGAACATGTCGAGAGATTGACCCACAGGCTGCCTGTGTCACACTGGTTTCTGCCTCCCTGGGTAGGATTTTTGAGGAATATTCAGAGCTGGCCTCACTGAGAGCTGAAGTCATCCAGAGTTTGGTTGGGAGGAAGCTGCTTGGGTAAGACCATCAGAGACAGCTTTGGGACACTCTACTCATCCTGTTTCTCAATTCTAAGACACACTTGTATAAAAGACACTATTGAAAACTCCAACCCACAGAAACCCCAGAACCAGTGGGGATTATCGCTATCACCAGTCCTGAAAAGCATAGAAGACAAAACTTTGAAGGCAACTTCCCACAAACTTGTTAGCAGCCTTGTGCTGCTGCGTTCCTGCTTTCAAACTCAACCCCACAGGAGTCTCCACCCCTAGACCTTCAAACACCACAAGACATCTCGAACTCCTTAGTTTCAAACTATATCATTGTGTTAACCCTGGCTGTTTACTAGAGACAGTGTCTGGCTACAAACAGCACGGAATTAAATAATACATCACTGGCTGCCTGCAAAACCCTCCTTCCCTCCCTCCACCTCCCGCTCCTTCCAAGCATCACTTCTCCTTGACCTCATGGCAGCCAAGCTTGGTCGACCAGGGACACTCTGTCACACAGCACGGGGAGACCAGCCCCAGCCTGCCCTACACACCGGGCTTTTCCTGACTCCCTGACACTCTTGATCTGATGGATTTTGTAGTGGTCTTGTAAATGGGAATTAGTCATGCCTGGAGGGTCAAGGTTGTCAGACCTCATGCTGAAGCGCACATGTATTCCTGAAAGGAAAGCTAACAAAAGCAGATTCTGTGCCAGGCCAGGAGGGGAGGAAGGTATCAACAAATTGACAGAAAACTGCTTCTGTGACTTTTCAGCCCGGCAAGGATCAGGCAGCAGGGCTGGGAGCGGGGGGAGGGAGGAAAGAAAAGGGAGAAGGGGAAAGTAAGAAAAGGGAAAAGTAAAGGGAGAGAGGGAAAAGGAGGAAAACAGAGGTGGGAGGGGAGGGGATAGGAAAAGGGAAAAGAAAGAAGGAAGAAGAAAAAAGGAAAAACGAAGAAGGCAAAAGGAAAAAGTTCTACCACGACTCAGTGTATTGAATAATGTGAGGGAAAGAACTCTTACTTTGGCCATGGCTATCACATACCAGATAATAAGTCAGGATCCTTTACTAACAAGGAAGGAATTAAAAGCATTGCAAGATGTGATGAGCTCAGACAGGATAATATAATGCATAATATAATCCTCTGGCCTTGCAATAACGCTGTTAGCAGGAAATATAGATAAACAGGAGTGAACAAAAAAATACAGCTAATGAAGTAGCAATAGACTTAGCTGGTAAAAGGCAGCCTAGATCAGCTAACAACAGTGAAGAGACTCAAGGATGACAATTTTCCATACTTCACAGCTTCTAAACAAGTGAGTTGCACCAATTCACACCGACTACAATGAAACTGTGTGAAAAGGGTTTCTTGCAACGTGTGAGATTCAGCAGGCACTGGGGGAAGCTGTTAAAAAATCAAAGTCTGAAATGGCTAAATAGGCAAGTAGTGTGGCCTGACAGGAATGGATCAGGGGAAAAGTAGGGCCTGCCATAAACAGTACATACATTTCAGGAGGTTTATTTTGGCTTAGTACAACGCTGGTCCCATGGACTGAATGTCTGTTGAATCCACAATAAGCACCAAGGTGCAACAGGGGTAACACTGAGGGATATATTTCAAAAGCAAGCTCCTAATCCAAACTAAATGCTGATGTGGACACCTCCAAATTTATTTTCATGCTGGGGCTAGGTTAAGTCCTACTATAGTTTATAAGCATTTTAGGCAGGGATGGGGCAGAAGTCTCATATTAAGCATGAAAATCACAGCTGAAGTTACTGTGATGCAGAAAGTCAGCGTGTCAGATAAAATGTAAATAGCCAACCACATGCCAACCCTTAGCCTGCCACAACAGCACAGGGATGTAATAGGTTGACTTAATCATCATTTAAGAGCACTCAAGCAGCCTGTTAGGGAGCTCTACAGGCAGGCAGGAACTTGAGCTCCCAAAGGTCCCATATACCTGAACTCCTAGATGTTACTTTTGGGTGGGTTGCCAGTGCTGAAGGGAAAGATTAATATGAGAGATCCTGACCCTGCAATAAACACTCAACAATACTTCTTCCTATTAGGACTTAAACTTATACTGGTTTATCTGCTGAACCACATTTGGTGGGTCCTCTCTGAGTGAGAAGATCAAGTTTGATTATGATAGAAGATAAAAGAAGGTTTTGCAGATGGATGCCAATTATTCACTTACAGGTAGCAGGTTGGAGAAACTCCTAAAACTGGAGAACTGTCTCACCTGGAGATCTTCTGCAGCCTTTGGGGAGGGCTGCAATGCCCTCCCTGTACAAATGGTGCAGCAGAATCTCAAGGCTGACATACAGCACCAAGAAAACATGAAAGGGCACAAGCTCTTATCTAGTGAAGATACAGAATAAACCCAACACTGCAGAAGCTCAGGCTGTCAGGCATTATTTGTCTGTGATGGCTACATGACCTTCACTATCAGTGTTTCTCTCAGTGCCTTGCTGACACTGCTGGGAAGACCCCAAGGGGCTTTGCTGGCCGTGCTCAGTGAGCTAATTATGGCAAGAACGAGCCCATTGCCATGTGTAAACTTCAGCTGTCCCCTCCACCCTTACAGTGACAATGTCAGGCTGAAAAGATGATTTGGGGTCCCTTCTCAGAGAAGAAGGACATGCTTTAACCCATTTACCCAGAACAACACAGGAAGTCCGTGGCATCTCCCTCAGGACAGAACTGGAAAATCTTTAATGTCATGGCACAGCAAACTGCAGTCCCAATGTATCTGATTATTCATTTACTGTTGGTTTTTCTTGTGAAGGAGGATCTACCAGCTTCCTCCTGGGAGAGACTGCCACTTCACTGGGAGAGATGCTGCATTTTACCTACAGAATGAGAGGATGAGGCCAGTCCTGGGAAGAAAGGTTTTTCAAGGAGGAGCCAAAGCTATGCAGGGGCTTGATGCTTCTGTGATAACAGCAGGGTACTCAGCTGTCTGAGGTTGCTTTGAACACCTTCCTAGTCAAGAACCACCCAAAGAGCTGTCAGAAAAAAGGTGTTGTGTCCTGAGAGAAATCCCAGTCCTCTGACACTTGCTTTCATGTTGATATGAGCCCAAAAAGTTGAAAGAGCAAAATTTTCAACTGCCAGGTGTGACAAAACAGAGAACATCACTTTCTCGGGTGGCAACAAAAGGGGAAAATTCAAAACAGTCTCCTGACAGCTCTCACACAAATCTGCCCTAGACAAACAGAATTGCTGTGTTTCCTGGACCATTACTTTTACCCTGGAAAAAGTTCTGCCTAATCTAAAAG
The DNA here is from genome assembly GCA_013397135.1 of Pachyramphus minor. NCBI lineage: Eukaryota > Metazoa > Chordata > Aves > Passeriformes > Tyrannidae > Pachyramphus > Pachyramphus minor. Next base: position 381,165 of record VYXB01004451.1, read on the forward strand.
CAGCCCCAACAGGCAGACACAACACTCTGAAAGAGGGAGACTGAGGCACACATGGAACCCTTGCAATCAGAACAAAAACCAGCTGTTACCTGCTATGCCAGAAAGCACCACCCTGCCCTGCTGAGGTGCCACACTCCCCTTTTCTGCTCACAACCAGACAGAAAAGCCTCCATGGGCCACGCAATAACCCCAAGCAGAGAGACCTTAAATGCAAGAGGGCCCACCTGTGCCTATAAATTACATTGAGTCAAAGTCACTCGTGCTTATCAGTGCTGATAGTCAGAAGTGCAACAGTCGTCCCTGAATGGCACAAGTGTTCCTGCTTCAGTCACAAAGACATCCTTTCCCTGCATTTTATTTTATTTACGGGTATGCTTTTATTTTAATAGCCCTTTTTTAAGACTGTAGGCTAAGATGGCCTTGCTTCCCCAGGGGTCTCACTAAAAGCCAAACTGCACCCGACTCACCAGTGTAACTTAAAAAGTTAAGCAGTGGTTAGGGACAAGCCACCTCATTCTTTCCAGCCCTGGAATCTCAGTGCATATGAATTTTGGATACTGCTGCAAAAGTGGCACATTACAAATTAGCAACAGTTTAGTTTATTAGTCCCCAAGTGGATTTATTTATGGCACAGAATATATTGCTGTAGGTTCCCTGAGACCGGGACTGTGACGTCACTGAAATTAAAGGGGATTTCACGTGGAAGGTTGTGCCAAAATGGACTTACTCCTATTGTGCTTTCAACATGTGGTATTGTTTAACCATATACTTTTTGAGCTTGATGCCTTCACACCTTACAAAGATCTCCTGTTGCAGCAGCTGATGGTGGATTCTGCTGAGGTTACTGCCACAGGCATGGAGGGAGCCAAATATAACAAGAACCTGGATCCTTCAGCCTTCCAACCACTTCTTCAGGGAACAGGCCAATACACGCTTCAAACTCTCAGACAAAAGTATGGTGGAACCACTTTTTGCTTCACCTAGCTCCTTCTTGAGGCAAGAGGAGCAGACTCCTTCCTAAGCCATGTGAGCACACACAGGAATCACCCCCCACTTGCTTTTGCACTTTAGACCTCCATCCTTAGAGAGGCATCAGCACCATCTGCTATTCACAGCAAGGATTGAGGACTTCTGGTGCCCTTGACTGCTCAGAAACAATAGGGACATGTAGGTTTGTAGAGTGAGGCAGAGGAAAAGAGGCTTCCATCCAGGGGCTTAGCTTAGGCAATCTCTAAACTACAGTAATTCATCCCTTCTCATTAGAGCAATAACAAAAAACCCCTTTGCTTTTACAGCTGGGGAAACTGAGGCACAAAACTCAGCATATGCAGCACTTCTCATGGCCTCAATGAAACCACTTTGTTGATGCTTAGCAGGATGTTCAGAGGCTGTCTTGACAAAGTTTAGTTTCCCTGAATTTTCTAAATGAGAGAAGAGCCAAATTATGATCTCATTTTCCCCAAAACTACAACATGCAGCTCCAACATCCAAGAGTCAGAACAGGGCCCTTCATCATCACAATACTTACACCCAGTACCAGAACCTGCTGGACAGAGTTATGAGCCCCTCAAGCAGATTAACCTCTGAGCACAGCTCCTGAGCATCACAGAGACAGGAATGGGGAGCCAAGGAGTGCCCTTCATTCCCACACCATGTTAATGTGATGTTTTCTGTGAGTTAGATCAGCCCTATGCTTACTGAAAGAAATAGGCCAGTATACAAACTTGCAGCAGCTTTCAGGTGCAATTGGATGGTACACCTTCTTTCCAAAGAACTGGCAAAGGATGACTCATCAACACAGCATCTCTGTGTCTGGGACAGAAAGTAACATCTGCAGGATTCATATCTGACACCCTTCATTTTAGTGTCTTCCCTCTGAGCTGCTCGTGTAAGAGGTTTTACTCCTTAGCAGGATGCTACTGTTTATCCCTTGGCCCTTCAGCAAGGGAAGTTTCACTGAAGTGGGTAGATTCACACCCTGGAAAAATCAGAAATTTCCAGCCCGTGGCTTGGCCCTTCAGCAAGGCAGGTGTCTCTTCCCCATCCGACAGAAGGAAAAACTGCTGTGCTACAGAGCTAAGTGAGTCTTCCAAGGCCACACACCGAGCAAACGGCAGCACCAGGACTAGAAATCAGGAATCCCAAGTGCCTCACCACAAACGCAATCCTCTGAGACCACAGCCGCCTGACACAGCCAATGCCCACTCTCACAGACTGTAATACAGTAAGTAAAAAAGCAGAGTTTGGTTTTAGTGCTGGCTGGCCTTGCTGGACCAGCTCCTGACTGCTGGGGAGGGAGCAGAGAGGACATCAGTGCTTGCAGGGCCAAGAGGGACAGTGCCATCCCCAGGTTACAGCATCCCCAATTTGCCCCACAGCCATTGCTGCCTCTGCATGGACCCCCCCAGCAGGAAAAATACAGGGATGGGTAATGATGGGACAACATCAAATTTGGGTCCCTTTGTAGGCTTTCCTGCAGAGATGAGCTTGTGTATGAGGCTGGCTAATGTGAGTTTCCATTGCTGAAGATATTGAGCAGGAGGGAAGGTGGAGGTTTTACTACTTCTTTTGCTCTCTCTCCTCAGTGTGGGTGAAGCCCATGTCCATATGACTGTCTCTCAAGGAAATAAAACCTTCTCAGAGCTTCCTCACCCACTGTTGAACTGCAGAAAAATTAAAGGAAAAATAACTTGAACAGCAGAAGGTGGCTTGCACTGTGTGTGTCAGGGCCTGGGTGGTGTAGCAAGGCTTGGTTCATCTCCATGGACAGATTTCAGGGACAGGATCTTGATCACAAGATGTTACTCGTAAGATTTCAGGCCAAATCACAACAAAGTTCAGAAAACCTGTTACCTTCTGCCAGGGACAGCAGGCGACAAGACCTGACTGAAATTTCTGGCTTCATCCCCTCCCACATGAATCAACTGGATGCACTGAATTCAGCAGAGTTGCCTCAGTACAGGTCCTCACATCATCATCCTTTGGTTTTGAAACAACTTTTGGCATTATTTTCTACATCTGTTTCTAGTGCCCAAGGCCAAGATACTGGTTACCAGATTGCTAATTTTAATTACTACCTGGCATGTAGAAAACAAAACCAGCTACATGTGCCATTACCCCGAGGAGAAGGAAAAAAAAAAAGTCAAAACTAAACAACAAAACCGAGAACATCGTGCTGGAAGAGAAATCCAACCTCCCTCTAACAAAACAGTTTCTGCGGCATTCCTCCCTTCCTGTGTTTGTGTTTCTCTTTTTCCTAAGGGCTATAAAATTTAGCATACTAGGAATTGTGGGCTGCCTTATGGAGCAAGCGGCTGGGTTTGCTAGAAGAAGTTGGCTTGAAAGGGGTACTTCTTTCTGATGGTTACCTGGCTGCCCTAACTAGTTTGACACCTGCAAATTATTGATCTCTTTCTTCCCAAAACAAGTGCCAGTCAAAACCAGCAAACCTAGTTCCTCTGAAAGTTTGTGCCTGAACATGCAGTTCTCTCTGCGGAGAGGAACATGAAAATAAAGCTCTGCAACCTTCAGCACCTGCCAAGGAACATCAACTTGACCTTCTCTGAATTATTTTGAACCAACTGTCTTTGTTTTTCACCCCACCTCTAGTTCCTGACTTCTTTGTTGCTTCAGGAATTGGAAGCTGGCCTCTTTTTTCCCTAGTTTTTCATCAGCTGAGAAGAAGAAAGTTCTCATCTGAAAACCCACGGGGTTCTGTTCTGTTTCACTGAAGTGGGTAGATTCACACCCTGGAAAAATCAGAAATTTCTTGCAAACAGATAAATAACGTGTCTTTGGGGTTTGCCTTCAGCTGACCTGTTTCTGGCCCTTTCACCCACTTGCACAACCCTTTCCAGTCTCTCTTGATTATGAACTGACCTCAAAAAACCACTGCTGTTTGCCCCCCCGGTCTCCAAAACTGCAAAGTTATAATGTAGTTCTACCTTTCTCCTCAGCCCCGCTGTTCACCTCTTCTGTGGCACTCTGTAAAGCAAAAGGAAAGGGCAACACCAGACCATGGCTGCAAAACACAGGGGCTTTGCTTGTTTGGGCTTTTTTTTCAGCCAGACGTGGAGCAAACGGATTTGAATTCTAATTCCCACGCCAAGCATGTTGGGTTTTTTCCCAGCTTTTAAAATCTGTTCACCTGGAGGGCTTTTTCTCCAGAGATGTCAGCATCGTTTTATTGTGTGTTCTCCCTCCACAATGCAAGGAAGTGACAGTTCTGCTCAGGCAGAGACCAAGCACGTAGCATGTCTTCATTCCAAATTGAGAACAACAAAAGTCAGTTTTCAAAATTTCTCCTGGCACAAAACTTGGGAAATAACAAGAAACACAACAACAAACAACGCATTTTGAACCTGCTGAAGCATTCCATTTCAGTAACAACAAAATTGTATCCTTTTCCTTTGATAGACTGAGAAATATAATAGATGAAGGTATTCTATGTCAAAAAGAAAAAAAATTAGTCAAATGAATATAAAGCTAAGTTGTATCAAAGCATTAGTGAAATGAAATATGAAGTCATTCACTTGCCATCAAAACCAATACAGGCCAGTGAATTACACTCACTGTCAATGACTGTGCCTTATTTTTAAGAAAAACTTTTCAGTCAGAATTCAATTGATAAATTTTCATCACTTCACAGATTCCACTCGTGTTGACTTATTTGTGCCTTATGGAAGAATGCTAGTGTTAATCTTCTTCAACATTGCAAAACTACATGGAGGGTTTATAAGCAGGACAAGTTTTGTTGGATGATGCTCTATCTCTTCACCACAACAGCTGCAGTACTTTGGAAAAATAAGCAAAGTATTTGGGTGCCCAAGCTTTTCCCTGGAGACCATGTTTCCCTCTTCCCAGACCCACAGAAGTGTCTGGTCACTTCCAGTCAGAAGTGACTCCCAGATTATTTGATCTGATCTTCCCTGGGTGCTTAAACCTGAAATAACATAAACATAAAGTATCACAGCTTCTCAGACTGATTGCATTGTTTCAATACAATCTTGAGTCCGACCCCCCCACAAGAAGATACAGAGTCTCTTCCAGGAAGGCACTGGGTTGAATGCCAAAGTCTAAAACTCAGCAGGAGATTGAGAACTCAGCCCTGCCTTCGGTAATTTGTGTCAGAGCTGGCTGTCAGAAATGGTGGCCTTCTTTTAGGAAGAGTTTCGCCAACATCTGTCCCCTGCTGCTGGTGGGAGTCATGCTGCTCTTGGGTGCACCCAAGTGTCATTTAGTACCCAAAACTTGCACCTGGTCATGGAATCAAGGTGCCTCCGACTCTGCGTGCTGAACAGATGGAGATCTTTGTGTCTACCAGTGTAAGAAATTTTCCCAGGTCTCAGTTGTTTCTGCACATCTCCTTTTTGCCATCTTCAAATGTCCAACCTCCTTTTTCTTCAACAGGAGTGAGGGATGTTGGAAAACCCTTCCAGTGAAAGTCACATCTCTAGGTAAGATCACATGCCTCATGCTAGTCCTTGGCACAAGGGGCAATTTCACCTCTAGAGCAGGTTTGTGACACCCCTGCAGTAATAATGTCCTATAAGACCCTTTGTCACAATTCCATAGAGATTATGAACTGGAAGACATAATTAGTTACATATTAAGTAGCACTGAAGTTTTCAGGTTCAAACCTTGCTGTTTAAAGGTGGTGACTGAGGTTCATCACAGAGCAGTCAGTCAACACCACTGCTCATTATCTACAACATTGGGATTCCCTTCACCTCCTTTCCCAGACACAAGTTTCACTGGAGAGAGACTGGGGATGTTAGTCGAGTAGTTGTATTGAGTTGAACGGGGCTACTTGGATGATGGAGGAATGACAGAATCAGTCATCAAACAGGCAAAAATCCCACTGGTGGCATAAAAATGTCAGGACTATATCATCACTGTAAATGTCACTCCTTTCTGCCAACGAATTTTTATTTGCATTGTTTCTGTATAAATATTCTTTTCTAAAAATGTCAGCGAGACACGCCAGTTAGTTTCTGACAATGAGGACAAAGAGAAGATACATGGGAAGCTAAGTACTAGAGTTTCCCATAAAATCGTAGGGGATTTTTATAATGGAAAATATTGCACTTTTGTTGAAGAATCCCTAATCCTTTGGCCACCTGCCAAAGTCTCTTGGAATGAACAATATTAGGTTTGGCCAATGGGTGTTCAATATGAATCCGGCTTCTCACAGAAAACAGACAGATTTGGGTAAAGAGAGAAAACCCCAAGAAATTATACTGTCAAGCACTCAGATGATCATCATAAAAGTTCTGATGGGATTTTTTAAATGAGCTGTATTGAGTATGTCACTGGTACTGATACTAAAGTTAATGAACTCACTCCACTGTAAAGCATTTAGCACATAGAACACCAAGGATCTTTCCTAATCTATAACTCAGCCTGGCATTCTGCTGATGAGGATTTTCCAGGGAATGCTGTAACCTACACTGCTTTGCTCTAATGTTCCTGACTTATACATATATATATGTATATATACATACACCTCTCTCTCTTTATATATCTGTCTGCATATATATTACACACGTTTATATACTTTGAAGTGTTTGATTTCATTTATTATTTATAAAGAAGTGTTCCAGAAACTGTTTAAAGTGCTTATAAAATTTTCATTGAGGATTTCCCTGCTTTTATAAGCAACTATGTATGACATTAGCATTTTAAAGACTAAAAGAAAGCTTTATGAAGAGCTGGATCATCCTCAATCACTGCAAAGCCTAAACTACAAAGCTTCCAGTATTTCCTACCTGTGGTAATTAAAGATGAAACCCCAGATTTACAGAACTTTTAAAAATTAACTTTATTCTATCCCAAATTATCTTATTTTGAGAGAAATTAGCATGCTTCTGGTGATTTTTTAAACCACAAAGCCTCATTTTCTGCCTATGCTGATGAAAAATTAGAGCAGCATTACCCACCTGTCTGTGGATTCACACCCCTAAAGGTGAGCTATGCTATTTGTGTTGCCATATAGGTTCCACACAGCAAGAAGCAAAACTTGTATCAAGTCCTACAATGCCACACAATGTCTGTGGTGTGTGATACACCAAATCTGAAAAAATAGCTTACATAAATTGAATATTTTTTGTCATATTTATGGAAATCCAAACATAGGAGGCAAATTCTTTTAGACCTTTAGATCTTTCTTTTTTTTCAGAGCTACACACTGAAACTGGGTAGAAATGAGAAAAACTTTAAATTGTATTTATATAGGACCTAATCTCTAAGATCTTTCTTTTTGTCCTTTTCCATTAGGGCTAAGAATACATGACAGTAATATAGCCTAAAGATGAGGTGGGCAGAAGCAGAGTCAGAAGAAGCTTTTCACAGCCCCAGAAACCCCATATAATTCATCCTTACAAGTCTTGGCATCATGTAAGGAGCTATTCTGGAAACAAGCTCCTGCAAGGTATAATCCAATGTGTGAACGTATCTCAGCCCCCATGAGGAGAACAACTGTTCCTAGATTTTACCCAAGCACGGATCTAAAAGTCAACAGACAGTGATTATACTGAAAAACCCTCTCGGCTCCTCAAAAGCTCCAGTATTGTCTTTGAAATTTCGCCATTTCTTTGGAAAACTCTGTGCACAACTCTGTTCAGCTCAGTCTCAGTAGCACCTCTTAAAGTACTCCAGCTCCTAGGAAAAGCATGTTTCACCCTCCAGAAACGTGGTGCCTACTTTACTTCAGGCTCTGAAGATGAAAAAAGTAGGAAGCCTACACTGCCTATGCCAGGGGAGGCACCGCGCCCTCGCTGCGGCGCTGCTGTGCACCAGGAAACCTCGAAGCACACGGGATCGCTCCCCACCTTGAGGTTCCTCTAGGGCTGACCCCACGTGAAAACAAAACAGAGCTGAATGTCCCACTGAGGAAAGGTAACTCTGACAAGGTGAGAGCTTAAATTCCCCCTCGTGGTAAAGCCGTGCTGTCCACACCTGCCGATTAGGCCGCAGGCACGCGGCGATGCCACGTTCCCTCAGCCAGGCTTTGACACGACCTCACTCCAAAACCAACTCTTCATCAAAGATGTCTTACATCCAGCTGAAATCAAAGAGCCTGAGCAGATGTCTCTAAATGTATTTCCTCCTTGTAATGATGGCAAATAAAAGCAGTGTCCTCTAACACGTTCTGCACAGCATCTGTAACGCTAGTGCCGCAAAGGGAAATCGAAAGAAATGGGCTAGGATGTTATGTATGCTCTGTGCTTGGAGAGTATTTTAAACTCCCTTAGCCTCTGTAATGAAAACCACACTGTCTGAAAGTGAAACACTGCTGATTGTTAACTATACGTCTGTTGGAAATAAAGTGAGGGACACAGGGAAAGGGAATTTCACGTAAATCTAATTTCTTCTGTGTCAAACAGCGCTACTGTATTTCCTTCCCTCTGCAAGGATACCCTGTGAAATGTGGATGAATGTTATTACAGTCTGCAATAAGCAGAGTTCAAAGAGGGGAAAATTTGGTTCAGATTTGGATTCGGCAGTTCAGAAGTTTCTTCACACTTTCTTCAAACGACACAGGGAAAAAAAAAATCTCAAGCTTTGACTTGCCAATCTTATATAAAAACTTTTACATGAATCAGGTTGCTATGCAAAATAGGTAGGATTTAAGCAAATATTTATATATTTTGCTTTTTCAGCAGAACTAAACTAGATTATTTTGTGGGTAGGATACTGACTGGGATGAAAGAGAATGCTACATCACAGTTCCCAGTTCTGTCTGTGGCTCCCTGCATGACTTTGGGCAAGTTATTGCTTCTCTTTGTGCTCCATCCCCTTTCTGTAAAACAAAGAGCCTATTTTTCCTCCACTCTTTCTTTTCCTTAGCTAGATAGGAGTAGCCTGTGCTATGTGAGCGGTCAGTAGAAACCAGATGGGGATAGTGGGCTGAGGGGCTCTGATGGCTGCTGGGACCTCTTGGTGCCATTGTGATGGACATCAATAACAGAAGCTGCACGAGAACAGCTCTTTGCAACAATTTCCCCCCAGTTCTGACTCTCTGAGGAGATAAATGAAGGCGAAAGCTTATGTTCACTATGCCTAACTCAACACCCAAATTAAGAGTTGAAAAGGGCTGTTAGTTCCTGAAATATGGGCTTTTCTGCCCATCTCTAACAGACTGTGCTCCAGTTCCCCTGTGATGCTGTTGGATGCTCTGGACAATAAGGCTGCACCCACACCCCACAACTCTTGGCTCCTTGTCCTCCTTATCTCATCTCCTCCCTGGATGTCCAGTGGCAAACTCCAAACAGCTCAAAAGATGGATTAACAAAACTCAAAGCCAGACTCTGATGTACCTCCTGGAGCTTCCTTCCTCTTAATGTCCCCATCAGCTTCCCAGACTCCTTCCCACAACACAGCTCTGGCACTGAAAGTAAAACATAAGCTGGTAAATGTCTCCCCACCAAGAAGAAACTGCTGGCACCTCTGTCTCCCTCAGAAAGCTTGGCTGACAGAAGAGAGGAATTTGGAGCCAGCCTCCTGTCCTTGCTCCCAGACTCACAGTCCCAACAGCCCCATTGGCTGTGGTTCCCAGTAGAACTCTTCTTTCCCTTCATCCCAAAGCCCTCACCTTGGACATTGGACCTACTCACCTCCAGAGTTCCCTCCAGGGACCATTAACTTTGCTTTCAGTTATTACTTTCTTTGTCAGACGGGTGGAATAAAGACCCCTAACACATACACAGATCTGTTCAGTCCTGAAGGGATTTGTAGCTCCCTGCTCAGTCTTGAAGGGACCAACATATCCCATTACAAAGTCCCAGACTAAATTCACTCCCAACAAAAAGCCATCTCCCTTTGGACGGGTAAAGTCTACCTTTTGAAATGTCCACATGTTGTCTCAGCAACTCTCCTTTATGGCTGTTTACATTGGATAAGAAGTGGAACACAAAGCAACATTCAGACGAAGAAAGTGCTCAGAAGTAGTAAAATACAGTGTTATCTATTTTTTTAGCTGAATAAATTGAGCTTGCTTTGCATTATTGCTGGCTGTCTTAGCCCAGCTCTGAAAGTGAGAAAGAGAAAGGGAATCTTGAAAGGCAACTCCCAGGAGGACACTAATATTTTTAATAGTTTGTGGGTTATGAAACAAATCTGTGTTAGCAGTATTATATATCTCAGCCTGAACCACTGGGGTGTTTCCAGGCTCTTTAATGAAACTAAAGCACTAACACAGTATTGCCAAGAAAGTAGATTTATTCACAAAGAAATGTTTGCTAGCAGAAATGAAAGCACAGGCATGAGCGGGGCTGTAGAATACTAATGCACGGTCTTGTCACTCACATTGTCCCTTATCACACCAGCTGAACTCTGGCATCGCTGCTGGATCACAGGTCACACCTTTTCCCCCGTTTCCTGCCATCCAGTCTTGCCTTTTCCCTGATTTTTGGGGCCCACAGCACAGCAATGCATCAACATGGGCCGAAACCTGTGCTAAGAGCAAAACTTGATCTATAGCCGAGGAGAGCTGAGCATAAAAAGAAAAAAACATACACAAACACTAGGGACTTTTTTTTCATTTTACAGTGTGAAATAGGACCCAAACTAATCAATGGAGCTCAGTGGGAGTGCATAATTATTAATAGGCCCTACATGGGGCCTCAGAAAATATGCACTTCTCTTGGAAGTTTAAAAGGTCACCGTGAATAACTAAAACATACTTTTCTTGGTAGTTATTATGCAGTAAAAAAATAATTCATAAGGAAATCAGTTTAGGGGGAAAAAAATTCTCATGTTCTAGCAGGGTGGTTTAGAAGTCATTCCTATGTCTTCCATGTATCTTTTCTGGCAGGTTAATGGGCCATGTTTTATTCTCTGCCTTACTTCCTAAAGCTCACAAAGCCCAGTCCTTTCTCACTGTTTGTTATTCCAGAACTCAACTGCATGCTGCCCAGCCGAGAGAGGGAATGAAAAATGGAGTGCCCCCTGGAACAGCCCACAGTGGTGGAGAGCAAGGCCAGATGAACACCTACCTCTTTATGGTGCTACTGGTCAGCCTCATTTACTAATTTACACAGCAGCCTGAGGGGTCTGGGTATGCACGTGCTGCTCGTCAGACTGAGAGCTGGTGGAGTGTAAAACTGAGGATATCATGGGCATTCTTAGGGGTTCTGACCTTTGAAGGAGCTCTGCCTCGTGGCTGGGCATCAGCAGGCATTTCAATGGGAAATGCTAAACAAACACCACCTCCTCCTCCTAACAGAGTGTGTTGAATGCTGGCACCAAAGAGTTTTGCTCTTTCAAGAAGCCCTGTGAGGTTGTAATCAAACAGCAGGAGCCCCTGGCAGCGCTCCCGGGACACACATCAGGGACACAAGGGGACTGGTACTAGAAAAGCCTCCTGGCAAGATGGATGATGACATGTAAGCAGGGATCCCACACTGAATGGCTGAAACAAGCAGCAAGGTGGTGATTCCAGCAAGGATCCTGATGGAAGCAATAGCTGCTGGCACCAGGCAGAGCCCAGGCAAGAACCGCCTGGAGCCAAGCAAACGCTGCAGAATGTTCTCCAGGACTGTGCAGCCCAGGTGAAAACCATCTTTGGGAGAAAGACTGGCATGACCTTACTCACAGGGCATGGAGGCCAGGTCCAACCTCAGGACAGGGACAGCTTTGTTGCTCACTTCTCACATGAATCACCTTCAGGCATCCTCACACCATTTTCTGAATTCAATGAGTGATGCCAGAATACAACACACAGAGTTCAGCACAAGTGAACTCTGAATTTGTATTGATTTCAAACAACAGCAGAAACAGCCTGAGGGGATGGTGGATGACGTCGTGTAAGATGGACACTACAAGTTCACCCTTACCACAAATGGCAGCTTTGTGTGATAGGTCAGAGGGCTGCCCCCACACATGGACACGGAACACGTGGGCAGCTGAACACAACCCCACAGAGCAGTGGTGGAGCACAGTGCCAGTGTGGGCTGGGAGGCTGAGCAGACAGACTCAGGGAGAGTCTCAGTCTGAGCTCAGGGAGAAGCCATCCAGAACTGTTTAATACAGGCACGACTGTCATCTGAGGTAGGTGCACACTGTCAGAGGGTGGGGATGGGCACAACGTCTGTGTATCTGTCCACACATGTACTTCTGGCCACTGGAAGCTGAACTAGCCAGATCCTTGCCCAGACCCAGTTTGATAATCTTTATCTCATATTATGTTGTCATCAGCTCTGTCAATCAGGGTCTGGAGGGGTATCCAGCAAACACCGTGACTCAGTGCAGCAGTACCCACCAACTGGCCAGGTTGCAGTCGGAGCACTTTTCTCAGGAATGAAGTCATTTTATTACTGTGCTCTACCCAGGCATGTGCAGCATCTGGTTAATATATTTCTGGGTAGTTCCTAGCTCTCCAAACACTCCAGCCCTGCCACACTGCAACACACACAAAAGGCAAACTTTCCAACACTTCGCTTGGGTACCTGTTCCAGGCACTTAGAGACCTGGTTAGGAAAATTTTCCAAGGAGCTAGCCTGCATTTTCCCATGCTTAATTTAGTTATTGGAATGTCTGCCATTTATATGTGTTCTCCTTGGCTCCTGCACAGGTCAGCTACTATAAATCAGGCCCGTATCACTGCCTGTAATGGAGCTAGAGTAACTTACAACAGCTGAGTATCTGGTTTATGAATGCAGTTCCCAGAGCTTCATGTTAAATACAGCCCAAGGCTGGGGCATTTAAAGAAAATGAAGAGGTTATGAAAGGTACATATGCGTCTTCCAGTTCAATATTGTTTGTCCCAGATACTTACCAGGTGATGAAAGGATAAATAAACAGACCCCAGGCCTGGTGATGTCAGACACTGTTTTTGCCAGTGATATTTTCTGTGTAAAAGGAGGGCATGCGAAACAAATGAAGCAACAGGTGAGAGCAAATGTTTGGCTGCCAAACTTGGCCACAGATAAAACATGATGAAGATATTAAGCCTGCGGACTGGAATGTGAGTGGAAGAATACCTGGGGAGGGAAAGGAAATCACCATGGCCACTGAGAGCTCTGCCTAAGTACCTGATGGCAGCTAATGAGGCAAGGAAATTCACTTCTGAAGCCACATCAAGTATGATCCTTAAAGCCCTGATCCCATCTGGTGAGGTAAGGAATTTACTTCACAAATTCAGATTGCTATGTTCTTCCTTGATCCTGCTCTTCTTCAATTCTGTGTAGACACATCCAAGCCAGGCTGCACATTACAGGAGCTTCATATTCTTCATTCAAAACCTTTTTCTTCCAGCAGCAACAAAAAGTAAAAAGGAACAGATTACTTCCCCCTGAAATGGAAACTGCATGGAGAGCATCTCCATCTGATAGAGTTTTGGAAGGGTTTGGTTTTGCTTCGGGGGCAACGTGTGGTTTTGAGACACTCGAAACAAGAATTTTGGATTTCTTGAAACAAAATACTTCCCGAACTAAAATACTTTCCAATTTGGGACAAGGACTTGGTATAAGGCACCACTGCATGTTTGTGTGCCAGGTCTGCTCCCCGACCCAGCAAAGCACTCCGTGGTCCAGGTGTCAGAAGGCCAGACATTCACAACCCCACCTGACTTGACACCACTATTCAGGGAACATTCCCTTGAAAACAAGATAAAAGTATAAACCCCACAAGATCCTGCCAGCAGGATCTGAAACCAGCTGCAGGATTTGACACAGCGAACCTGAGCCAGGAGAGACCCCAGCTGGCAGCTCTGCCCATCCTCTCACTGCAGGAGGGAGCCTTCTGCTCCCTCTCTGGCCATGGATTAGAGAGGGAAACCAAATGACCAGTGTAGGCCAGACATCTCTGCAGAGGGCAGGGCAAGACCCATGGGAGCTGAAAATACTGTGCAAACTTGCACCAACTGGAGTGAGAAACGGCTTCAGAATTTACTACCTATTAATTAGACAGCAAGTTGACAGATCTCTGGCTAAAACAACTCCACAAGTATTTACCAGCTGAGGTCTAGGAAGACAGGGGCCAGAAAGAAACCTAAAAGATTTTTTAAAAATTCAGCTAAGTGGGGTTGTGGCAAATTGCCCTGCTGAGCTCCTCTGAGCAGAAGCTCCTTCTCTCCTCTCTCCCATGCACAGTTCCCCACCACTGACAGAGGTGCAAAGGACAACCTGTGCCAGCCTAGAATGAGGCCAAACAGGGAAAAGAGACCCTTACACTTGTGACCAAGAAGGAAGATGTTCATATGTGTGGTTAAAACACCTTCCAGCTCTTTGGTTATTCTGACACCTCACATTTTGGGAATGAAAAAAGGGAGCAGGACAGCATTCCTCACTGGAATCAAACAGAAACAAAATCAGCTGTTTCTTCCCTATTAAAGTAATGTCACCAGTGATTTCCCTTCCTAACGTACCAATTCTGTCATTGTCAGGATATACAGACAGCATCTGGCAAACTTTGCTTAGGAATTTCCCAGGAAAGAAAATGCCAAAGCTACTTTGGCAAACGTTACCACAAACATTCCCCTATGTTTTAATAAGGATAGGAATAAAATGCTCTTTTCTAAATCAGATGACTTTGTTTCAAAAGGCAAGTGGGAGTCTAACACAGAGCTACGTATTTTCAGACATCAAGCAAAACTCCTACAATAATCTTATTATTTACATTACGTCATTTACATTATATTGCTGGATATTATTTGCAGTCCTCCCTCTCCCCTTTCTTCATTCCAGAAAGGACTTTAATGATGGTGAAAAAAATTTAAGTATTTATTGACAGATGGAGTATAAGCAATAGAAGCACAGATGATGCTGTCTCCATATTTAAGTTGGCAAAGGAACTGGGTTTCTGCATGGCTTGGACCCACTACCCAGGGACACATTTTCTGTTGGGGTTTCCCAGCCATCCTGGTGCAGGTGGGGTTCTGGAGTCACCAGTCTGACTTAAAGCACAGCCCTAACGTGAGCACGGGAAGGTGAGATGGGAACGATGCTCCCGCTGCGCAGATGGAGAGGGCAGAGATTCCAGCAGCAAGCACATGCTCACAGCCTGGCCTTCACCATTGCCATTCCCAGGATATCTAAAAGCTTCGTCCCTTGACACATTTGAACAGTTACACGTGATTTTTTTTGCAAAGAGGGTGATAAATTATAAACGCTGATTGATTTACTGCATCAAGGTAGCAGCGAGTGATTTCCCCCAGAGCAGCTGCAGAAACACCAGCAGAGCCACAGAAAGGCACAGATCTTTGGAAGGTGGCAGAGCACCAGAGGCTCCTTTTCCAGAGCTATTTCAGTCTCCTGATGACTGTATAATAGAGGTAGAACCAAAGTCATCTGCTTTCCTATTTTACGCAAGGTGACTAAGAAAGTCTTATTTGGTTTGAATAGATTTCAAAAGTGTGCACATATTTTTATACACATACATACATATATATATGAATAAGCCTCTTTCATAAGAAAGACTTCATGAATATTTCATGGCTTCTCCCTTGGGTTTGTGAGTATCTGGTTTGCAGGCTTTGCTAAGTACAATTTACTGCCACCTGGGCTCAGGAACAGAAGATTTCCACTGTATTCTGCCATGTTCAGCAGCAGCCACAATGTAAGGGATACCGGGATGCCAGCAAGCCCCATCATCCTCTCCAGTGGTATCAGAGCTACCTTCAGTGGTTGTTGAAGCAATCAGGTGACAAAATAACCCCTGAAGTTTTGCAGCCCAGTTCGCTAAAAATCAGCGTTGCCCTGGCTGGTTCTTAAATAATGCTTTCTTTAACCCTGGTACTTGCAAGATGCTGTTCAAAGGCAAAGAGAAGTACAGGGTCACTCATGGAACACATCTCTCATCACATCCCACCACTTTCCACATATTTTTTAAAAATGTAAGCTTGGATAGCCAGGCCAGTTTGCTGTCACGTCTCCCCCTTGCAACTCCTGGCAGTCAGATGTTCTTGCTTACTTTAGGGTTTGATTTATTGTCTGTAATTAGGCTAAAAATGGATACTTTAAAAAATATAAAGGAAATCTGTAATTAGTTGTAAATTGAAAGCAAAAATAGAGACAGGAGAAGTGATTTCTTTCTCCAACTTGCTAGGCATAAACCCTTTTCATCTCTGTGAACCTGTCAGAGGGCTCTCTCTCCTCATGTAAGGGGTGCTCTTCTTCCTGAGCATCCCATCAAGATGAACAAATTCCAGTTCAAACCATTAAGAACTGAACTTTCTGCTAATCACTGTCCTCACTGGAAACACCTTCAACTCCAAGCACCTCATTCAAAATGCAGCACAAGCTCAGTGGTTTAGACAGGGCTTGGAATCTGCAGAAATCCAGGTCTCAGGTGCTGATGAGAACAGCCCAGGAAGTGTGGAATGGAAAATTCACCATCAAAATGAAAATTCAGCATCACAGGGCCATCTGCTAAGAAACACCATGATGGACGGGGGGCGAGCGAATCCAACTCAAAAGCTGGGATGGGATTGCTCCAGCTTCCACTAGTTCATCAACTCAATCTCCACCTGAACTATGCAGCCCATTCCACTCCCTCCCACAAGTACCGGGCATCATACATTAACCAAAAAGGTGCTTTTGTGCAATCAGGATCTGATTTATTTTGAGGGAGCAGATGAATACAATGTAGTCACCTGCTTTGGGTGAATCCAGAGCACATTCCAGCAGAGCAAAAATGAGTACAGGCACCATCTCACATAATGCAGCCCATGGCCTTCACATGCCCCACCCGCCCAAGTGCTTGGCAAAGGCTGAGCCTGAAACGCAAAAGGGTTTCAGCACATAAAGGCCTTCTAAAAATGAGGCTGGGTTTAAGTAGCCAGGCAAAACCTTTGCATATAATAAGGGGCATGAGAAAGGTTATGCCTACTTCACAGAGCAGATTCCAGCACACAGATCCCTTTTCTTGGCCACCAAGGATGCAGAACTCTGTGCAATTTGGTGTTTATTTATACGAAAATAGCCCTCATTTTTGTTCCATGCCTTGGGGCTGTGCAAACTATGATAGGAGAAGCATGTTTCCAGCAGTGATAAGCAGCAGTATTCTGTCCAGCAACTGTTATCACACTGCTCCCAACCTGAACAGAGCAAATTAAAATTAGCAAGATATTAAAGAATTAACACTATAAGCATTTATGACCAGTGTCAATCATTCACTCTCTCCCGGAGCATGCAGCAGGGTGAACAAGTAATGCTGTGCTCCAGGGATTAATGGTACATGACTGAAGCCCTGATTGCTGTGGGCTGTTTAGTGGTGAAGCACATTTGCCCTCAGCCAGGCAAAAGGAAGTAATGAGCTGAAATAAAGAAATGGGAAATATGAGTTGGGTAGGAGGAGAAAACATCCTAACAAGCCGCCAGGGGAATTGCTGGTTCACTGCTTGGGTCATTTCAAATCAGACTGGATAATGCACTGGGAAGCATCCTGGTTTCTGGGAGGCTGTGCATTGAATAGGAGGGTTGAAGGGGTACAGCACTTTTCGGCCTCTTTGACCAGGTATCTTCCATGACCTGCTCTCCAAATACCTCATGGTTCAAATCCAGCCCAAGCTTATCTTCCACCTGCAGCACAGGGCAATTACTGAAGAAAATAACAAATATGCTCACCATCCATACCTGGGATTAACCTCCTCAAGTAGCCTTCACCTCCTCCCCTTAGCTCCAGCATTTCACAGTCCTCCACAACAGCTCCTACCTATCCTACCTAATCCTAACCCATTTTAATCCACACTGACCACAGACTGACAACACCAACGAGCAGCAACAAGCTCTCAGTCAGTGGTGTGCACGTGAACAACCTTGAGACAACACAAAACACCTACTCAGAACTTCTTCACAGGCTCAGCTGCCTCTAGGATTTTCTTCTCCACACTGTTCCACCTATTCCTTAGGTCAGCAAAATCCAACCTAGAGCTGGGACCCCACGGGGGGCGAGCGCGTTATGAGCCTCACAGAAATGTAATTACTTGGACATGTATTCAGGGATCACACATATTTTCTACTTGGAGGTCGTCTGGCAATCAGGAAAAAAAAATGTTGGGTGGGGGAGGGGGGGGTCTGCTATTTTATAACCCTTTTTCCCCCACAGAGAACAAGGAGGTAATATCCAGGCAAGGTAAGACCCCCTCAGCCACCGCAGGCAATGAGAACTCATTTATTTCTATGCTGATAGAGGGAAGGGTGGTGATTTGGGAATGAAACTCAGCCAGCTTGTTACATTACATGCCCTTTTCAAACAGGAGCGATACTGCTTTCACGTCTGACATGCATCATTAAAAAGCAATCACTTCAAGCAAGGCTCTTTCTATTTATCATGAAAAGAAACGGAATGGGAAAAAGTGAGAGATAATCATCACTCAACCCTTTCCCTGCTGAAAAGTGAAAGCCTGTGTCCAACAAGCAAGACCACCCATCTTGACAGGGTTCGGTAAGATTTACATTTGGCCAGTGTTTTAAGAAGCAGTGATTCCTACGCCTTGCACACACATTCAGGGTGATAGTCCTGGGAGCTTGATATCCTAACTCAGAGAGTAATAAAAATCAGATGCTTCTACATAATAGATATTGATGTAACAGTATGTCTGCTGAGAGTGCTCTGTCCTACCTGCAGACAGTTTGGATTTGGCTTATATCCTGGACAAAGAGTGTTTATACCAGTTGCAAACATTTACACTGCGTCATGTTAAGTGAGCAGAGCTGTGTAGATGTCCAACTTTCCTCGCCTTTTCCCACATTCCCAGAATATACTTTTGACAGCATCTTGTGGAGATAGCCTGGAAATGCCAAAGCCATTAGCATTATTCACCTTTCTGGCAACGTTTTGCAGCTTTGGCAGAAGCAGGAAGTCTGGAGACTGGCAACGTGGTGGCAGTTCCAGGGGGAAAAATCTTGGCCATCTCAGAAAGTGACCTCTGTGTTAATTTGATACGTGAATTATGTTTCTGCCCACGTGAAGGAGGGAAGTTAATGCTGTATCGGGGAAAAACTCCCTAATATAAGAGGCTGAAGACAACTTTTCCATGACCAGTTAAGTCTAATCTGCCTTTGCAGACTGAGCAGGAATTTTGACAGCAGCAATGCAGTGCAAGCTTTGCAAATATGGGTGCAGGGAATGAAAAGATATCTCCCTGTTTAGAACATTTCCAGTGCTTCTCCCTCCTTTCCAGTGGCTGAAGGCTGGGACCCGAGTCCTGTGAGCATCTGCACCCAGTGATTAGGGAAAAGCACAGCAGTGCCTCGAGGTGACCCAAAGGAGCTTCCCAAGGACTTCAGAAATTGATTTTCATTTGTTTCCAGATGTAAAACTAGAGATTCAAAGATGGGAAATGATTTTCTAGGTGCTGTGCAAACGAACTTTGCAAGCCAGGGAACTTATTTTTATCAAAGAGGTTAAAATGAACAAATTGGAAATCTCAGCAAAAAGGCTGATCTTGACTAGGAGACTGAGAACACCAGTATTGCTCCTGTAAAACCTCCAATCCTACCTTGCACACTGAATTATCTCTGAAATAAGCCCAGTCTTTGCCAGAGAGATTCCTGGAATAAAGGTGGAAGCAAACAGGAGGGTGGCACTGAGGTCTGGTGCTGCTCTCAGCAGTAACAGTAGCAGGGTCCTAAATTCAAAGGCTTAGTCCAACCTATTCAAATAGTATTTTCTCTGCCCAAATAACTGATCCTTAATGAAGCTATTTATGTAAGGAAATTAAATTAAAAAGGAATGTTAGTCACCTGGGTGTTGCCACACGGCTGTAATGTGTGTCTGGGAGACCTGAGACCCATAAATTGTATACAACACACTGAATGGAGGTCTTTAGCCTGTATAATTAAGTGGCAACTAGTTTCATATTAAAGATATTACACATACACAGAGGCACAAACAAAATGTCATATTCTCCATTTCCTGTGTATAAATCTCTGCTCACAGAAAAGCCAAAGAGTGTGGGGTAGGAGCAAGGGGGTTATGATATCAAAGAAAAATGCTTCAGACTGAAAAGTGCCCAATGACTTTGCACCCACAGCTTTTGGGGCTGCAGGTAAGAGGCAGACACTGATCCAGAAGCACAAGCTGCTGTGGCCACAGTTACAGCTCGAGTCTTCAGAGACTCAGGGTGAAGCAGAATGTGCAGCATCTCTGATGAAGTAATGAAACATTAATTGCCCAATGCTAAACAGCACAGACCATCACATCACATTAAAGGAGAAGGCAGAGTTCAAGGACAGGTTATGCTCTTGTTCAAAAACCTGTGGCCAAAGATGCAGGGTGAGAGAAGGTGACAAGCCACTGATTGTCATGTCATGTTTGACACTGGTAGCAACAGGCAGAGCTCAAGGCATTCAGGGCTTGCTTGGAAACACACACACCAGCTTCCCTAAAATACAGAAGGAAAATCTGCACATCAGGGCAGCTCAGGTAACCCCAAAAACCTGTCTGTGTGCTACCTATGGTTCTGAAGCACAAACAGACCACCCCAGCTTGGCTCTGCATAAACACAGCATGGACACAGGGATTATCCAGACCTCACCCCTGTCCAGCAAAAAGCAAATGTACCCTTAACATGCCTTGGATATGTGGACTATGCACATCTCCTCCTCACTGCCCACTGAGAAAGTCATTTCAACTGTATGAGCTCCTCAATGGCTGAAGTCAGGTGAGATACAGTCCCCTTTCTGCCCACCCTTAGGCAGCTTCCAGCCCCTCTGGGCAAACCCTGAGCCCAGGGCTTTCCCTCCTTCAGCACACCAAGGGACCTGCTCTCCATCCTGCAAGCAGCCACAGCTATTGCTGACACCCAGGGACACATCTTCACTCAGCTGACAATCCTCAGCTTAAATGTGATCCCAGTTTAGCAGTGCAGGGCTCCAAGCATCCCGGGAAAGGTGGTTCTGGTGTGAAGGGGTTTGTAAGACACAGGACTGCACCAACCCATTTGCCTTCCTAGCGCTCTGCCAGCGTGTGGAGCTAATGCTTAATTATCCTGAGTGATTTATTAACATATAAAGTCAGATTAAATGGGTATTTAGCATGAGCAGCTGAGAGGCTTTGAATGGGGAAAGTGATTCACGCTATTTATCCAGCTGAGACAGGAGTCACGTGGCGTGAACCCACAATACAGATTTCTCCAGATAAAAAGTAATACATTTCTAGGAAAAGAACATCATTAGCATCCAGCAGATGTTTCAGTTAGGAGGCATTCCCGATTTAGACAGGCACAGTGTTCACACCAATTTCTAAACAGAGCAGAGGGCATTGCTTAAACCCTGTATTTTCTCTAAGGCAGCTGTGCTTTTACTCACCCATCACACGGGGTCTGTAGGGGTTTCAGATCCCCTTGGGCTGGACTGGAGCTCCAGCAGCTTCTAGAGCAGGTCACCATTCCTCTTTTACCACATCCATGCCCAAAATATGGTATAATTTCTCACTCAGTGAATAAACAGCCTAATAATTAGAACCTAGGTAGAAGTCTTCCCTCTTCCAAAAGGAAACTTTGGAAATAAAAAATGGAGAAAGCAGGAATCAGTATCTCCATGTTTTTGTCTGCCACACAGTTAATTTGTTTTCTTTGATGCTTGTTAGTGTGGGCAAAACTTGAACCATCTCACATGCTAAATGGACAATTTCTTAACTAGCACCTGTGACATGATCAGACTTCAGTACTGACAGGGTACACTGGGACCTGGGGAGTTGTACAGACAAATAAATTATGCTCTTCAAACTTTTTTTCAGTCTAACTCTACGCAGGGAAGCTTATCAAATAAATAAAGAAAGAGAGAGAGAAGAAAAGTAAATTGTCAAACTGACCTTGGTGGAAGCACTTCTGTAAAGATATGAAGGACACAGATCAAAGAATATAATGGCACAGTTTTATAAAACTGGTGTTTCTCAGGCCAGGTGTTCCCTATTCCCCATCTGCCTCTCCCCCTTTCCACCTGATCCCTCAGGATCCTCCTGTGCAAGGATGGAGAGACCAGGCAAAAGACCTGCATCAGCTAATCAAGCACCTGCAGTGAAATTAAAACATAAGCAATATTTTCACTTGGGTCAAACTACACTTTTTTTTCAAGCCGAAAATGAAGTATTTCAGAGTTGAAAGTTCTACTTTTGTAAAATTGCTTAAATTAGAATTCCACGTAAACTGGAAACAAAAACTGGAAGGATTTTGTCTTGACATGGCTGAAACAAAAACTGGGGCGGGGGGGGTGGTGGTGTCCTTATTTTCTGGTCAAGGTCAGATGTTCTATGACCACCAGGTGAGCTTTTTTAATTTGTTTCACCTGTCTAAAACAGGTGCTCTGTCTAAAACAGATGGGTCTGTGCCCACTGACTCCAAGATGCTCACAAAGTGATGCCAAGCAGAGAGAAGAGGAGCAGGTACACTCACCTCCCACCCACCCCAGCCACTTTTCCAGCACCATAAAGACAATCTGGCCCCTGTATTACCAGCACCCAGCGAAACAACACAGCAAACCACATCTCCAACCCCCTTTCAGGACTCAGCTGCTTTTACAGCTTATTTCTATCTCTGACAGGAGATGGAGTCCAGCTGAAGAGCAGGGCACGTACTCGCGCTCCTGGCTCCGCATCCAGCTTTTCCAACCACTTCATCAACACACCCTCAGATTGGCTTAAACCGGGAGTAAATTTCTATTCCTCCCTGTTGGCCAGTGACTGAGCAGAGGTAGCCAAGCTCCCCCTTTCCTCCAGGCCCACTTTCCTCCAGGCCCACCAGTCCCCACCTCCCCGTCTCCCGCCGGCAATGCCGCGCTCCTGGTGTGAAAGGCTCACGGTGTGAAGGCGGCTGGAAACGCAGGTTGCTGGTTCCTGGCATGGCCCAAAATTCAAGGCACAATCAAACCCATAGAGAATCACTAGTAAATCGCTCCAGCTACTTTTTTTTTTTTTTATGAGACACTTTAGCCAGCCCTCTTTTCATATCCTTTATGGGGCTGCCTTCAGCCCTACTCACAGTAAAAAACTCCGAGTTATGGAAATCATAAGAAAGAAATTATGTATGGAAAAATCATTACATTATAAATTGGTTCCACTGTTCAAAACATGTAGGAAATGGGGCATATAAAACTCAGATGGTGTTGCAGACTTTGATACAAGGTTCATTATTACACCGTGACACAAGTGAAATATGTGCTAACATACTGCCAGTTAATTTGCCTTTACTTGCAATGCAGACCCATCACTGGGCAACTTCATAAATTTCATCGACCTGGGTGATTTCTCTGATGGAACGTGGCCCTCACAGAAACACACACACGGGAAAGAGCAGATCTTGTATCTTCAGGGCTGTGAACGTGTCCCCCTGCCTAATCCAAAAAGAACAGCCATCTCCCTGTTTTCTCCTAATCTTTTTCAGATTTCATCCCCCTCACTAGACTACTGAAATCTGTTACCCAATTCTGCACATGTTGCTTGTGTCTCTGTTTTTTAATGAACTAATTGAGATAGGAGGCAGGAAAACTGAACAGGAATGTTTTCCACAAAACGTTCTTTGTTAGAAAATACCGACTGGTTAAAATTGGAAAGTTTTCATGAAAATGCAGCAGTTTCCCTTTTACTTTCATTATAAAATATTCTGAAGCCAATGAGGGAATTTCAACAGTTACAGGCTGATACCTGAAACTGTCCCCTGGGAAAAGGGACCACTAAGGAAATCCTCTTAACTGTGGTGGCTGCAGGGTGCTTCCCTGGGGAAAAAAAAGAAAACCATGGGATTACACTTGGCCACGGTTGTGAGTTACATCGAGTAAGAAGGAGAACTGCCTAAAAAGGCAAGAAACAGCTGACACAAAGTATCCACTGGATTTCTAGTTTTCTTTAGAAAAACTCCTGTTATAATAAAACAGTTTAAAAATAAAATCACAGTCATTATGAAAATATTTCTTAACTGGAAAAATTCAGGGAAATATTTTTTTTAAGAGTCAAATGGTCTGTTTCCATATGGCCACTGAGAAGTTTGGTTTCTTCCTGCAAAATTACTTTCTTTAAAATAGACTCTACTTTCTATTAAATTATAAGGGGGTGAAATCTGAATGAAGTGCTTTGAATATATTGAAAATGTTTCAAATGACCCAAAAACAATTCTGCTTTTTCTGTTCCAACACGGAACAAAATTTCTTTTGCTTGCTTCCCAAAACCTCAGCAAATTGGAAAATCCATTTGCCATGTAGTTCTAACTCAGAGGAAGAATGTCAGAGGTTTCAGTTTTTAATGCCTAGATGGTGTCTCAATTGAAGAAGTGCCATCAAAATGTAAAGCATTATGAACCTCTTCAAATTTCCAGTTGGTTTTGCAGAATGAAGGAGCTGGTCCTTGGCTGGGGCCAAGATCTCAATGCTGCCATCACTAGGGAGCATTCCTGTTAATAAAACCTTGGGTGACTGTCCAAACTTCTCTCTGCCTACCAAAGCTGGCCCCTAATTTTGAAGATACTGCCGCTTCTCAGGTTACAGTACTCGTGCCTGTGAGGGGTTTGGTGGGTTTTTTCCCCCCCAGCCACGCTGACAGACCAGAGGGTTTTACATCTTGCTGTGTGTATCTTCTTTCACATCTTTCACCGTCGTTTCAAATGAAATCAGGTACTGAGTGAGAGAGAGGAGGGGAGGCAGCGCAGGGCAGCCGAGGAAACCCTGCCAGCCTCAGACAGCACTCAGGGTATGCGATGGACCTGTATGTGAAAGGTTTTTTCACTGAGGTCCTACAGCTGAGGACTGACAAAACCATTACTTACAGTCTGTATATTGGTGTGGAAAGACTTTAAGACCCACAGGCCTGCATGGGCTAATGGGCCTCCATGTCAGATTAAAATTACAAAAAAGCCGCTGAAGGTAAGTGGGATTAGAGCTTGGGGATTTTTTGCTCTCTACAGGGACTTGAGGCCCCACTCACACTTAAAGAAGCCCAAATGCCTGGATACTCCAGAGATAAAAATAAAGCATCCTGTGTTGCTAACACCACATCAAGGACTTGCCTAAAGGAAAGGTGCTTCTCATCACCTCTGCTCATCCACTTACAGCCTTGCTTGCTCCAAGAAGCTCACTCAGCAAGCCAGCCTGCCTTTGGCAGGGGATGGAGAGCTGTTTGTTGGTTTGGACCCACTGAGGACAATCTGCAGGCACAGCAGCTCCCTTGCCATTCTGAGTTAGTGCTCAGCACAGTCCCACTGGTAACCACTCTGCTCCCAAACCCATCCTGGTACCCGTCTGCTGCTTCCAGCAGAAACCAACTGGAAATTTGAAGAGGTTCATAATGCTTTACATTTTGATGGCACTTCTTCAATTGAGACACCATCTAGGCATTAAAAACTGAAACCTCTGACATTCTTCCTCTGAGTTAGAACTACATGGCAAATGGATTTTCCAAATACTGGAGGTATTTTTCATGTGCACCACAGCCAGGTGCCGTCACTAGCCCCTAATTTCACCTTCACTTGCTCACTTTAGAATAGTTCAATTCCAGCAAATCTTGCAGTTAGCCCATGTCCTGAATTCATATGATTCCCCTTTATTTTTACCTTAGCTTTTACAGTACTATTTAAATTCCTTTTTCTTTTTTTTTTTAATAAGGAAATTGCATATTTAACGGAAATTAATCTCACAGTCCCCATCAATAAACCCTTTGAAGCTCTGTATGACTATGACAGAGGCAGGTATTTTTAGAAGGACCGTGTGGTAATTTTCTCTGCAGCATTCAATAATTTACAGTATCATAGCTGAAGGTAAAGATTTCCCCCAAGTATAATTTGGCATTAATCGGGCTTTCACAGGCATATTCACTGCAGACAGGGCACCAGCCTAGAACACAACTTCACCCTAAGGATGCTGAGCAACTGCCAAGCTGGATAATACAGCCTTAGGCAAATCCACAGCCAGGTAAAATCCCTGGACAAAGCCCTCCATCTCAGGCACAGTGAGCTGTCACCACTGGCCAACATCCCCCTGCAGGTGTGCCCAGGCAGCATGGGGAGATGTGTGTAAGCAAGGAAGAGCCAAGGCTGGCATTGTTACTAAAAGCATCCCTCCTGGGAGAGGAGGGTACGGGGAGGAGCTGGTCCACAGCAAAGCAACCACAGCTGGTGGACAGAGAGCCCAAATGATCTGCAATGCACAGATTTATGAGGTTTTTCATCATGGCTCCTGGACCCCCTCCCCCCCCCTTCTTTTTCCCATATTATTACCATGGATGGTATTTTGCAGCAAGACTGAGAGGGCTTAAACATAACCACTGCAAGGCTGTGTACTGGATCGTGGCAAGAACAAAATCCTCTACAGGATCTGACAGAAATGCAAGGCAGAAGATGTCTGATTTACAGACTGCTCCTAAAACGTGTGTACTGTGCACGATCGAATACACTTCTTCAACAGAATGTCTCTCTCTCAAGCTCCTCAGTGCTTTAAGGAAAAGCCATCTGAATCACAACACTACACTCACAAGAGAATAACTAACTATTTTATTATCTGGGCATTAGGTCATGGCAGGTTTTTTAAAAAAAAAGATGAATTCCGTGTTTTTGTATACAAGCAACGCACAGAATTAGTTGTTTGGGGTTTTTTTCCTGTATGTCCACCCCTGGCTACAGTATCTGGAGTTTTTATTTTGAATTTTGAAGAAATAATTTTTTTTACAAATAAAGAATGAATTTTAACCAGCTGCAAAAGTCTGACATAGGGATAAAGCCTGACAAACTTCCTTATTTAATGATCCAGAGAACATCACTGTGAAAATAGGAGGAGGCTGAAGCTGGCTCTTACCACCTTATTGCCTTATTCCCACATACCCCATTAGCAGATCTGCACGCAGTGGTGGCTATCACTAGAATTGCCAGAACAGCAAATTGTGTGGGAAATGTCAACATCTCGCAGCCTGCGTTCCCAGGAACCAAAACTTCTCAAGAACAGCAGTTCTGGAAGCTTTGTTGCTACAAATGTGTATAGAATTACAGGCTGTTACAACACACAATAAAATATTACTAGCAGAGAAATAATAGAAAAAATATAGACAAAAAATATATAGAAAATAAAGAAAAAGGAATAATTTGTTAAACTTTGTATTTTTAAATAAACTTTTCTTTTTCAGAAGCAAAGGTCACAATTGCTCTGCAATGAAAATTTCCCAACTGACTTTTTTTATTCTGAGAGGTCTTGTCAAAATGAGCATGCTGTGGGGGAAAAACCTTCATTTTATAAAAAGAAAAAAAAGCAGATAAACATGAAATAATACTTGTTTGGCTCCCTTTGAGCTGCTGGGAGACACACGGCTGTTTATTATGGACACACACGGCCCTGCAGAGCTGTGATCCCATGTTCCCTCTGCACTTCCAGCCCTTTTCCAGCCACAGAGAGCATCTTAAACCAGGCAATATCCTCCTGCTTTCATTTTACATATGTATAACTTAATACCTGATTACATTGGGGTTTAAACTAATGACTTCTGGACCCACAAGACCTTGGGTGGTGACTGGCAACCGTCCAGGCAGAAAACATGGAAACAGGACTCCTAAACCTGTGACAGGGGGTGCATGTGTGGTGGAAATGCTCCCAGCTCTCCTGCCCCCACCTGCTCAGGATCTCATCACAAAGACTCATGTTATAATAACTTTATTATGGACCTTCTGGGGAAAGTGAGCTCCCAGCAAGGGGTTTGCTACAGCAGACAGGAAACTCCTTTGCTCCCCACAAGAGTAAAGCCCTTTATAATTAATGCTGGGTAAATAAAGCGCTCATCTGTAAACACTTTTAATTAGAACTTGGTTAAAGCTAAACCCCCATGACCACATTGGCCAGGGGGATTAGACACACGTCAAGCTTTGCTTGATCAGCAAATAAGAGGCCCTTTACTATCCTCAATTCCTGTGCTGTGGGACCTCTTTCAGCTCCGATCACACATCACTGCGCTGCTCCAGCCTGCACTCCAGGCTCAATAGAGGATCAATATTTGTCTGCACTTTCTGAGAAAAAGCCTCCTTGACACAGGCAGCATCTGTGTTTGAACAGTCACTTGCTAACACACAGCAGACTTTCACCACAGAGATCTCGAGGCGACAGGTCAAGCGGAGCGAGGGTCACCCAGCACCACCAGTGATTCCTGTGTTTGCTCAGCGTGATGCTCAGAGACCAGCGACCAGAAAGGGCTGCTGGGAACACTGCTCAGTGCTCCCAGGGCAGAGCAGACACTTCACAAAAACAGTACACGGATAGGAAAAAATAAATAAAAGCCCCTAACCACCTATATTTCCATTTTCTGTCTCTGTAGGTGACCTGTGCCTGATGTCTCCATCTCCCGGCAATACTGAAGGTTTTCTGTGAGTGAAGCTGGTAACATGTTATCAGATTTCAGGGAGAAAGGACCTTCTCTTCCGAGTGATGCCACCCTGTTAGTCCCAGGTGTACCTGTGCTTAAGGACAACAGCAGGAGCATCCAGGGATGAGAAAAGTGCTTCTAGCACAGATGGTTCTTGCCCTGACCAGAGGGTGCCAGCCTGGCAAATGTGTGCTTTGCAATGGTTTGTCTCTGTTATGGAAAAGAAACAAGCCAGCTCTGCTGAAAATGGCACTAGGGGCACCAATCTGCCCTCCCTAAGATAGCCAGCACAGAACAGAGCAGTAAAAACGTGTCCTCTTCTCTCCACCTGCAGGAACACTCCTCACCTCTGCTGTGCCCTCTACTCTCCATGCTTTGTCTCCTAGTCCAGAGTTGTTCCCATGGAAGAAAATTGCTATCCATGCCTGTATTCATCTGTATTGCTGCTGATGTCCATCTGACAGCTGAACCAAGGAGTGTAAAAGTCAACACCAAGCTTTATGAGATCCACCCCCCTTGCCCCTGCTGCCCAGGGTGAACAATGGTTTGGACTGCAGGGGAGCTGAGAGGGCCTGAATGCCAGGAAATGTGGGGCCCCAGCACAGTGTCAGTGAGCATGAACAGACCAGCTGGTTACTTTAGAGATGGGGCAACTGAGGCACAGGAGGTCAGGGTAATGTGCCCAAGCCTGGACAGCACCAGAAACCACTTCTGCAGAGCCCCAGCCAGCCCTGCCCCAGGTAACGTTCTCCCACACCTCCCATCTTCTTTATTCATCCTTGTTAGCCTCTTCCTAAAGGAAAAGAAGAATCTTCTTGAGCATAAGATGAGATCTCCCCAGCAGAAATGCCTCCCCTTCCCCTGGAGGTCCATTGACTGAAGCCATCAGGATTTGCACTGAAGAACAGCTGGGCATGGGGAAGCAGGACATCAGGGCAGGGCTCATGCAGAAGAACATGCCTTCCAAGCTGAACTGAGCTGTGACACTGAGGGGATTTCCACCTTTGTCTTACACATGGATCATCTCCAGACAGCCTGGCTGCAGCCTGAGAGAGACTCAAGCCCAAGCCTTTATTGCACCAGCAGATGACAACCAGCTCTTTCCCCCCTTAACTGCACACTTCAGAGAGACAACCTGATCCAAGAGAAATCTGTCCTGAAATAAGTGCTGCCTTGCCACCATCATCACCTGTGTTTTTACTTTCTCCCATGTCCAACTGGAGGTAAGGTCCAGCTCTAGCAATAGCCAGGCCTTTTGTTAATGATGCACTAGAAAAGAAAGCCAAAACTACTCTATAGATGCCCAGCTGGCTTCTGATCAGAAGGCACTTGGTGGCAGCACATCAAATACACCCACGTGCAGTATAGTTGTCTGGGCAGACATCCCTCACACCCAGTGATCCATGAGGAGCCGGGAAGTGGTGTTGGCTACCAGTACCTTGTGGGATGGAAAGATTTTTGGAGACGTGGAATATGCCAGTCTTTCATCAGAAACCCCACCACAGTTCTCAAGAAATTTTTGCAAGACTGGCTACCAGTGCAAAGGAGCCTGAAATGTCAATCCCACTCCCATCCATATTAAGGTGAGATCTCCGCCTGGGTCTAAGCCTCCTCTATGGGACAACTAAATTTCCTGAAGCATTAACTTCAGACGTTTCCAAATTCAGCCTGACATCATCTATCTTCCCCAAGTGGCCTGAATCTGAATAGGCATGTGGCTGCTGGAGTGATCTTCATGTGGGAGGTGAAGCACACTGCCATGTGTAGGAACAGCAGACGATCCAGGCACAACGCCCCCGGCTTCTTATGGAGCTCCAGTAACGCAGGATTTGGCTCTTCATTTGGAAATGCCCTCAAGCAACCTCTTGAGTGGGGGCGGTAGAATGGATGTGTCTTCTCCAGGGATGGCTTCAAGTCCTCCTCCCGGCCCTAAGTGAGATTTGAGGTTTTAAGAGACAACCACCCATTGCTGCAGAGAAGGGAAGGATAAGTTGCTGGGATGCCTGTGGTTTCTGCACTCCTCTCTCCTAGCAGGAAGCATTTTAATTTTTATTTCAAATGCATAAACTGTCCTCCGATGAAGAAAGGCAACAGAGAAATTTTCACACGCTGAAGAGCCCCACTCCATAGGCTTTTAGTTTCTTAATTTATGACATAGTCTCCAGATGTGTTATTAATATGCCTATTACTAGTTCTCTTTAAAGTCTTTTTGTACTCCCAGTCCAATAAAATAATTGAGTGTCAGCCCCCTCAGGCCTGTTGGTGAACAAAAGGGAATGTTGCCCATTTGGATTACCTACACCCAAGGAGAAAGCTTTGATTTAATAATCCGAGCCTGAAGCTCCCAGACACTATTCCACTGCCCTGGGATACAGTGTCATTGCTGCTCCCTGCTAGAGGGATCAGGGGCTTAATGGGATTGAGGCTGGAAAATCCAAGCTCAGCCTGAGGTGTCTGCAGAGAAAGAGGCAGAGAGACTTTCCCTGTTCTTTCCCTCCTCTTTCATCTGGGACCTGCCTCGTTTCTCTTGCCCAGGTGTGGGAGGGGAGAAAGTAAAGTTATAATGTCTGTTATTACTGTCATTATTATCCAAAGTGTCTAATTATATGTCATACATGCTTAACAGCAAGACCTTTAATACCTTTAATAGTGATTATGTAAAAATAATTAGTCTGTTGGCTAAAGAAAGCAGGAGCCCAGATGCTGCCAGTCCTGTATGTCACAGTCCTGCCCAGGAAGGTAAACATGGAACAGGAGGTAAAACTTCCACCAGAAAGAGGGAGGGAGGACTAACCCTTCCTGCCAAATCACTGGCTCATGAGCACTACTGAAATTGCTCCATATACAGGGGACTAAAATTTGGAGGGGAGAAGCTGTTACTTTTACTACTCAATATTCACGATGTGTCTTATTCAAGGGGCAAATATTGCACAGAGCACACCCAACATGTGATGGTTTCAGCACTCATCCAAAGGCAAAAGCTAATGCTCTTGATCTGACCATATTTTTACAGCTCTGCAAATACACAGGGGTGCTTGTATTAAAATTAATTACCATGAAAGCCACACAAGTTCACAGGATTATTCCCAGGCAAATCTCCTATATAAAACAGACGTTCAGGATGTCAGGCATCCTTCCCAAAGACACAGAAGAGAGGCCTCGGTGGTAGAGAGCTGAAGCATTAAGACCTCTGCTGGCAACACTTCCAAAATTTAGTGACTGCCCTGCATTGCATAATTCTGTTCCCATTTGTGTTATCCAAAGTACAAACTTGATGTACATGACAGGCACCAAAGTCAGGCCAGATTCCTCACAGTAGCAATCACAGGAGTGATTCTGAATTATGCCAGTTAAAGACAGGATGAGTCATAGACTGCACTGGCAAACACTTTGGGAGAAAATGTCTCAAGTCTGCATTACTCATGAAACATACAGCTAAACTGAATGGTTAGGGAGTTACTGTCTTGTGCATTTAACATCAAAAAATAAATCCAGGGAACAGACACCTTCTCGAGAAAGCACATCTTAAACCAGCTTCAATGCATAGGGCTGGATGATCACCATGGCCTCTCTTGCAACTGAAATGAGTGTCCATGTTTTCCTTCTCACCTTTTATGGGGCTGAGGAGAATGGGGTTATTTGGATTCACTCTGACATCCTCTGTTTTAATCCTAGCCCTCCTTGCAAGGAATGGATATAACAAATTCTTCTGTTTCAGGACTTGAGGTGTGTTCAGGATCAGGAAGAATTTCCTCCCCCATACTCAGGAACACAAATGTCTAGAGGTTATTTTTGCTCTAGAGATTCTGTAGAAACACCAGAAGCTTGTAACAGTGGAAGAGGAGAGTTTGAGCAGCCTAGATCAGCACTGCAGGCTGGGTAAAGAAAAGCCATGTCTGACTGGTGTGCACAGTGTGGATACAGTGACCTCCCTCTACCCCACCCCAGAGAAACCCTCCAGTATGGCAGAGACGGGTCCCTCGGGGTTATCCAGGTGTGTATCACCTGAGCAGTCCTCTGCTGCTGTGGGAGCCATCACCATGATGTCTGTTGGCAGCACAGAATTCAGCCTCTTGAGATCTGTAATGCAGAGGTATCTTTACATCTAATACGGAATCACAGAAAATAAGCCAGTTCTTGACAGATGCCTGCCTAATCTCCCGTGAAAAATCTGTCCCAGTGAAAGCTCCATGTCTTGCCCAATCCATCCCCACCCTACTGCTAGAAAAGACCTTACCAAGGTCAAATCTGTCTGTTCTCGGCTGTGCCTAAGCCCTAGCACTCAAACTCCTGTACAAGGGACAACAATATGCCTCCTGTCTTGTTTGGCTTTTGTTTTTTTTCCAGGGGCTTCCAGATTTGGAAATGGATATACTCAGAAATAGGTTTAAAAGAGTTTCATCTGGTTAAAATGCTCCATTAAGCGATCGCTGTCTTCTCCCTGCTCTGTGCCTCTCCCCCCAGCTCAGGGCATGAACTGGAGGCTTGAAGGAGTTTATTGGTACACCACACCTACATGTTTCCTTCTCCCCCCATGGTATACTGCTCCTGACCTGAAGCATTTCTTGGTTCTCCCAAATTCCCATCCTCTTTTGTGCTTTGCTCCCTGGCCAGTCCTGTGCTGCAGTATTACAGGAACAGTGTGATGAGCTGCCAAGAGCAGTAACAAGGGACTCATGAACTTTCCCTCTCAGCCAGGAATAATACCCGAGGACTAGGAGTCCACTTGAATTGCAGACGGGAGGAGGGAAGGAATGGGGAACCTATTCACTTGTTCTGCTGTTTAAACAAAAACGTGTTCTCCAAGCTATATCCACACACTGCTTGGCAGGCACAGGAATATTAACTGACTTTGCTGGAAATGCTGACAGCACAACCCTGCAAGACTTCCCTGAACACGTGAAGCGTGCAAGACAGGGATCTGGAAATGTGCATGTGTGTGTTTGTGTCTGTAACTGAAGAGATGGCCTTTGGGAAATTTTGAGAAGACACAAGCACAACTTTGGATTCCCTCTCATTTCCTCCTGAGAACAGCCCAAGGTGAAAGGGATGGCTCAGCAGCATCCAGAGAGCAAGAGGTTCATGCCTCTCTCCAAGTCTTATGGTATTTCCATCTTTCCTTCCCTGTTTGTTTTCACTTCCCTCCTTTGCCTGTCCCACTCTCCAGGACGGAGCATTTCAGAGGCTCCGTTCCAGCTGGAACAATGTTCATCTGAGCTCCGCGGTTTCCAGACCAGGCAGAAGCCAGGTCCAAGAGGACTTAGGGCTTTCCTTTAAGCCATTACTGAGGTGTTAATATTACCACCCAGAAGCTCTTAGATCCATGTTTTGCTGCTGGATGCTCGTTAGGCCTGTAACCTTCTCTCCGTGGGGAAGCAATGGCTTCACACCAGCACACCAGCTGGCTGGCCCATTAAGTTCAGCCTCCCCAGAGGAGAAGATGGAGGGCACCAGCATCTTGCTCGGGCAGCTTAATGTATCAACATTTCATGGTGGTCAGGAGAGCAGGGAATCTGCAGGATCATTACTATTCCACAGAGGGAGACATGCAGAAACCGAGAACCATATAAATATATACAAACAAATATATACACACTCAAACCCCAAATCTCAAGTGTCCTAGAGTCTTGGCATTACTTTAAAGAGATTTATTTCATCCATAAAATTCCCTGCAAGCTTGTGTTCTTGTAAATCTGTAATACAGACTGTCAAATCCCTTCTATGTGATTAAGAGAAGGAAATCTGCCAATGTCATCCGAGGGCAGTCATTAGAGGCAGGCAGAACCTCATCAGTCCACCTGGCTTTTTTATCCCTGAGGAAAATCCTCTGGTGTGGCTGAGGGTGCAATGGCCATGGCACAGCCTGTCAGGACACGAATTTGGGAGAGGAAAAGGCATGTCTCCTTCCTTGCAATAAACCAAGCAAATTGCACTATGCCACCCTTAAAGAAGATTCCAACACAACAATATTCAGGAGTTTCCAACTAGAGATCTCAATGTACAGAGCAACAGGAAGGAAAAACTTTATATTAGGTGGGGAAACTGAGGCAGGAATTTGCACAAAGCTTGGAATCATAAAATCACAGGATGGTTTGAGTTGGAAGGGACCTTAAAGATCATCAAGTTTCAACACGCCCTGCCACGGACAAAGACACCTTCCACTAAACCAGGTTGCTCAAAACCCCATCCAACCTGGCCTTGAGCACTTCCAGGGATGGACCATCCACAACTTGTGTGGGTAAATCACAAGCAATAGGAAATCCTCAGTCTCTGGCTTCATGGCCCAGGGAATCTGTGCACTGGGACACACACTGCATCATTCATCTGCTACCCATGCAACCCCCTCTGGGATGCTCTCATTAAAATGGCTTTTTGTGTGTGTGACACAGAAAGTTGGGCTTGGCTCTTCTGCCTACAACTGGGTAAGGCTGCTGGGTTCTTACTTCTGGCTGTGCCACACATTTCCTGTGTGACCAACTCTTGCTGCAACTGCCCGCACAGCCAAGAATGAAAATCATCAGTGCCAGTCACGTAGGCTTAGTTTCACAAGGCAGAAACACAGAGTGGTAAGTACAATAATCAGGAGTGGAAAAGACTCATGAAGACTTGCCCTTGATCACAGTAGGATTTGGTCCAGTAGGGTTATTATCCTGCTTCCAGCAGCTGCTGCTTCCAGATGCTAGAGGAGAAGGTGTCAAAGCCTCCATCTGCTATGAGTTGTGTGATTCCTTCCTGACCTCACCCCTTGTGAGCTTATGCCTGAAGCAGGGGGAACTGATGGCCCGTGTGATTTTATTTTCACCAGCGTAACTGCAGATGGTATTCGCCTTGCTAAAAAATAATTGACCACAATATGAGAGATGTGTTGAAAGGCAAAGGTTAGCATGGCTAAAATGTGTCAAATTCAATTACCTGGGTCAGAAAGAACTATTGCTACAGGAAGAAAAGGTGAGGTGCTTATGAAAGCGGTCGATAGTGGTTTTCTGCTCTCTCCCCATTCTTTCCTTTCGGGTTTCATTGCTTTCAGGTGGTGTGATTTGATCAGCAGCTGCTGGGAAAGCTGACCTAGGCTACTCAGAGACTCTTCAGGATGAAGTTGTCTAATACTTTGTACTGTTGGGAGTGGTCTGACCTATCTTTTGCAGATGTAGCCTCCAAGTCAGGAAGTTCTCAAAATGCCTTTCTGCCCCAAACCAGCCAGAAACATGTGGGAAAAGGTCACTGCACTTACACGTTGAATATTTACCGCCAACTCCTGTGTGATGGCTGGGTGGGATCTGCACCAGTTCTTATGGACTAACACCATGATAGTGGCAACGTCCCTATTTCTGGGAAGCAGCTCTGGGTAAATGACGGACATGGTTTGCTCATGGGGCAGGGTGGGGGCAGGATGGACCCACTGCTAGAC
This sequence comes from Pachyramphus minor, assembly GCA_013397135.1. Taxonomy (NCBI): domain Eukaryota; kingdom Metazoa; phylum Chordata; class Aves; order Passeriformes; family Tyrannidae; genus Pachyramphus; species Pachyramphus minor. The sequence goes on from VYXB01004451.1 coordinate 416,839, forward strand.
AAGACTGAGGCTGAATAGCAAATGTGTGTGACACAGCACTTGTGTTTTCTGGCATTTTCATCTGGTTCTCTCCTAGAATGTCAGAAGGGTGATCTGAGACACAGGAATACAGCAGAAAAATCATCACTTACTGGTACAGGGTGCCCATTGCTCACAAGCTGGTTCTCAGGTTGACAAATGTTGAAAGAGGAAAATGGGAATGTTTCAAGAACTGACCAAGGAAATGAAGGAATTAAAAGAGGGGGGAAATGAGACAGAAAAACACAGTCCATGCAAACTTCAGAGGATTCTATAGTGCACTATCTAAGCCAAACTCAGTCTGGGCTGGTTCACTGCCATCAAGGATTTGTATGGCCCAATTAACAGCACCTGTAATGAATCTGTCTCATCGTAAAACTCATCCCAAATGCCACAAAATACCTGGTGTCATTCCCTTTGAGTTCCTTTATCTGTCACTTCATCATTTCCCCTGCTCAGAGAGGAATAGGGTTCCCCTTCAAACCCATCAGCTGTGTGGTGAGGGTGCCTGGCTGTGTCTTTACCGTGGCATTTGTGTATGTATTGGCTGACGTGGAGGGACTGCACTTCTGTTTCTTCAGCTGTATGAACCATACCCAGAACCAAATGCTCCATCAAAATCCTAAATTTGCTTGAAACCATTAGGAAATCTCTTGCCTGGACTTGTTAGTGGTGGCCTTGTTTCAACCCAAAAAGCAGTTTTTTGACTGAAACAAAGGACGGCACTTATGCAACTTCAGCATTGTGAGGAGCATTCCTCAGCAAATAACAGCACTCTATTTTTTTTTTTTTAATTTTGTTTTTGTTTAAAACATGTCTTTTTCCTTCCTTCCCACTTTGTACAGGAGAGGCTCATGAGGTCTGCAGAGATGTAGAGCACTGGAAACCACTGCAGCCCTCCTGGTTACAAAACAACAATAACAATAAAAATAAAACATAGTAAAATAAACCCTGGAATGGATGTGGCTAACCAGCTGTTGAAACCTGAGGTTGTGCTTGACCGAGCCATGATAGCAGAGAGAGTCCCAGCTACTGAGTACGCTAAACAGCTCCATATCCACCCTGCCTTTCCCCAGCATCCTTCTCCCACATCCCCACTCACAAAACAGGAGCAGCAGATCATTAGCCTGAGGGCTGTTTGTTTTCATTGGGGTTTTATTTTGCTTGTAAAGCCCAAGCCCACAGCGTTAAGAGGATCTCTGCAGTGCTGTGGTTACTCCCCTCACAGCCATCTGTGCATGGAGCGATGCTTTCCCAGACAGCAGCACACGTGCACACACAGATCATTAGCACACTCCCACCCTGGCTGGAGATGATGTTCATGCACCCTGGCTCTTGATGATGTTCCTATTCCACTGGTTTCCAGAGGAAAGAAAAGCCTGCCTGAATGTCTGAAGGATGAGCTAGATACAGGCATACATTTTCCAAACCTCCAAAGGGCCACCCCAACAACTCTGTACCTGGAGGGATAAATCCACTACAAGCAACTGTGTTCCCAGCCAAGATTCAAAGATCAGAACTTTGTCTTGTGGAGTAGCAACTCCTTCACTCCAGTTAAGCTTCAAATAATTAAAGAGCAAGTGTGAATGGCTGAAAGCACACACATGTCAGGAGTGAAAGGTTTATTACCAAGGACAGCTGAAGTCTCAGCTTAGGGAGTTGCTCAACATCCTCACCTCCTGCAGATTCACTGCATCAGTGAACCCTAAAGCCCATAGAATGAGACCCAGGGAAAGCTAATCAAATAGATGGGAGTTTGTAGTGCTTTGGTTAAGTATGGCCAGGATCTCTGAGTTGGAAGATGGATATTAGAGTCACTGGTGTGTGTAAGAACAACATCTGTCTCCAGCAGCAGCCATACTGTCCCAGAACCACTCTTTTGCCCACTGGACTTCAGGAGTTTTTACACCCTTTTCATTGACTATGAACATGAGCAGATAACCTGGAGAGGCTTCAACACCCCAGACTTCCCTGGCTTTTTATTACCAAGGACAGCACTGTGTGATCCTGACACAGTGATGAGATTCATCTTGAACTCAGTGCCATTCCCACCAGCACAGATCATCCTCCCAGCAGCTTTCAGTGCTCCAGACAAGTTCACCTCTACCAAATCCATTTTCCCACACAAGGGCCTGCAGCTCCCATGGTGGCTTGTTTCAGGTACAGATCTGCTATACCCACTCTTGCCTGTATACTGGGAAAAAGACCATAGCAGCTGCCTCTCCCTCTCTACCCAAGATGGATTTCATTAGCCACGGGTCTTGTAAGTCCCCCTGAATTATAGAAAAGAGATGTTTCAACAGACAGTAAGTGAAAGTGAATCAGATTTGGAGAGCAAAATGCATTCTTCGAGAGTGTAATAAAACATACATTGACTGGGGATTTAGTTTATAAGGGGAACCATTGTGCCTTGGGTTGGAAGCCTTGTGAACACTCACTACAGCCTGCAGGGCATTGCTGACATGTCATAAACCTCAGCGCTTCTCCATAAACAGCACGTGCACATGTGTATCCATGTAAATAACTGTACATGTAACTGGAGGTCAGACACTTAAACGTGGTCTTAGAAGCCCTCAGAACAATAGGCTGAACCAGATGGTGGTGCAGTCCCAAAGGAGAACCTCATGCAGTAATGCAGAACTTCTGGCAGAATCAGCACAGTTCTAAGAGAAGGATAAATCTCCTACATTTAGGCATGATGCCTAGGCATTCACTTTCCTTTCTTAAGTGAACAGCTTAGGTAATATTTATTTTGTGAGGTAATCTTCTTGTTTCCTCTCACAAATTTAGGACTAGGACTGCTATTGCCATTACATGCTCCCGGACTGCCTTCTCCAGTGTGTCCTTGTCCTTCACTCTGACATCCTGGACCTGGTGGTGCCCTGCACAGCTCTACAATCACCCATAAAATTCCACTGCTTGGTCTCACAGAGGCTGAAGTTGTCCCTTCCAGCCATAACATGGATTTGTCATCTTCTTGCCAATTCCTCTTGAGAGCTTGTGAGAAGAAACTCAGGTCCCTTTCCAGCCAACTTCAGATAGTAGAATATCTCAGGAATGTTTCCTTCTTCATTGGGCTGGGCAGTCATAATTTCAGCTTATTTATGCCTTGCCTTTCATCACTTTTATGAGGGGAAAGACCTCATCTTGCACCACCTCAGCTGCAATAAGTGTACACAATACGTAGATAGTATGGTTGGTTTTGATTTCATAGTCTCTGAGCTGTCACAGGTACGTGGATTTTATTAAAACCTAATTTATGTCTTCTCTTGCCCAAAGGAAAAATTACAAGTAACAAATGCAATCCCTCAATCTAAGTTTTTATATAGTTTATAGTAAATAAGAAACAATTTCATGCTTCTTTGTTTGCTATTTACAAGTCTGAGAAACTGTGAACACGGCCTAGGTATGTTGTATGGATGTATTTACGTGACCTTTATTTAAATTATTAAAATCATATAAATAATATTAAAATTATTACAATCTAAAAATTAAATTTAAAATATTCGCTGAAGTGTTTCAATGGGAAAAGTAAATTATTTAAAACATTTTAATACAAAGGTTTCAGAATAAATCATTTTTTTTTTTCTTAGACTGACCCATCTTAATAACATGTTGAGCTTTCAAAACACTCTACAAATCCGTTTTTGCCAGAAGCCAAGGAAAATCTTGAATTCTGAAAATCATGTTTCAAATAAATCTGTCCTTGGTTGAATTCACTCAGGATATGAAAAAACTTCCTTCGTATTTCATCCCTAAATTATTTGATTTTCAGTGCTGGTAGCAATACAACAAGAAACCATTTGCTTTAATTCCAGCTAATTCAACTCATGGAAAGCAGTACCAAAAAGATCGAATTCTAGCTCCAAATTTGGGACTAATATTAACTTTCTCTGGAACTTCAAAGATCCTAAGGAAAAACTATTATGCATTTTAAACATAAAAATTTTCCAAGAAAGAAAAGCAATCAAGCATTATATCTGCCATCACCCCTGTGATAGTTTGTGCAGCTAACTGGACTCGGAGATGCTTAGAGGATCTCAGCATCTGCTTAAGAGTCATAAAGCTGAGGTAAATGAAAATAACACTTTTTTTTTTTAAACCCTCTCATGCATATCTGTAGCCAGGCTCTGGGATCAGTTGTATGGCCTTCAAGGCTTTTATGGCCAAGACTAATCACACCAAATGCTGGCGGATCACAAACTAGCAAGAGACACAGTACAACAGAGGTGTTGCACACATATTGGAATTGCTAAACCTTTCCCCCAAAGTATTTTATTAAGCATATCCTATGACATAATTGGAGAGGTAATACTAAAACCCGTGACAAGTTCTGGACAGCGTTTTAGACAACAAGAGGCGTTTTCTCCTGGTGGCTGCCGCCCTACCAAGGGAACCACCGGGATGTGGTACCGCTGCAGCCCCACCAAGCTCACTTTCTAAGGACCACAACGTGATTTTACCAGGTTTTAGTGATCCCTTGCGCAGACTTACACCGATCAGACTAAACTCCATAAACTGCCCTTCTGGTGCAGCTCAGTGCTACAGCATGTGCTCGGGAAAATTAATGCCTTACTCTTTGATACGCGGCTACCTGGAGGTATTTCGGCGTCGGTGAAGTTTGGAAACACATGTGCCCTAACAAGACTCTCTGCGGCCCCGTTCAACAGCCACAAAGCTGCTGAATTTCACATTGGGTTATTTGCAAACATGGAAAAAGGGGCTCCTGCCAACCTTCCCAGTGTTCCCTGTAAAACACGTCTGATTTTCTCTTACGGCATCGCAGCTGGCTGACAACAATCAACGCCTCCGCCGCGGTGCAGGGGAGCCCTCGTGTAAATGTGCATCAGGCCCCCAGGCTTTGCTAAACCCAGCTGAGAAGCTGTCCTGTCCTTCCTGACGTGGGATTGTCATAACCTCCCTCCCACAGGCAAACTGTGCCTGGACTTATTCCAGCCCTGCCGAACAGCACAAGGAATGAGCCCTTAGCTCATTCTTCGGAGATTAAAGCATCTAAATCCATTGCAATTCCTTAAGAGAAATTAATTGTAGGTTTCCAGTTCTTAAATCCTTGGAATCTCCAGACTCTCCCACACCTTTTCCCAGTGCTACACTGAAATATGTCATAAACTAAACACATCTATGCAGAAAGAAACTGGAGAAAGAAAAGCTCCCAATGCAGTCGAACTCTGGGATGTCTTTTGTTTTGCCTGTTAAGATTGCTTTCCCAGTATTGGGTTTACCAGTAACTCCTCATGACTCCTATTGGCATGGAAGTGATTTCCAGCATTTGGGAAGAAGGGATACAGGTCAACTCTCGGCACTTGCTCCTGGTGCCTCTCATCTCCTTCTCCTTGGGATATCCCTCAGCCACTGACGGCACCTACTCTGGACCAAGTCTCCATTCCAGTGTCCTCAGGGCTAGCAGCAATGGCTGGGGAGTTATGTCAACCAACAGGGGATCTGACCCTTCTTTGAATTATATTTCCATTGTATTTTGGAAGTACAAAGTGATCTAAAAGAACATCAAGGAGTATTGGGTGAGCTTTGAAAGCTCATGTCCTAATCACTCTCATACCGCATCATCAAAAGATGCAAAAAACGGCATCTTTTCACAGACAATCTAGTAAAATTTAACAAGCTCTCTGTCCTCAGTCTGTCCCTGATACAAGTGCAATTCATAATGCCTGTGCACACTTCAGGCTTTGTTTAGGCCCTTGACATGTGCTTGCTCAAAAATAGCTTTGGCACAGACTTCCTCAACAGCAAATCTCCTTACACTTAGGAAAACATGTTGTTTGTTGTCATGGTGCATTACAAGTATAATTCAGAAATATTCACAGGGAAAAAAAAGAGAATGATTTAGGTCTGGTTTTCTGGCATCGGTGTCTCTTCCCCCCCACCCCCTTTTTTTTTTAACCACAACATTTTTCTGAGCAGGTTTATCTTGATGGAAAACCATATATACACATACAGAGCCTGCAGACTGCAGACATGCAAAAGTAGTTAATAACTGCAGGATCTTCTCAAAGATTTTTTTTCTGTAACCCCTGAGCAAAAAGCATACATCAGCAAACAAGGAAAGTTAACATCAAGGAGTAAAACAAGAAAGGCCAGACAAACTCTGCGGTAATTTTCTTTTGACATTTATGCTTTAATAGATTCCAGAACCTCATAATTTCTAGGAAGTCTGAAATGGCCATTTGACAGATTTTCACCCTGATGAAAAAGTCATATACTTCAGAGAAAAAATGCAAAACAAAAACAAACAACCTTCCCCACACAAAACAGAGTGCCCCTGAAGTATGCAAAATAAAGACTGAATACACCACATCCAATTCACCTCTATCTACAGCTCTCCCCAGGCTGTTATGTGAAGAGGAAAATCTGGGCAAGAGCAAGGATGCTCTGCTCTTAACAGCATGAATTCCCAGACTCCTGTGACCCACACACCACATCCATTCCTGTACAGGTGCAAAGACATCACCTGGTTCATGCTGGACCCAAAGCAATGGCACAGACAGCACACAGACAGCAGAATGCATTAATAGCCACCCCTCAGGCCAGGCACTGACTTGGGTGCTTTGTGGGGGTGTGACAAGTCTCCAAGGCTATGCTGCCTTGCTACCAGACAGTGAAACCTTGTACCTGTGTCAGTCAGCAGTAACCAGCTCTTAACTGGAGAGGTGGTGAGCCCCAGAGCCTGGCAGTGGAGCCCCAGAGCCTGGAAGAGAAGATTTCCAAACTCTCAGGCTTTCAGGGCAAAACTCAGCTTCTTTCTGCTCACTCAGGATCACCTCTACAGAAACCAGAACCAACGCCAACCCTCCCAGGATACTTTGGATCTCCATCCACTTCTGTCACGGGGAATTTCTGACAGGTGATTTAAACGACTTCTTAATAAGCATAAACCTCTCCGTTTATGCTGTTTCCCCTCTCCCTCGCTCTGTGCTGCCCTTGGCGGAGCAGCTTGGCAACAAGAGTGGCACAGAGAAAATGCAAACACACAACTGACTTCTAAGCACTTCAGCCCTGGCCGGCATTTGTGCTCTCTGAAACCCCCTTGGATAAGGACTGGGGCAGAAGGCTTGTCCCTGCCAAACTACTTGCAATGATTCCTTTGGATCTTAGGGAGGCATTCTGCACTAATCCTGACTGTGCCACATCGGCACACTGGATTAAGAGAGGCTTTTATTTTCCAGAGCTGTCAATCTGGTATTTTTCCGTGCTCAATAAATTCACTTTTTCTATAAACAAAAAAAAATAACAAAGAAAGAAGATGAACTACAAGGCAATTTAGTCCTGAAATTTCTGGCTGCTTTTCCTTTTCTAGTGAGGGATCAAGACATACTGCTACAGCTTCACTCAGAAAAGTCTTCTGGAAATCTCATTTTGATTCTAAAATGATGTTTCCAAATGTACGTTTTCCTCATTGAAAAAAATCACCCTTATTTATCTCTCCTATTGGACAGAAAAGGAACAATAAATTATTCCAGCCCAGAAAGCAAATAGCCAGTGACAAAAAAAAAAAAATAAACGGAGAAGTCTGCCACTTGCTTTTCACTTATCTGCTTAAACATTTCAAAATACCTTCTTATTATGTAAAATATGTCTGGCTCAGCTTTGGGTGGGGGCCTACTGTGGCTGCATCTCCATGGCAATAGTAATGAGAGATGGCAGCCAGACCTGTACAGCCTCAAATATTTCTTCTTTTCTCGTGATTTCACTGGTCTTCTTGCCACAGGACTCGATAACAGAAAGGTATTAGTTAACCTGTTCTGTTTTCCAAGTGGTTAAAGCTGGAGTTACCTTTTTTTTTTTTTTGGATGAAGCTGGTAACCAAGGATTCACACGAAAATCCAGGAAGTACTTCAAAACTTCACTAGAAGTAAAGCTGGCATGAGCAACGCAATGGGGGGCTAAAAAAGCTCTTTCAGGCTATCAGCCAGACAAATGGACTTGCAGAAGGTGATGCAATCACCACAAAAACCAAAATCATGCCTTTTGTTTTGCAAATATTTTTTCAGTAAGATTATCTCCAGGTCGGTGCACTGGCTGACATACCCTGCGAGGGGGTATGATGTGATTTGGCAGTGTAGATGAAAAAAGACACCAGCAAGAAGGGAAATCAGGACAAGGGATTTGTAATGGAGACTGGCAAGTTCCAGGGACTCAATTTTTAATGACATAATTTTAAGGAAATTCCGCACTGAATATCATAAGATCACAGACATGCTGGTTGGAAGTGATCTCCAAAAGTCTTCAGTCCAACCTTCCACTCACAGCAAGACTATTGCTGACAGCAGGTCAGGTCAGCCAACACTTTGTCTAGCCAAGTCTTGAAAGCCTCCAAGGACAGAGATATCACGGCAGCCTGGGTAACCAGAAGTGCTTCCAGTGCTGCTCCACCCTCCTCACCAAAAATTTTTCCTTACATCTAATTTAAACCTCCCAAGCTGCAATTTGCTGTTGCTCACGGCTCACTGTTCTGTTGTGTGGTTCAATGCTGACATCTTCGTGACTGCCCTTCAAACAGCCCCAGCCCTACTGAACCACCCCTCTGCACCTCCTCTTCCCCAATCTGGAGCAGCCTGCATCCCTCACTCCTCTCCAAAAATCATGCTCAAGGCTCTTGAGTACCTTGGCTGCAAATGCAAATGCAATGAGCAGCACCCCAGTGACACCCCTTGGGTGCAGCCTGGTGTGGCCACGCTGATCTCTGCAACACCTCAGCCTAGATCATTTCAAGTCCCAGGTACCCTCCTACAGCAATGGCCTCTACTGCTTAATCACGACATCTTACATGCAAAAGGCAACTCTACATTATTTTTCAATCCAGTTTTGCTTTCCCTGAATATTCCTAGGGTTTGGAACGAAGAGACTGAGCAGAAATTCACCAGCCTTCACCTCAGCATACATATTTCACTGTATTTCATCATGGCTTCCCTTGCCCATCTAAGATACGTATCAGTAAACCAAACATTTATTTAAGGCAAAGGTCTGCTTTTTGGTCTTGCTTTTTGATTTGGTTTCAGTTCACTGCATCCTTTTTATACTAAGCAGAAACAGCAGATTACTCATGACTGCAGAGGGAATGTGCCACCCCCAAAAACTGGGCTGACGTAGTGGCTCAGCGTTGACTTAGAGGGAGAAAACCCTCCTCACAAACCTCACTGTTGGATCCTCTGGCACCCTGTATTCTCTCTGGCAATCCAACAGGAAAGGACTGATCATGCCTGAGCCTGATTATCCCGTGAGATAAGGTGAGCCCAGCGGCGATGGCTCTAGCCCAAGGAGAAGCCACATGCTGGGAAAACCAACCAAGGGATTTCAAGAGAAAAGAAGGAGCAGCAGAATGTGTCATTCCTTACCAATAGCACAAGTAAGGGCCTACTGCAAACACAAGTCTAAATTTCTCCTTAAAGCTGTGTAACTATTTCAGGCAATAATTGTAGTTTGGATCGAAATCTCCACTCTTGACTTGTCCCTGAAGTGGGTGAAAAGAGAAGCAAACAAGGAGAAAGGAGTGAGGGCTCCTAGTCTGGGCTCTCCTGCCCACTAACACAGCAAACTTCTGCAAGTCCCAAACTTTGTTTTCTCCTCATACTGGTTCTTTATTTAGCAGTGTCCAAGCCCTTTAGAGGACATGCCATTATATCCTCTGCAGTGAGTCTTGATCTTATTGCAAACTTGATGTTAAACTGCTGCTAAAGTAGTTCTCAGGAAGGCAGTACTTTCAGACTACTTGTAAATGCTAAAGATTTGTCCATGTCCTGTCCTCCTCCTTATGTGTTTGTGCCTAATTGCTTTTTGGATGAACAGAGGAAGTGCTGCATTCATAATAATTTTTTTTTTAATTAAGCTTGAAATTATTCAAATTAAAGTTCTGGATTTGATTCTCTATGACCTTCAAGTGCCAAGTAATTCATTTGAGTCTTTCAAGCACTAAGAATACCCTAAGTTAGCTGCACAGGGATCAGCAGAAGTGGGACTGATTATATCTGAACTCAGCTCCCTGATCATTGGCTGTCTCATCTCTCCACTTTGGCTCCTTCCCTCCTACTGAGCCCAGAGAAACTGGAGCTGCTCTCTGAGAGTGTCCATGTTGCCCTCTGATAAAGAAGTGAGCCTAAATGATGAGATACCAATCCTGAGATTGTTAACACAGATGAGTATCACTACATCTGTCTGATTCAAAGCCTAATGAAATAAATCAGGACATTCCTGCCGAATGCCAGGAATCAGGTTCCACCCTGTAGAAGGATTATTAACTAGTACATGAAGCTGTCTCTGGGTCTGCTCCAAAGCCCACTGGAGTCAACAGTGTCTCTCTAACCAATGTTAACAGGCATTGGATTAGGGCTTTTCTGGCGTATCAGCAGCATACTAGTGCAGTATCTTTTACATTAAACATCTCTGGCTTTGTTTCTTCCAAGCTCAAGATACAGTGAACAAAATAACTTCACCCTTCAGAAAATGAACCCAAAGTCTCAGAGCCTGGACAGGGTTTGGCTTTTTTGTTGTTGCTGTCGTTCTCTTTTACCAAATAACCACCACCAGTGCTGTGGAATGGAAATTATTTGGAAGACAATTGTTCAAAATCAAATTAATTATTCCTTCCCTCTTTACTTATGAATGCATACGCTTAAAAGCAATTCCAAGCAGTTTGGATTTCACTGATGATAGAGAGCCAGTGGGAAGCAAGGACTCTTTTCTGCTATATTGCACATAGGAAATGTGATTGATTCCTTTGCCATCATTTCTTATTCTAATGTAATAGTATTTTTCTTGGGGAGACATCTTTTTCTTTTCATCAACAGATAATAAAGACAAAACCACTACCTTTAATGTGGTGTGGAATTGTTTGACTTAAACAATGGACTCTTTTCCTAGTTCTACATTCAGAAAATATTTATTGGGAAAATGACAGTGAGTGAGTTATAGAGGCCACAGCTGAGCCAAAGATGAGTTGATTGCTTTTCCTATTGGCTAAAACCAAGTGGATAATGTCGCCTTTGTCACTCTCTGCTTTCCCACTCCCCATGTTTATCTTGCACGTGGTCCCACATTCAGAAACAAATGGTTTTTCATAGCTAAAGCAATTGTGGGCTGTCAGCTGAGCTGCCATAGCAGGTTTTTGCAAGCTCTCAGCACATTGAGAAGTGGATTGGGTTGGTTCAAAACCACTTCTGGTGGTCAGACCTTCCTGGTGGGAACGTGGGTACCACAGTTCAGCATGTTGGTGCCTCGTGGGTCCTTTTCAACTGCATCCAGTGGTCTGCTGGGCTTCTCCAGCAGAGCTCCATAAGTCTGGAGCACGAGTCTTATGAGAAGCAGTTGAGGGAACTGGGGTTTTTCAGTCTGGAGAAAGGGAGACTCAGGAGGGACATTATAATTTTACCTGAAAGGAGGTTGTAGTGAAGTGGGGGGGTTGGTCTCTTCACCCAGAAAACAATCAATAGGGCAAGAGGGAATGACCTCAAGGGGAGGTTTAGACAGGGTATCAGGAAAAATTTATTCACCGATAGGCATTGGAACAGGCTGCCCAGGGCAGTGGTGGAGTCACCGTCCCTGAAAGTGTTCCAAAAACATGTGGATGTCGTGCTTAGCTACATGGTTAAGTGGTGGACCTGGCAGGATTAGATTAATGGGTGGATTTGATGATGTTGGAGGTCTTTTCAAACCTTAATGAGCCCCTGATCAGGTGTCAGTACATAGTCCAGTATCTCTCATCCCTGTGTGTAGCATGCCTACATACACACCAAGACTTTCATGACTCTTAGCTTTCCAGCACTTAAATGAACCTGTTAAGCACAGCAACATAAATCTGCCATGATCCTCCCTTTCACCAGGAACCAGGAGAAGTCTGTGGTAGAGGAGAGGAAACCAACAAGCCTGAGTTTCTGCAGCATCAGTCACCCGCCTACACCCTCCAAAACCCACAAGGAAAACTGCCACCTCTCCCTCACAGAGGGACGTGGGGGAATTTAATGGCTGTTACTGACTGATCAAAGGCCCTCAGTGAGACTGACTCAGTGCCCAGTGAAGTCAATGGAAAGCCCTCCCATAGACTTCAGTGGGCTGGGGATGAGACACTGTGTTCATAGACTATTATTACCATAATTGATTTCTATGAATGCCATGTGTGCTAAAACAATACAAAAGAGCAGAGCATTCAAAAAATAAATAAATCTTAGTTACATCTTTTCCAAGTAACATGTCACAAATTTCTGGTAATCTGAAAAAATGATAGTCCAGATGTCTGCTCTCTCCCTTTCCCTTGTGTCTCCCTCCACACAATATTTGGGGTGCGACAAAAGGGAAATTACTGCATTATTCAACGTTCCTCTCCACAAATGTATCTTTCTCCCTTTACTTCCCATTTCTCTCAGTGCTATTTTTTTTTCCCCGCAATCACTGGAATAATTTAATAAAGACAGCAAAGAAGCCAGATGTTTCTGTTGTAAAGACAAGCTCAGTACCTGTAAGTCATGGAGGGGACTTAATAAACATGAAGTGCTTGTTCTCTAAAACGTTCCAGAGTTTTGCATTCAATTTCCATTTCAAAATCCACCAGAGCTCTTCAAAGATTTTGTTACTTTTCAACATCATAATGTTCCTATCAAAGAAGGAACTCATCAAATCTATTCAGTAACAAAGCTACTAATCCCAGTCTTTTCTTCCAAGACTTCTTTCTTCCATGTAATTTCATAGCATCAGGATGTCCTGCCATGGTTTAAGAAAGCAAGCCAAAAATTCCATGCAATATAGCTTTTGCTAAGTATGCTTTACTCCAGCTTGCCAGTTACAGAAAGATCAATTGATTTCTAGCCATTGAAAAAATAAAATAAAATTAAAAAAAAAAAAAAAGAAAAAAAGAAAAGAAACCAGAAATAACACATAATTCTAAAAACAGTCACCTTTTTAGGGATCTGTAAGAACTTTGCCAGACCAGAATATTCATAGAATAGCAAAAACACATGGAACTTTATATAATAAAGATGAATAAATAGCAGTTTCATGACAGATACTGTTGAATGGCTTGAACCTTCTCCTGCATTATTGGCCAACCAGCAGATACCGAGAATATTTTGCTGTCTGCTCTACTTTGGATGTGTATCTCCCAACTAAAGAATCCAGTTGTTACTTCCTAATAAACCTGTGTTTCCTAAGATAAATATGTGTATTTCCATTACACGCACTGCAAGGTCTGTATCTAACCTGATCACACATCCTTACATACAAGATGAAAGAAAGGTACAAAGACAGAAAACCTTCACAACATTTAACTTCACACCCCTGTGCGTTATACATCCCTCAAGATGAGCACTGACCTAAAACCAAGCTGACCCTATGTCACCACCCTCACTGAAATCCTGAACAACAGCCTGCACTCTCCCTTAATTTTTAAGACACCTGATGTTATTCAACCTTCAGACACCAGTTCCACCACACTACCCTTTAGGGAGGCATCCTTGGCCCTCCAGGTGAGAGTGATTCTCCTGCACATTCCTCAGGTCCGCAGCCTGCGCGAGTGTTGGACCTCTCTGCAGGTCTTCACATCCAGCTCAGGGCAAAATCTTCCACATTTTTCCAGCAAAGCATGTGTATGACATGGCCTTTGTGTCCATCCAGACACTTAAACCCCTATCTCTTTCTACATCTCATGCCTGAGTCCTGATGATGCCCTTTTTTTCTGAGCTTGGGATACACAGCCATTCCGGGCACATATTCCTCCAGGTAACAGCTGTTACAAACCCATTATTTTGATGATCTCCCACATACCTCTATTTTGCTGAATTTTTCTTACTGACTACTGAACCAAAACTACTTTTCTTTACCTGCAGGTCTCTTGAAGGACAACCTTCTACTGACAATGCCTCATTTGGCATCAAAGGGTTAATTTACATTTCCAGCTGTCCCACCTCACCTTCCACACCCTTGGCTACATTTTGAAAGAAAGTCACTCTCTGTCTCTCCTGTTCTCTTCTTCACCACATTGCCTTTGGTGACTCCATCTTAAGCCCTCCTTCACCTAAAATAAAACTGGAGAGAGGTTTGGCTGCCAGGGCACTAAGAGCACTACAGTGGCAAAGTCCACTTTCCTGGTCCTTTTCTACGTGGACTCATCTTCTTGGGAGATGTTTTTTGGGGTGAGAACTGACCTTCTCACTTACAAATCACTCATTTGTGATGGATGCTGCTGCACTACAAAAACGAATTTACAAGTCATTATTCTTCTATTCATCGCACTTCTGTTGTCCAATCAAAAAAAACCAAAACAACAGAGTCAACATCAGATATTCAAGCAACTAATCACAAATTAATAAATAATGAAAAGCATGTCCCAGCAGTTTATAAATTAACCTGTGGCACAGACTGTACTCCCATAAATTGTCCACTGAACAGTTATGAGGAGAATTAATGTTGCTACAAAACAAAATTTTTTGCAATGAATAATTTGACCAATTTAAGACTAATGAATAATTTGACCAACTTAAGACAGCAGTTATGCCTGGGCATTTATTACATCAAATACACTCATTTAAAAAGCAGACATCCAAAACCACTTCATAATTTGCAATATGGCAGAGAGGACTTAGTGGTTATCCTTCCAAACTAAACCATTTCTTTTAGCAAAAGAGGGAATTTCTTAGAAAGGAGAACTCGCAGAGCTCTTATGAATTGATAACATACACTGGATTCATATTTCCTAAATACATAAAATGAAAAAAATATGATCATATACTAAGGAAAAATTCAGTCCTGTGCAGTAAATTTCAGAAAATGAGGTGTCTGGTTTTTGAAGACACATTCCAGATATTTGAGGATTTTGTTGATTTAGACTGTCAGCTCCAATACTGGATTAAGGACAAGACAAGTTTTGCAAAACCACTGCCTATCTGTATATTTCAATATATATTTTTAATTCTTTTTTTTGATGTACATTAAAAAAAAAACCCTTCAAGAATATTACAATGATTTTCAGTGGATTTGAACAATAAAAGGATGTTTACTGACCGTCTGGGAAGCCCACCATTGTGTCTTCCAAAGGAAAGACCCAAGAAAGCAAGAAGCAGTAAGAAAATACTACCAGAGAGTGATAAACACCTGGTATTTTAACTTGGTTGTCTGTGACAGGTGACTGAACACAGCATGACAAAAGTAAGAGGGTACCAGCTAGAAGGAAATATTGAAGTGGCAGCAGAATGGACCTGAATGAGTCAGAATAGAAATAGCTTTTCTAGACTTGGTCTGAGAAATACCACATGGGCGATAAGATAAATATGCAAAAAGGCTGCCAATTTTCCAAGAAGCAGAACTAGCAAAAATGTTTAAAATATTAACATCCTGCATGTTGTTGCATATTTTAAAAACAGGTGTTGTCAGCTCTAAGAAACGAGGGTAAATATTTCTGGTGGGAAAAAATGTTTGTTTAATCAGTTCTAGGAATTTTTAAAGAACAAAATTTTGAAGGAACTCTGCTAGGAAGGAAGGAAAGAGGCCATTCAATAACTGTTCTATCAGCTTTTCAGAATCCATCCTTCCATATTCCCAGATTGCCATAAAATGTTCTGAAAAACTGTGTCCTGAATTTTTGTGTGGATATAGATGGTAATATGAAGGGTGGGTTCTGTCAGTGGGAATACCTGCTTAGGATCCCGAGAGCATTCATATTTTAATTCCTAACCCGAATTTTCCCTGCAAATTTTCACTTCAGTGAAACAGCATGAAGGGTAAGACAGGGGTCATGGGCAACTAAGATGGGCAAACTTTGCTCAGAGACTGTGCACTCCCTAGGCAAGGGTTATTTTGGGGATTTTAGCTTGTATGGCATCTAAGTCGTGTGGATCCCAGCCCATGGTTGCCTCAGGAATTTGTTACCACAAACAAAGGGTAACAGCAAGGTACCCAGCCATGATTTCAATCAGCACCTTGTGACCTTGACCCTAGAAATGGTGAGGCTACTTTTTAGGTGATGCTACATCGTAGTCTATGTAATCTCTACGAGCATAGTAACCTCCCCTCCCACTCTTTCAAATCCACACCTTTAGACAACTACCCTTGTGGAGGTCTAGGGGAGATTTTTCCCTTTATCTTACTGAGCCTGGATCAGGCCTCAACTTGGCAAGGGAAACACTCTGAGCACACACAAAAAATGTACATTTGGGAAGAATCCTGAGTTGTTTTCTTAAAGCAGAAAATTCTGCAGAGCACAGGACAGGAAATAATGTGCTCATGGGTGGTTTCCTCCTCCAAAGCAGCTCATACACTGCAGCTGAGACAACACATGCGGCGGCACTGGAGTGGAGTTTCCCCAGATCCTTCAAATGGGGTTTCACAGCACTAAGAGAGCTACAGCTGGAGGTAAAGATGGTTTTTCAAGGTGTGTCCGCTGAAGGTGGAAGAATTCAGTACTCTTCTCCATAAGCTCAAGCTGGTTTTGTCAACGGGATGTGCTACTGCCCGCTCTCCGCTTGGAGAAGTGATAAGTTTGCCTTTCAGGAGGCTCTTTGACACATTTTCATTCTCTGTGGTTTCCTCACAGAAACCAGACACGAAGCCCATGATGGATAGCCCCACACCAGAAGGCCATTTCAGCAGCCTACACAGCAATGCCATGCAGCGAGGAGGATGCTCGGCCCATGAAGTCAAACACAGCACTGAAGATTGATCTCTTCTGGAATTCCTGTCTGATGCACTGACCATTAAGTTATGCAAACATGCTAATTCGCAACGCAGAATAAAGCAACTGCCTCCTGCCTTCCCAGGAATGTTTAATTTGGGGCCCAGCAGGGAGAAGGTTTTCTGTTAACATGAACATTTTGTTAGTTTAAGCAACAGGGAATGTAAACTACAATGGAAAAAGTAATGAATGAACACTGAGAAAGAAGCTCAAGGTTAAAATTTGTGTCCTCCAATTAATCAAAGTGTGTCTGAGGGGTTACCAAAGCAGGCATATGGACTTTTAGAAATATTTTATTCTTTTGCAAAAGTGTAAGGTGTATCAAGAGGATTATTTGTGGTCCACTGTACAAAGATGGGCCAAGATGATGCAAGAACTTCCAAAGATCACATGGAGTCTGTGGCAGACCTTGGAAAAACTCCTAGATGTTTAATCACCATTTTTCCTTGCACTCAGTCCTTTCCCTGAGTCAATGTCTGTAGCACTCTGTCCACTTATAAAGTCATTGTCCCCAAAAACAGCAGCCATATCATATGACCGCAGCTCTTATCCTGGCGTCTGATTTGAGCTCTAAGGGGAACAGTGGCAGAGGGAACACAGAAAGAGCAGGGACACTGGTGTCCACACAACAGAGTTAGCAGGACATCCATCACACCTTTAGGTTTCAGTGAGGAAAACTCACTTCCCACCTCTCATGCTTCTCAAATCTACCATGCCATGAACTTCGCAGTCACCTGGTGATCTGCATTGCCCCCAGAATCCTTCCATTTCCCAGAACCAAACTGCAACCAAGAGCTCATCCCTCTCACTCTCTGGATTATCACCCCACCTTTTTCTTCAGCTGCAGAGGCCAAGTGCAGATCCGTGTCCAAGAGGCTGAACTCAGTCCTGTTCTTTAACTCCCTTTGCCTGTGCCAGCAGCACGGTGCCAGTACAGCCCACGGCTCCCTGCTTACACAATGCAACCACTGCAACAGAAGTGAGAGGGGGTTTCCCTTCTTTCCTCTTCCAAAAGTGTCAAGTGCTTTCTGCTAGATCAAAGGAGAAGCAAATTAGTCAATCACACCACTAATGCAGCAGTGGCACGCCAGCTTCCCAGAAGGGCCATGTGCTCGCTGCCAGCTAACTGCAGGTGTAACCTACTTCTACAAGCAGAGCTATCCATCATCCCCGACATAAAACATCAAGCTTCGACAAAGAGGCCCCTCTAGGCCAGCTCTGGAGTCTCCAGAGCAGAAAAGCTACAGATGTGACACTCCAAGGCCACATTTGTTGGCTCAGTGCTGGCTGGGACCCCGAGTGCAGGGTGGAGCACAGTCACTGGCAGGTGCCCGGCGCAGTTTGGGCACCCCGAGCTGCAGCAACAGGGGTGGAGAGTACGGAGAGTGCAGCAATACACTGTCCTGCACAACCTTCCTGAGTGCTGCTTGGCATCCTTGCCCCTTTGCCATCATATCTGGACTTCTGGTTTCCTTGGGAGTGCTGACAGCCCTGCTGTCATGTGGGGCAGTGGTGCAGCCAGTCAATCCTGGCACCGCTGCTGCTGCAAGAGCCCTGTGACCACATAATCAGCCAGGGCGCAAATTCCACATGCCTGTGTACACCTCTCTGGCCCAAAATACCTTCCTCCCTCTCCCCTTGTCTCCTTCTAAAGCTTCACGGGTTTGATGATTTGGTTTGGGTTAAACTTTATAAATAATTTTGTTATTTCTCTAGCATGTGTGTGAAATAAAGTGATGTAAAAGGGCAGGAAATTGTTTTGGTTTACGTCTTCGGTGTTGGGCTGGATGTGCAAAGAGGGTGAGAAGAAACTTAATCATGGTGGTTTTGAGGTTTTGAGACTATGGGGAACAGAGTAAACTGCTTCCTGACCCTGATTTACACTGAGTTGAATCTAATGGAACAAATATCTCTATAATCATGAACCCCCTCTGCAGCTACACCAACAATCAATTTGGCATCTTCTCCTCTCCTTCCCCCAACTGCTTTTATAGCAAAGACACAGTAACAAAACAGACATCTTTTTTTAATAAACAGCTCTAACGCCTCGTTATTACATGATAACCAGCCCCAGGATGTTATCAAAACAGACAACATGTGTTGCTAGCAGCAGGCACACCATCTCCAGCCCTGTGCTCCAGCACTCCCAAACACCCTTCAGTGGAGGTAGCAAAGAGCACAAAACCACTTCAGATCAGCTCGTGTCCCCAGCTCACATCAACAAGCCTAAAAATAAACAAGTTGCAGCCTGAGGAGTAATTACATCTCATTGGCACCCAGCACTGTTCCCACAGGGCAGAGGCAGGAGGCCAAGGCGAGGGGATCAGCTACCAGTCCCTCCTCCCGCAGTTTCCCAGTGCTGCAGCGGGAACTGGCAGTGAGGAAGGGGATGCCACGCTATGCCAACACGAAGAAGTAATTCTTAGCTCTCTGCCTGCACTCAGTAGGAGTTTAAACAACTCTTTGTCACCTTTGCTCATTGCTAGAAGAGCTCACGGAGGCCAAACAAGCCCCTGAAATTGTGCTCTGGTGCTTAAAACAGGTAACGCAAGAAAAGTAATCCCCCACGGTCCCCAGTTCCCCCAAAAGCAGCTTGGGCTGGTGATGCTGCACAGATGCTCAGGTGGTGGCCTTCCACAAAGCACAGCTCAGGTGGCACAGTTTGTGCCTCAAGAGCATGGCAGCATAAAAAATGAGAAGTCTCCTACAAACAGGCCTGTGCTGCATGACACCAATTGCTCTCAGCCAAGAATTATTGCGAGTGGAAAGCTCAAGCGGAGTTTGGTTCAGGCTTAATGAATTATGTTCATTTTCCAGCACATTGTTTTGGCTGATAAATCACAGCTTCACGCACCATTCGCATGTAATGATTGGAATATTTAATCAAAGGCCAGCTTTTTGTGCCGTTTTACCTTTGAGAAACCAGATTTGCTCGCTGGAACAGTTTTGAACCATTACGCACGCTTATCAGCAAAAATCTTTGCTTTATGTCAAGTGTTGCAATGTTTAGAGCCCTTGCAGGCAAGCAAGGATTGGGAAAAATGAGTGGCTCACTTAGCTTGACAAATGCAAAAGGATTTGAGATGTTATTTGAAAGAATTGCAGGAAAAGAAAAGAAAAATTAGAAGGAGAACCAACAATTCGGCATTTACAATCAATTATTATAAACGCTCCTTTGTTTTGGGTTTGGATCTCAAAGCAAAATGAGGACTCTTTTGTTCAGCATGCTGTAAGACACTGCTTTGAAGACAGATCATCATTTTTTTATTTGGTTCATTTTTTTTCTCAGAGGATGCCTCTCTCACAGCAGATGCCTCTCCACCCAAACTTTTTGAGTCCTGAACTCCACACTACCAGGCTGCCCTGGATGCAAATGGGAGCTCTCTAGTCAGGAAGTGTTTTGGTGATCGGCAGGAAATCCAGTCCTTGTCTGAGTGATCAGGATGGTTCAGCTGTGAGGAGGTTCAGCCACTCTGCAGCACAGCAAGGAGCCCACACAAGAGTGGTTGAGGACAGAGAGCATCTTCTCAGGCCCTCTTTAACTCACCAAGCAGCCTTGGAACACCTGGCAAGAAGATGCTCTGCACTTCAACATCCTTTCCTCTTATATCTACAAGTAAAAATGGGGAGACAAAAACCTCACTTGTTTCTGCCTCATGCTCTCAGAACCCTGAGGAAAAACTGTCGGGAAATTGTTTGTCTACAAAAGTATAGAGCTATCAAAGGCTAAAAATTAAAAGCACCTCCTACAGAAGGGTGAATCAAAGGTATGCAAAATGGAATACAAATCTGAACTTAAACAGGGTTTCACAACTCCCTCCTGAGTACAATTTGTGCTCCTGGATAGGAATGAAGTCTGTGTTTCCAGAGCAGTGGGTGCTTTTGTTTGCTCCTTGAAATGCTTGGTTGAACAGCAGTGCAGAGCTGTAAAAATAGGTTTATTTTTATGTGCTTTATGGGTCTGATTGTTAACAGAAAAGGCCCGAGGGCTGCAGGAGTCTGTGCTTGTGCACTTCTGCACTAGACTTTTATGTGTGTGATCTCCCACACTGCATAAATGGTGTCTGTGGCCACGGGAACCACTTGTTGTGCCCCAAACGAGCTTCTGTTCAGGCACAGCGACAGCAGCCACAGTGTCAGTGTGGTGATCATCAGCACCCACGTGCTAGTGGATCTCCACCTTCCAAATCCCAGGCACTAGGGACCGAGGATCACAGGTGAGGTTGTAGACAAGTGGAACATACAGGTACAAGTGAAGTAACACCGGGCAGCGAAAGGATAAATGTTTCTATCTGTTCCTCCCCTTGTAAGTCGCATTTTCCTTCACCCAGTTGCTGAACAGATCATTCTCTTCAATTTTTCCTGTCTTTAAACCTACAGTGAGAACGCCAGATGTGAACTCCCAAACTTTTGGGGTTTCCAAATCCATGTGCAGATCCAGTCTGGATTCCATTCAGTCAGATCTGCTGCTGTGAGTCAGAATAAGAATGACAGTACTCAGCTCTTTGATGACAGCAGTGCTGTTAGTCTGGCCCTGGACCCAACTTCTCTCCTTCAGTCCCCCTCTGCTTACAAACATTCTCTTTCCAAGCCAGATGCAAGGAGATTTCTTCCCAGATGAAGAAAAGGAGATGTAGCCCACTTGAAACAGCAGAACTTGCCATACCTTCAGCCAACAGCTGCATGTTGCAACTTGCAAATGTGCCACTAAGGGGCCTCCATTCCCAGTGGGTCTGTAGGTCTGCCCAGGTCTCCAAACTGCCACATGTGGCTCCAGAGACACCAACAGAATAGTCAAAAGCCAGCATCCATCTCATGCTTTCTTGATCCTTCACATCAGCTTAACACAGCAAACAGATTTGTCTGAAATGAACAGTGCTTGGCACACAGAGGAGAAATAGAAATATAATTAATTTCACTTTTTCCATGGTGACAGTTCTCCAGCTCACCCAAACTGAGTTTTCCAGAACGCTCAGTACTTTCTACCATAACTGTTCTTGTTGGACTAGAAGATGGCAACGTCTTTCTTTTCTTACTCAAAGGAAAAGGAATGGAATTAGTTTGTTAAAGCCTTCCAGCTCCAAAAGGGCAGGCATGCTGATATGCTTTCCAGACCTTGCCACTGTTTCCTTGACAAAATCTTCTGGGTTTGCACCCTTGTAGCAGGGCTTGACTAGAACTCCGAAGCCACCGAGAGACAAGAGACCTCTGTGACAGTTTTACTGAGAAGGTTCCTCAGGGCGAGGACAAAGGTTTTCTTCACAGGCAAGGGAGCCCATCCTTCAGGATACCCAGCAAATCAGAGACCTTAGTTCAAACCTGCCTGGCTCAAAGGAGGTATCAAAAGAGTCCTACAAGTTTTGTGTTCCACTCTAAACTTGTGCAGGACGAAGAGGTCTCTCCTTCCAACTCACCAAAAATTTCATCCTGAACCAGAGTAGCTTTCCCAGAGCTTTATCAAAACCAACATCCTTCTCCCAAAAGTATCTATGTCAAAGAATGAATGATTTCCAGCAACATCAATGAAAACATTTTTCAGAGCGTTGCCTCCCATCTCTCATGTTGTCTGCATTTCACTCCCACATTCCTATGAGAAAAGCAATGATGTTTGTGTCTCATTTTGTGGGACAACTGGGGAGCTCAAGCAGATTGCTCTGGAGCCCACTTCGTGGCAATGGCAAAGAATTCGTGTCCTCACCTCACATCTCTCACCCCAAGTCCTTAAATGTACCCGTTCCCTGGGGAATTTTAGCCTGAAATGTCTAACCACAGACCTGGAAATGATTTTAAATATATTATAACGACTGCTGTTAATCACGCCCACTCTTTTATAGCATGGCCTGTAAAAGAAGAATAGTGAGGAGGACTTCCTACTCCCCATATGCTGGCAGCAGATGCGTTTCCTGTGCTCCAGAGCTATACATTTCACTGGGAAGGGATGCTCTCTAGTGGTTAAGAGTATGAGACGGGGAAAAATAGACCTTAAAAACTTCCTGTCTCTCCCACTGTTACCGTGTGCATGAGGAGGTCACTCATCCCATCCCACCGTGCCCTGGTGTCCCTACATGCCTGTGGCAATCCCTCTGCTATATGGGGAAGCTGAAGTGAGGCCTGCAAATGTTTGGAGGGAAGGTTTTAGGATAGAGCTAAACACTGTCGCCAAGTTGAGTTGGGTCAGAGCGAAGATGGGAAAAAGTGAAAACTGGTACAAACGAAGACAGAAGGGTCTGAAATGCTCCTGACAGATCTTCCCCCTCTTGGTACTTTAAGTCACGGAAACTGCTCTTTAACTTGATTGCTCCTTATCTTTACCTAAGGCATCACAGATTTTTATATAATTAAAATTTCCTTGACAATTGCCAAGGATTTACAACGTGAAGTGTTTCCATTTTTCTTGTATTATGTCTTGGCATCAAAGAATCTTCTCTCGTTTCCTAAGTACAGGATAAAGATGATTTCTAGTGGGAGACAAATGAATCAAGACCTTGACACCCCTATTTTTTTTTCCTTCTCTCTCCTTTTCTTTTCCTTTCCTTCTCTTTTTTTTTTAATACATCTGGTTATTATTGAACAGACGCTTTCATGTTTTAATGATAAATTGTCTTCTCCCTCTGTAACAATGTCCCCAGACAGCTTGTCTTGGCTGAAATGTCTTCTAAGAGCATCTGCTTTTGATCTATAGGGGTTTTAAATCTTTGGATCTAATCTCTAGCCTGACTGACTTGAAAGCTGATTTCCACAAAAGCAGAGTGTGAAACTTGTAGAAACCCTTTACTGGAATCGCTTGAAATTGTTTAAAAGACTGTACTGACAATACTCAAGTATGTCTTCATGACTTTTTTTCTGCATATTTACATATATATGCATGTATATAAAAATACAAGAAAGAGACATAAGAAAGGAATTTCTTTTAACAAATGCTTCAGTGGTATTTCCATGTAATCTGCATGTGTTGTGGCTTAATACTCTAATAAAGAAGGACTGGAAGCTTTCCAGAGCACAATATTTATGCCATGTATATCAATTAAGATAATTGCCAATTATAATGATATGTCAATTAAAGTCAAGTGACTTTTAAAAGAGTTATGCCTGCTATTAATTTAGTTCTATGCACACACTGTAAGTGTATTTATAAGGGCTGATCTTCAGTTTCTCAGTATTGTTCCCATCCAGTGCATCCAGCACAAAATCACCACGTTCATTTTGTTCTTTCTGGTCCACTTCAGGCTGCAGCTCACCAAGCTGTCACTGTGAAGACACTGAAGACAAAATCCAGCACAGAGCTGTCTCTCTCCCTTGGTGGCATGGTGTTGGCAAGCTGTCTGCCTTCATTTGAAGCATGCCAAGCAGATCTTGATTTCACCCCAACACAAATTAAAATAGGAGCTGGCCAATATATGCATGAGATTTCTGTGGCTGAGTAGAAACCACTGTGGTCAAATGAAAAAGAACCTTGTAATACTGCAATATATATATATATATATATGTATAGATACACATCTGTGTGTGTTTGTGTGCATGCATGATAAATACCCTCTCAGAGTTCATTTGTCTATCAAACCCTCCACAGTGTGTTGCAACACATCAACAACAGTGACAGACAGACCCTGAAGGACACAGAGCTTGGGTTTTGCTGTGATTAAACTGAATTTAGGACAAATTCGTGAGAGTTTTGAGCAGAAAAGCCTCTTCTGCATGAACCTTCTGGTTAGAATATAATGGAAGCCAGACTCCAACCTCCCTGGTTTGAGGTTTGCAAAACCAAATCATAACAACTGACGAGGTTTTGCTAAACCAAAGCACCCACTGTTTTCTCATCAGAAAGATGAGATAAAAGGGGAGTCTTTATTCAGCCTTTTATTCCCTGCACCTTAGCAGTGGTGCTGAGATATAACCAAGTGAAGATATATCTCCTTTACCTCCCATTTAGAGTCTGCATCTCTAAAGCAATTATCTTCCTAGTCAGCTTTTAGAGCCCCAGAACACAGCCTCTCTCAGGCCATCCATAGATTTCCCCAAAGTTCGCGGCTGAAAATTAATTTTCGAGGCTCCACCAAAAACTTCAAACTATTTCTGTGGCTGACTGGGCCAGAGACATGATGGAAATAACCATTTCATAACCTTTCAGCACTGCTGCTTCTATCCAAACCCAAACTCCAAAGCTGGGATGGGATGTGAGAAGCAATCAAAAACAACACTGGAAAAGCACAGATCCATCCTAGTAGTAAGGCTCAGCTTGGCTTTGGGTTTGGTCCCAGGCATGAGGAAACATTCAGGGAAAGTGGAGTTATTTCCTTAGATTCATTTGCCCATTTCTCATTAGCGAAGCATTTTGATACTCTGCAAGAAAGAAAATCTAGTGAATTACTCCTAGACTGTTATAAAACTGAACTGATAGAACAAATATCTGGGATGGAAACATTCAAGAAGCCCCAAACTGAGCCAAGAGGCTCACACACCCTAGGAAATGAGCACTGTGTAGCACAGAATTTTTCTCTCTCTTGCAGGATGATCAGCAAGTGATAAGATTCTCCCTGGATTTAAGTGTTAACTGAAGCATCTTGTCTTAAATGAATGTTTTATGGGGAACTTATTACACTGAACCATTATCTACAAGTTCTTCTGTTGTCACAGTTGTTGTTGCTTTGACCCCAAAAATGTGGGAGCTCACTGGGGAGCCAAGAGTTCAATTCAGGCTCTCCTCCCCAGGAGCACTTTCTATCATCTTTGCTACAGCTGTTACTAGAGGGTTTGGTTTGTGGGGTGACGAAGGAACGAACATGAGGAAACTCCAGCCGCCAAAGAGAAATGACAACACAACCCAGCGTTCCTGGGCTGGTTTCTGGCAGAGGCCTCAGGAACTGTTACTTGCTATTGCTTTGCTCCAGCCAACCCTTATCAAAGGGGAGATTCAACTGCACGTGGTCCTAAACTTCAACTAAAACTAAATTCAAATTTGAGCCACTGAGCTGTCAGTTGAATTTCTCTGCTGTGGGTGCCACTATTTTTACCCGACTGTAAACCTTCTTGTCACTTAGGGTATCATGTAAAGCATTTTTGATGAGGCATGCAGAGTGTCTGCACTTAAATACCACAGCAGAGCAGAGAAGTGTCTCAGATTACCCCAGGGACAGACAGCTCACACAGAGACAAAGCAGACAGGATGCAAACGGGGCTCCCTGGGACAGCAGAGGACGACACACTTGGTGTTTCCCCTCGACAAAACCACTGCGAGGAAATATCTGGAAAACCTGTCCATGGTGACAGGCAGGAAGAGCCCAGTGCCTTCCTGACTCTGCCAGGTGAGCTTAGGATCATCTCTAGTCCTTCCACTATAAGGATGGGTCATCCAGAGCGGTGCAAGGGGTGTCTGGCTGCTGCCTGGGGTCGGCAGCAGGAGCGGGAAGCGGAGCAGCCGGACGCAGCTGGCAGCAGC
Organism: Pachyramphus minor; assembly: GCA_013397135.1. Taxonomy (NCBI): domain Eukaryota; kingdom Metazoa; phylum Chordata; class Aves; order Passeriformes; family Tyrannidae; genus Pachyramphus; species Pachyramphus minor. Next base: position 442,980 of record VYXB01004451.1, read on the forward strand.
CTGATCCCCCCGTGCCGCGGTATCACTCTGCAGATTTGCTAACTCTCCTGTTGAGTGCAGTTATGCATTAGAACTGCTAATATGCAGTGATTTTGCCTTAAGCTTGAAAGCACCAGAGGTTAAACAGATTTTGATATAAGAGCCTACAAGGAACACTCTATTTAAAAAGCCTATGCATCACTGGCTCCGACTGAAAGGATGATGAGTGGTAGGAGGAGATGAAAGGTGGTTCAGACATGGGTATGATGACAACAGTAAAGGGAAATTAAATACACTGCAGGGAAATAGAAGTCATAATCATCTTGGGTTTGCAGCTCATGAACAGTGAAAAGCTTATGTGATGAAACAGCAGGTAGAAGTGCCTTGAGACTCAAGTTTTAAGGCCCCAAGAGTTTAAACTTGACATTCAAGCCTTTTAAAGTTTTATGAGGGCATCCAATAACTCCTCCTGCTCAGCCCCCACCCCCTGCCTGATGTGCTGGTTGTTTGATTTACACACCTTCCTGAACGTACAATGAATTCCAGGGAAAGCATGCAGAAACCATTGCAGGTCTGTAATTAAATAGCCCTCATGCAGCTTAACCTCTCCAATAACAAATGTCCAGACGCAAAGCAGAAGGTCACCACACCTCTGGCTGGTGAAAACTGATGCAGTCCCACCAAAGAGTGCAGGATCCAGGACAGTTTTTACCCAGAGAAGTACAATGGCCATTCCCAAAACGTGCTGTCTGCTGGATGCAGGCAGGAAAATCCTGCTAATCCACACAGGGCTAATTTATGCACTTGAGTATCCTCCCATGAAAATTATTAGCCCGATAACACACTCTCTACCAGCAAAGACTTCCCAGCAGGGAACTACAGCTGTATCATTTCCACTGCCAAACCCCACCAGGTCCTCTGCCATGCAAGTGCATGAACTACCCACCAGAAGCCACTTGAAATGCAGAATGACAACAGCTTCACTGACCACATCAAACTAACCAACAGTGCAACAGATCCTACCCTAAAAATACCTTTGTGCTAATATTATACATTCTAATTATAATAATGATGTTTCTAATTACAACATGCTAATTATACTGAAATTAGACGTGATTATGTTAATTATCTAGCTCTGCACTAATGCCACTTTTATTAGATACAAATCTCTATTGTTAGTCTTAAATAGAACTGATGATTCCTTAAAATTATTGAAAGCAATGAGTGGCCTTTCATTCCTTTTCCCCAGCTTAACCATTGTTTCCTTTCCTGTAACTTCAGGAAACACAATTGTGAACAGAGACTCAAGAGCTGTGTCAGAGTCATCATGGAAAAGAGGAGTTGTCTATGTCAAGATCCCAATCATTCAGCAAAAAATCAAGGGGAATTTGCTTTGTTCCTGGTCTGAAAAAGGATAGTTCAGGACTAAAGGTCCCTTGGAGCATGCTTGACATTGGGATAAACAGAAAGATGGGCAGCTTATCTCACCCATTATGGGTCAGTAGCAGACGGGGTTAGGGAGAGAAACCCGAGCTCCAGAAAGGGACAAAGAAGGAGCATTTTGTAGCAGATCATTTTTGGAAAATGGGAATGTTTGAAATAGTACATGTGGATTATCAGGTAGAGAGATGAAGTGCATGTTGGACTTGAATTTCTAATGCACTTCCACAAATGTTCCATCAGCCTCCAGACAACAGTCAACATTGTCAGACACGTCCCATCATAAGATCTTGATTGTGTTTTGGCAACGCTTTCCAGCTTTTAACAAATCATAAAGGAATTTTCTTTTCTGGTGCAAGTTTTTTTCCCCAGGCAACCTGAACTCCTCATTCAATGCTCTTTATAGCCCAATTTCCTCTGCCCTATCTAACTGTGCTTCCTTTGGATCTACCTGCCACAGTAGCTCTCCCTAGGCCCATTTCCATCAGAATGATGGGAGACTAAGGTCACTAACTCCTACATCTTTCATGAAGAGAAATAACCAAATGTGGGAGAAAAAAACTGCTAAAAATCACTAAAGAAACAGTGTGGCTGAAACACAAAATCAACCCTTACTAGCACTGAAAATCCAGCCAAAAATAACTTCCAGTAGAAGTTTGGTTACAGTGGGTCAACCCTTCAAAGAGCAACAATAACTTGATACAGAACAAAGAAGTGATAAGGATTCTGCTCAGCATCTGCAAACACAGTCCTGGATGGCTTTATGTAGATACCCCATGCCCAGGGGAGAGATCTTAACAATCTATAACAGCCATATGGCTCTGAAAATCAGCTCTGAATCTGTGCAATCCATTGAAACTACACTTTTTTTTTTCTTTTTTTTTTTTTTTGCATATGTGTCCTTGTCACGGCTCCAGGTACTCAGGATGTCCCTATAAACCTACTTCTGACATCCCAGATGCCTTAACAGGCTCGTTGCACCCATGAGACCTGTGTTTTGCCTTCCAATGTCAACACACCCTTAACATGCCCACGAGCTCCGGGGCTTCAAGCACACAAACTGGGAGAAAATCAACAAACAATGGGCCACGCTTGTGCTCTTCAAACTGTCAGCCAGCACTGCCTTTGATGCTATTCACAAAGTTTCCTTGTTCTTGTTTTTCTAATTCCTGCGATCTGATTGCAACATATGGCCAGTTTCAGCAATTGGCAAAATATTTCCTTTCCATTCCGTTTACGTCACAGCTTTTCTGGAGCCACGGATCGTTTTGACTTAGCAAATGACAGCTGACAAACAGTGACATGCCCTCTATGTTTAAAAACAAACCACAACAGCAACAGCACAAACTCAGCTCCTCTCACCCACACACTCCCATCACTTCGTGCTGGATGGCTGCTGTGTTGTTTTATTCCGATTTTGATGATCCCCTTTGCACTCGTGATCTGGCCAAGATATAGACAGATACTGGGAGCATCTGAAAGAGATTACCACTGTGTGCTGCTCCATGAGAGGCCCCAGATAACTGACAGACAGGGCAGAGGAAAGAGGCTGAAAAGATAACACCACCCGTTAGTAGCTTGAATACTCACAGGGTTGTATATTTAAAGCACATAGTGTTAAAAATTGGTATTCACTTCCCAACTGACCTACCCCTAAAACTCCCCTTTGAGAGGTCCAACCTAAACTTCTACTGCAATTATTATTATAATTTCCTAACTTTCATAGTATATTTTCCTCAGTAGATCTCCCTTACAAAGGAAGTTGGGTTTTTCCCCATTGCAGAGGAGAGGTGATTTACCCAGGGCCACCAAAGTCCACCAGTGGCATGAGTGCAAACACAACCCAGGTCTGCTCACTACTGTGACCTGGGACATGTCACATAATGAGATTGAGGTTCACCAACTGGCTGCTGCCTCTCACAGGATCACACAGAGGTGCTTTGTAGACATGCACACACATTGTACATCAGGGGGTTCACCAGCAGCACTAAAGGAGGCTCTGCAGGAGAAGCTGGAGACTTGAGGGACAGTTTGGAAGCACAGGGATGCAAGACTTCCCATCTGAAACCAACACCCCCCCATTGACATTAATGATGTATTTCATGTCCCTTCGAACAACAGGGAAAACACAGCTGTAGTGGCCTGGGGATCAATGAGAGGAAGAGAATGTTCATTGCACACAGAGATAACTGGAAATGAAAACGTCTTCCTGCAAAATTTACAATGAAAAATTTAAAAAAAATAAAAAATCTCAGTGCAATGATTGCTCGGGTGTGTTCTGTTCCCTCTTTCTCCAGAGATTAAATTCCCTGCTTAAATCTTCCACAAAGCACCAGAGGGTTGGTTGTTTCATAAGACTCTCTGCCCAGTGAGCCTGAGGAGAGGTTTCTGTAGCAGGGAGCTCGACCCACAGAGGTTAACCAAACTACAGCTCCAAAGGGGATATTATATAAATGTACCCAAATTGAAACATTACCCTTTTTTCCCCCCTTTTTCCTGAAACATCTTCCTTTTCAGGGTTTTGAAGACAAGCTTTCCAGGGCTACTAGTGTGTGTTGTCCACACTAATCTGGCACACTGGGCAGCACACTTACACATGAATGCTGGTGGGGTTTTTTTTAACCTTTTGTTTTTTCATAATTCATGGGAAAATACAGAACATTTTATGTGACAACGCAGCAAGTTTTAACAATGTGGAGGCTTTATTTTTCTTACTCCCATAATTTTCCCCTGCTGTGGCACTACGTGGGGGTAAAGGATGGAGAAAGTTACTTTTCAAAATTGCAGTGAGATCTTTCCAGATTCCATCACTCCATTTATTCCCTTGGCATCCTAAAAATATGAGAGTGCAAGGCAAAGGGTTTGACTTGCAGGAAGGACTTCAATTGGATTTGCTAATAAAAGCCATGGAAGCTTCTGAGATGGGGGAAAAAAGTGACTTTTCAACTGTCCTTGACTTTCTATTTTTCTCTTTAGGCTGGAATAGAAAAATTTACTCATTCTCAAGAAGTCCACTGGAACTTTTTGAGATATAAAAGGCTGTATGAGAAACATTAAGCCTCTGTTCATAAAGTAGAAAAAGAAATTAATAGAAAGCTGTTGGAGAAATGTATTGGAATAATCTCATCCCAAAATCTTGGGGGACTCTTTTCCCCAAGTGACAGCACCTGTGGTTTTGTTTTCTGTTTGGAGAGCACCATGTCCAGAGATTTTCCAGATTCAGTTCCAGGGAGGCAGATTTTGTCAGGCAAGTTTAGAAGTCAGTGGAATTTTAGGAGCTGCCAAGGTGTTTTTGCCAGAATCTTTTAAATTTTTTTGTCTTTTTTTTTTTGCTTGCTTTTCTATCAGATGGAATTTCCTACTTTTTCCTTCCACTATTTTTTCCTTGCCACTTAAAATGCAGATTTTTTTTTCACAATATCTTATTTGAAATGCGTTTCTCTCTCCCAAAGAAAGAGTAATACTCCGATTTTTTTCTACCAGCTGTAATAAAGATAGACCACATCAAACTTTTAGGGTTCAAATAACAGCTGACATTGTTGAAATCCAAAGCCATTTTTCAACAGGATAAATCTTCACTGATTTGAGATAAAAAGCTGTATCAAGAAACTTGCTGCTTTTAAGGTCCTGTTGCTCAGAATAGTAGTTCTACATCACTAAAAATCAAAGGAACTACTTTCTCTGGTGTTTTGGGGCTTTTTTTTTTCTTGTCAGCTCATAACACTGTATTACATAAACTCACTGTTCCCTTCACCTTGGATGACTTTGTATTTTGCCTGAGACTCATTCCAGGTAACTCTTGCTGCTGAGTACTTAGGTACTAAATGTAAGGGGGGCATCTGTGTTCTTCACAGAAGCAAGAACTTCACTGGAGCAAGGCAGACCTTGCCAGAAGTGATTCAGACCAAAGGTGGTCTCAGCCACTCATTTCTGGATGAAGGAAACTCCACCAGGAGACATGTGTTTCTGTCCTTGATTATAGGAGAAAGAAAAAAATCCCTGTGACTAGAGAGACTCCACCTTTCTACAGCTCAAGAAAGATGTATCCAGATGTGCCACTCTCACTGAAGTCACTGGAAATTCCCCATAGAGGAAAGGACAGAGAAGCAGCAAAGTTTCTACCCCTGCAGATTTTCAGAGCTGGACTGGGCAAGTCCCCTGTACAACCTGACTGACTTTGAAGTCAGCCCTGCCCAGAGTGGGGTGTTGGGCTGATCTGCAGAGTGCTCCGCCAACCTAAATCATTCCATGCATTTATGAAAGAAGCTTTACAGGAGCTGGCATTGCAGAGAGATGTGCACAAATGCCCCAGCAGAACATTTTCCAAACCACATAAAACAGCTATCATTACAGGATTCGCAGAAGAGCGCATGAGTTCCCAGATCAGGCCCTTCCAGGTAGTCAATCAAATTCATTATCCTCTTCCTGCAGTGGCCAGTGGCAGAGGCTTCAGAGAGAAGTGTGTGGAGCCCACAATAAATGGCTTTAGAATAACACAACCAAAGGAGAAATTCCTCCCTAATCCCAGGCAGCCAGTAATGGGTTGGTGCCCTGGAGCATGTGGGTTATTATCCTCATTAGATTTGCACCTATGCAGCATCACTGGGGATGTTCCCATTGCTCATGCCAAGGACATGTTTTCTTGGCACACATCTGAGGTGATACAGAGCTTGCTCAGGCCTTTGCTACTCAAGTTAAGCTACTGCATGCCAATAAAATCTTTACACCACACCATCCTGAATTAGGCAATATATATTTATACAGTCTGTGTGGTAACAGTAAGGGTTGTTGTTTTCTTTTTAAAGGCAGAAGTATGTAATAAATGACATCCCTTCAAACACACACAGACTTTACATTTCAGCACCTTCTGCCTTGCAGTCCTCCTACAACCTCAGCTCCTATATTTTGTTATGAAATTTATGGGTTTATGCATACCAAAATTGTGTGTGTGTGGACTGTTACCGCCAGGGTGGTCTCGGAGAAAAGAAGCAAATAAGATGCTCAAATTTGATTACAGGATATAATAAAAGTCAAGACTTCTTACAGCTCATTCTCATACAGTCCCTTGGAAGAAGAAGAAGAAGAAAAAGAGTCTTTCCTTTCCCCCTCCCCCCCAATTTTTTTCTATAAAGGAACTTCTTTCTCCCCACCCAACAGAGCTGGCAGTGATAGCCAATTTTGCTGTGTTTGAACCTTTGAGTACGCACTTCAGAACCTCACGTGGTGAAAACTAACCCCAGAATACCCAGGGGACAGCTGAAAAACCCATTTCAAGGGCAATGCTTTGATTTCTTCACATACACAAAATTGGACTTCTTTTTTTTTTTTTTTCAGTCAGAAAAAATCTCCAGCCTCTGAGTGAAGGGAAAACTGCAGCGATTACTCCTGCCTTTAGATGGCTGGATAAATATTTTCCCTATAAGACCGTATATTAAGGAATGAGGGGTTTTTTTCTTTTTTTTTTTTCCTCCCCAAAATACTGTTTCACTGTCTCAGCAGCTGTGAATGGTCCTGGTGTCTCTCCCAGTGTGGGCGGCCATTTTGCTGATGCATCATCTCGCCTTTGCTGGAAAAGGATTAGAGACCAACACCATTAACATCAGTGGCAACATTCCCAGGCGTTGCTTCACCGTGCCCTACATCTTGTGTCGTTGCTTATGTTGGAGCAAAATAAACACAGAGTGGTCAAAACACACCACTAGCACAAAATCAGCGCTTCCTGCAGCCACCTTGTCCTTGCTTTTCACAGTTATAACTGAGTAACCAAGGGGCCAGGCTGGGATGGCTGAGACTTGACCAGTTTTGGTTGTGTAGGACTTAACCAGCCACCGAGACGGGAGTTAGTCCAGGAAACTCCACTCCCCATTCCAAACAACCACATGTATATAGGAAAAAGCATTTCCAAGTTGTTATTTAGCAGATTCTCTAATTTTCTTAGTCCCTGGAGGAGTGGGCTTTGAATATCTCTTTGCATGGGGAGAGCCAGATACATTGTCGTAACTCCACTAATGTTATATAGCATTTTACCCCACAAGAAGTCCCACTGGAAGCAGTGAGTAAGAAACTCATCTGCTCCAAGGAGGACAAAAGCAAAAGGAACAGTGCCAAATCACACTGGTTGGCTTCCCCCAAGATTTCTCCCAAACCCAAAAAAAGTCCTCCATCACGACCAGACTCCTTTACGATAGTATTGTCTGGCTGCTGCTGAAATAAATAACATGATAAGCACATGCAACATCTATAAGAAAAATGCAAAGCAGTGAATTAAGCATTGTTTTCTTGGGGGGGAAAAAAAAAGTCCAAAATGCTTGGTGACAGCTTGAACTAATTTAGATAAAAATATGAACTGAAAAGCAAAATCCGAAGAGGAAGTAAAAATTTGCAAGGAAAAAATATACAGTAGATGCTGCCATTTCTGCAAGCTTTTGAAAAAAGAAACCCAAGTTCAACTGAAATGTTGAAATGCTGTATGACTAATTTTGTGATATTTACTTCTTCCATGAGAAATTCCCTTACACTGGTGGATCAGCATCCTACAACAGTGTTCTGAGAGGTCATTTCCACAGCAACCTTTACTTGTAAGAACTGTGGCTGGTGCATAATATATGATGAATCACGGGGAGGAAAAAAACCCTGAAAAAAAATAACCAATTGTTTCATCATAGAACTGTCACTACAATGCCAAAACAGTGCCAACAACAGCACGGACTGATTATGAAATTATTATTTCAATTTCAAGAGAAGTTATACTTTGTACATGAAAAAGCAAATTCTTCCATTTCTGGGGGTTTATCCTGGGAATTAAATTATGTTTTCCTATACTATAAGCCTTATTTAGAAAGCAGTATGGATTTCAGCACAACCTCTCCTTTTTGCATCCATTCAATCAGTAGTTATGCTGGGTGACAGAACGGCATTACATAGGTTAGTGGAACGACAGAGAGGGAATTTACCTAAGCTTTCTTTCAGTTTTCTTCTCTCCAATATACTCAGAAGAAAGGTTGTAAGCACTGTGACACAGACAGAACATTCTTCCTTCTTTTGGCCAGTGAAGTTCCTGCAGTACGTGTTGTTCTCAGCACAACATCTTTCACTCATTAAGGGTTTTCTCAAGGTGAATTTTCTTTCTCTCCTTACTTCCACTCCCAATACCCGCCTCAACCCCAGCTTCATTCATCAAATGAGGGAAAAACGAAGCAACTTTGGTTCACCATTAAGTGCCACAGGTCTCCAGTAAGAATATAGTATAGCTACTATGCTCAGCAAGAGGGAGTGAGAGAGACAGACGACAGAGCGATCCAGTTCCTTCCAAGCACAACAAACATGACGTTGAAAAATGCGGTTGGAACAACTCTGGATAAGCTTCACCTCAGCTTGGCAGCCAGCTCCCCATAATTTCTGGATAACAAATACAGCATTGGATTAATAGATAAGGCAGGAGGTTTCTCATCCCTTTCATCTGAACTCTTCACTCCAGCTGCTAAGCCAGCGTTTTGGCCTCTAGACCTTGCGCCAGAAATAGTCGTTGATTAGCCCAGAGTACACACAACATCCAAAAGGAATTCAATCAAAGACACAGACTGTGCCCATCTTGAAACGGGGCAGTCACCGACAACAGGGTGGGAACACAACATCTTCAACACGAGGGAATTTAAAATATTAATTTTTTTTTGGCAGTCCATGATCTCGGACTCCTACATGTTTGGGACAGATGGTGAGATGAATTGCTGAGTGGAACAAGGGTTGCAGAAGTCCACCAGCCTGCACTCTGTTATGCAAACAGAGATGCTATTCCCATAAACTGGCCATGTGCAGGTTGGTTTAGTACCACTCACACCTTGCCTGATGCCAGTTCCCAGCAAGTTCACTAAAACTGAACACAGAGAGAAGGTTATGTACTTACCTTGGGACCCCTCTCCATTTGCTATCAGCACCTTTCCACATAATACCACGCTTCTCCCTGCATTCTACGGCATTCACACACAGTATTTACAAGTAAAATAAAATTATTAGGTGGCTACAGTTATACCACAGAATTGGTTTTCAGGGAAGACATCTAGTGCCCCATGCACCATAATGCAGGAAACACAGAAAAGCTTTATAGGCCTTCCCCTGCCCTCACAGGAGCTGAGGATCCTGGAGCGTCCCTGCATCTGTCAAGTGTGATGTTTATTTCCTCCATGGAACAAGCTATCTTTATGGAATGAAATGACTGCCCTTCATATATTAAAATAACACCTCCTTAGGAGAGGCTTCCATGGGCACTGGCTGTAGCCCACTTCATAAAGAGAACATTTACACTGCAGAAAAACTTAAAAGGCAGCTCAGGATTGGAGCAAGACCAATTGGGAAGCATTGGGACCTGGATGTTTCGCCTTCGCTATGAAATTATGGACCAAGCAAAGGTCAGATTTTGGTTGTTTATTGCTGGGGATTTTTTAACTGATGCTTCCATGTTTCAAAGCCTCATTCCTAGAAACAAAGCAAGCTTGAATGTGGATTTTTAATAGTACTGTTAAGTTTAATAGACATTTTGTGCAGCTTTGAGCTGAAATTGTTTAATGGTTTATATACATGACTGGCTTCATACCCTGGTGCTTTTAGTTCATGCTAAACTATGTAAACCTTCTGCTGGAAACACAACTACTTTTGTATCCAGGAAGCAGGGCTTTGACGCATAATGTGTAAAAGTGAGTGGGATTTCAACACACGATACTTAAATGCCATTCTTCACCCCATATGGACAATGTATTTCTTGTCAGTTCGACGAGGTTTGCAGAGAAAACAAGCAGAAAATGTCTTTAGATATTAGTCAGCCAGTAAAAGCCTGAACTCTGGAGCAATGCATTAGGTAATCAGCTGTATAAAACGAAAGCACTTGGGTGCCTTTCTTAAACCCTCAGTGTGCATCATAGTTTTTTTTCCTGAATGTATTCCGAGTGAAATGTCCGTTTTTTCATGCGCCCTTTCTACCACTTGCTCTTTTGACTTGGTGTCCTACCATGTCCTACCCTTTGTCCATGTATAGATGATGCTTGCAGGACCCCATTACCCACCTGCTTTCCATCTATTCCATGAAACCATATAAACATGCCTACTGACTTACCCACACTTTAACTTTTCCCTTATAACCATAGGATCACTGACACACTATCAATACAAGCACAGGGTAAGAACTTGCAAGATAATTCTGCATTTCCTGTTACAAAACATGGGGAAAAAACAGCACTAAAATGTTGTAGCTTAGAGAGAACAACGTACATAAGAAGTTCAGAGAGTGTGAAACTTGCAGACCCATAAATCAGAACTTTTTAGTTCATGAGTTCCCAGAAATTGCAAAAGTAAGTGTAGAATAAAAAGTATATATCTGGGAAAATTCACTTGGTCAGAATGTAAACATCTGGCATGGGTTTTGACCAAGATGTTGCATGAGTCTACACCCTTCTTCTCAGCTCTCCCCACGATGATGCTCTCTCCCTATCCCACCTGGACCATGGTGCCAGCATGCATATATTTTTTTCATGTGTAAATTTAAGCCTTTTCACTGAATACTGTAAACCTATGCCTTGCCTAGAAACTTGTGCATTCCCATGCCCAAAAGAATTCATCAATTCCCTTGTGATTCCTATCTTACATTCCTATCATACACCTTGATGTCTGCCTGTTTCCATCCATTGCACAGAACACACCATTCTTCTTCTACATCATTGCTGGAAACCTGATTTCTTTCTGAAATCCATTACAACCACTTTGGCAAGGACAATCGAAGCTGGATTTCACAGGCTGACCATGTGCATTCAAGGGTTTCAAAGCTTCAGTTTCCTGCTCATAGAAGAAACATTTTCTTTTCAACTCACTCTCAAGAATGCCAGAGAAAGCCAGGGGTACCTGACATATTTTGGCTTGTTGTAACTAATACTTCATGGTCTGATGATAAATATAATAGGCCATACGCTGGGCATTGTGCTGAAATTATGTGTAAGGCACTAATTGTTGGGAGCTGGAATGGAAATCAGATGGCCCACTTCGGGCTGACACAACCCAAAGGGTTATTCTTCACACCTGAGTGGCAAATAAATCAGAGTTGACCTGAGAGCACGTGACGTTGTGCTGCTTTATCACAGCACTGTGCAAACGGGTTGGGAAAGAAATACACTCACATGTGAGCACTCACATACATAAATACGTGGAAATTATTCAGGCTCTGTGTTGCTGCAGCTGCTAAGCTTTTATGTTAGGGACTATTTTAAAGCTCTTTAAAAAGAAACATTCTGTCTCAGCTTTAATGCGACCCTCCTTGTGTGCCAATTCATTCTTCCTTTCTCGGGACGTCTCCCTGAGTTAAGAAGAGCATGTCCAAACCCTGTTGTACAACTCAGAAGCTTTACTAACACAACCAGAACAACACCACCCTGTCAAACGCTGGAGCCTTTATGCGAGTGCTTCACAGGGACAGCTGAGGAAATTAGTACTGGCTGGAGCCAACTGCTCTGTGCACAGCTTGGGGAGGAAGGGAGCAAAAGTTACAGGACTGAAAGGGAGCAGGGGCAGAGAGGATTGTTGCTGAAAATTATTTGTGGTAGAAACAGCATTGCTACAACAGACTTTGAGTGTTAGAAAAGGAATCATTAAGCAGAATATACTTTTAAAGCAAAGAAACTGGAGCAATTAAGATGGTTGTATTAGTTCAAATGTTGTGTGGGAGGAGGTATCATTTGATTGACATTAATTGCCTCTATTAGGGCTGTGTGTACTAAACTTCAGCCAGGCACCAACAGAGACATACAATCCACGGATTAAGCAGAGGACAGTGGCTCTTTTGTAGCTCCTGGAGTGCATTTGGAGCTGAATGACAGTCCTTGAAGCATGGAGTCAGACTGCAAAGAAATCCCAGTGGAGCTTAACATCACAGGTGGAAACAGTCTCCTGAAAGATCTTGTCACCTGCTGTAATTATTGAGCTTAAATGTTTCAAGGCTTTTGCATCTGTAAGCAACCTCTCTCTGAGGTGTAGTCAGAGAGGAAGATCCATCTGAGCCTCTCTGGCCTATTGGTCTCCTTAGCAAATGTCTCACAGGCACAGATTCATGAAGACAGTAACTGGTTGGCTTCCTTTCCAGCACTCATGGCTCCCCAGCCTCACTAACCACACATCCACTAAAAGCAGATGGTCAGAGGAGCAGCATTTCTCACAGCTGCAGCATGAAGTCCAAATTCACATCTCAGAAGACACTTGGAGCAAATACGCTACCAAAGAAGAAATAAGTAAATTCTTGTCTTTTCTTCCTCCCCTGATAATACGGCTCAGAAATTTCCTAAAGGCAGAAACAAGACTCCTTGCCCATATTCCACAGTCCCAATGAGAAGATCTAACAGTGGGAGAAAATCAACTACAGTGTGGCTTTACACAAGCAGCTTAGACAAGGTGTTTAATTTTCAGATAACTAAAATTATATGAGATAAAGCAGTCTCTCATCATTTTCCCATTGAAAAAACAGAGCTATTAGCACTTCCCTGTGAGCACATTCTGATGAAAACTTTTAAACATTGTCAAATGTTCAGATGTGTTGTCGTACTGAAACATGAAAGGATCTTCAGAGACGTTCTTCAGGGAACAGATCTGTAATTGCAGCAGTAATCCCAAGGTAGGTGAATAGTTGACCTTTTTTTTTAACTCATTGTCAGCAATAATGAGAAATATTGCTTTAGGTTGCCTTGAGAAGACATTTAGTTTTTCCTTCAAATTTTCTTAGTTGTAGTCAAGCAAAAGTTTTTGTTTCGGAATTCTCAAACTTGTATCTCACTTCACCTCTCAAAGATTTTCCATCCCTTAAACAAAACCCTTTTAAAGACAAGTAGGTATATACAACTTTTCAACAAATTTCAAAATTAATTTGATGTTGAAATAAGAAATCTAAATGTTTCTTCCCAAAAATATCAAAACAGACCTTTGCCCAGGAGTGGAGCGTATGAGGGGGAGGGCAGGGATGTCACCACTCGGCACAGATTTCCAAACACTCTGAATTAACTCAAAAACTACTTTTCCCAGGAAACAATCTATCTGCTCCCACACATCTCACGTCTGTCTGTGGGCAGGGGGACCCCAGGTCTGATCCTGCCCTTCTCCGGGGGGAGAGCCCTGTGCTGGACGTACCATCTCTCCATCACGGAGATGGTTTTAACAGCCTGTCACATAATGCTTACAGACAGTCATAAAAACAGAATTGTAATTCTTGCAATTACATTTGAAGAGCAGTTTTAATGAATGTTAAACAGCTTTAAACATCAAAGTATTGACTGAAGTGGAAAAATAGTATCTTTACTAGCAGCCCTTTCCCCTTGCTCAAAGACGACGTGGGGAGGAAGGGAGAGCACGGATTTTATCGGGGATGTCAGGAACAATTTATAGGAGCTCCATGACCTGCACTTTGAACCAAGCTCTCCACCTATGGTCTGTAGCATCCTATAAAAAGATAGGCTGTTATCTCCCTTGCTGCAGCCAGTCTTCCCAACAGGAAGGGCAGGCTGCCTGCAATGCCTGAGGAAACACTCAGACTATTAAAGGCAGACAAAGGTCCTCCTTTTTATTTTTCATTTTATGTGCACTGTTTGCTGCACAAGATTTCTTTACAGTATCTCGAAAAGAGCAATTTGGGCCTTTTGAAAGTCAGCTCTAGTCATAACAGCTATCCAGAAGAAAATCTGAAAAGGATTGTCAGCACTGATGCTGTGATTTATTTTGGACTTTATAGATGGGAGCAGAAAGAAGCCACGGTCAGTCTTCACAGCTGTACCCTGCCTGAGGTCCTGAACCACTGACAGCCCCTAAACCACACCTCCCAATGATTTTAAGAATGAGGGCTGCTCAAAGCATGCAATGGATACTTAAAGGATCCAGCATGGCAGCAAAGGCCACCATGTACAAGCCATGGTGGGATTCCAGGGCACTTGGGACTGTCTCTGCCTGCTGCTGAGCCAGCCCAGCAGCCACTCCTTCCCTCAGACATGCAGCACGTCCTGTGGCTCGTGGACATGCAGAAAATTTGGAGATCCTGCAGGAAGACTGGCCACTCACATTTCTAACCCTCTCTAAGCCATGTGCAAAATGGCAATCAGTAACAGGGTCATCAGTTCAACTGGCAACACGTCATCATCGTGGCTAAACCGTGACACACCCTGGTGAGATCAAGGCTCCTTCTGCACATGATTACTATTTATGTATAGCATGTGATAAAAATTTACAGTATCACAGGGAGGCTAAAGCTGAGACCAGGATAGGAACTATAAAAAGATTTTATCACTGAGAATAGTCAGATTTTGCATAAGGAACAGTTTTATATGAGAAAATACCGATACAAGAACAGACATATGCTGATATTGCCAAAATTTCTAGCAAGGAAAATTATCAAAATCTTTCATTTCAGCAAAGCCAAAGTGCTTTATTACAACTGTCTTATGGATAAGAAGAGAGTGGGACACTGTGAGAGGCGAGTCAGTCTTAAACAATTTGATGTCACGGAAACAGACCTGACAAGTTCACTTCTCAATTTCCTGAATGCATTCTTCCCATTCTTTTTTCACTGAAAATTTAGACATTTCAGTTTACACTGTGACTAGCGAGGAAAAGCCCAGCTCTATGGTGCTCCCAGTGGGAGAGCAACCAGAGCCCTTGACAAGCTTCATCCGCGATGCCCATATGTGAGCGGGACTGACATCGGGAGCAGATCAAAGCAGTTCACCCATGTGAGTCCAGCCTTTCCTGCCAGATCAGCCCCAGCCTCTCTCCAGGGAATTATGGCAACCTCCACATGAAAAAAATGTGCCAGGTGAGCTCAGCAACCAGCCTGGACCTCTCTGCAGACTGATGGCAGGAGGTAAGGGACTGGCCACAGGCTGGATGCCCTAAACTGCACGTGTGCTCGTACCAGCATCTCTTTGCCTACAGTAAATGTATGTTTGGCTCAAGGATGAAATCATTCAGCATGTTTCATATGGTTTCTGCTGTTTAAGTTCCCCAGTTCCACTATAAAATCCATGATAAAAGGACATAAATAACCAAACTGGAAACAGCTTCTCTAGAAATCATCCAGAATATTTCTGAGCCATAAATACTCTGTCACTGCTGATTTAATTTCTGGTACTCAGGAAAATGCAATTACGAGAGACAAATGGTGATGAATGCTGAAACCAAGGGTATGTTTTTGACAATGGGAGACGGGACTGGCTCTCTGTGAGCTGGCATCAGAGCCATGCCAATAGCCACCCATGTTCTAGCACTGCCAGCTTTCAAAATGCCTCGACTGCACTGAATGCTACAATCCCCTACAAGACATTCATTCATGCAACTGCTCTACTCAGTCATTGCATTGCCCACTTGAAAGAGCAGATGTCAGAAGCCCAAATGCTGGAACAATATTTATAAGGAAACTTGTCAATTAAATTGGTAAGAATAAAAGTAGGCAGTGTAGCTCTGGTTCACAAAAGCACCCAATATGGGTTTCCCTTTGAACTCAGCACATTTTTAAATACTACACTGAATGAAGACAACCATCTCTGAACAGCTCACAGGACCTGAGACCTCCAGCAAAGACAGACTGTCATTTACTTGCTCCAACTGGGAGAAGCTGCTGATTATGAGGAACCTCACACTGTCCTCCTTCCCAGAGGCCTGGCTCCAGTGACAGGAACACAGTCATCCCTCACAGTGAAGGATGTTGTACAAGACCTCAGGGGTTTTGTTGAAGCCATACCCACAGCACAACAACTTCACTGCTCACCTTCTGGGTCGACCATTCAATTTGCAGAACACTGTTTTTTGGTTTTTAGACCAGCAAACTCACTCTCTAATGAAAATATGAAAGGACGGCAAATAAATGGTGACATTTCAAATCGACTCTTTAAGTTAAAAGTTTTCTCTTAGCATTTTTCTCTAGGAGGTGTCTCGCTGAATATTTATTATGTTGTTTCTTTCCTGTCACACTTCCATTGTGTATTTAGGCTGTGCAAAACACCTTACTATGTTAAACATAATCTCAGGGCTCTATGTTTGCCCAGACACCACGTTCCTTGCCTCACATGAGCTGTAACCAGTGTAGCTCATTGAAAGCTTCCTGCACAGTAAATACTCATTCATGGTGCACAGCACTGATAAAATCCCTCTTTCCCACAACACCTGGCTTCTGCACAGTAGCTGCAGGGGAAAATCAGGCACTTAGGTTACAGACTCATCCCAGAACTGATCCATCTCCCCTTAGGGGACAAAGCTGCTAATTATTGAGCAAATAACCAGACTCTGCTCTTTTATGTTCCTGTGCACTGAAATATAATACAAACCCTTTGCAGGGTCTGATCCAAAACCAATCTGATTTTGTGGGCTGTGAATCAGGCTTGTTGCAAACAATTCCCCCTACATCTCCAACAAGACAACTGCAGGAAGGGCAGAGAACTGCAAGGAGAACCTCCCTGTACAGTTTCAGAGAGGTGGGAATGCAGCAAGAAAACCTCCACGTGCAGATTTCAAGCCTTGTGGGTCTCTTCTCTCCTGGGGCTGAGCCAATGCCACAGCTTGTCCCCTGAGAGAGGATCGGCCTGATGTACTGCCAGGTGGGACAAGGAGGGACGAGGCCTGCTCTTGGAGAATGTGACTTTTGGCTGTCTTTTTCTGAGTGGCGACCACCCAGGGGAGGATCCTTCATATCCCCTCCCAATTCCAGTTTCTGGTGGGAAAGAGACTGGGAAACCAGAGCTGTGTGAGAGCCAAGGAGCTTGCAAGGGAGCCTGAGGCGGGAGAGTGCTGGAAAGCGTTGCGCTTGATGGGTGGACAATGTCCAGCTTTACACAGAGGAGCTGGCTGAGACTGCAGCCTCAGGGCCACCACAGAGGGATGGGGCCCACACTGTGATCCCTCAGGAGGGCTCACTCACACCACGACTGTCCTCGCTGTGCAGCAGAGGTGGGACCAGCAACCTTGGGCTGTATCGCAACATCCCGCACTAAGAACCCATAAACCCCCTTTTCTTCAGCCTTCACTGACAACCCTCAGGCTGGTCCACAACAGAAACCCCAGGGAGGTCAGAGGACCCCAGGAAACCTGGGGGAAAACGTTCCGTCAGGACCCCACACACTCCATCTTTCCCCTAGATTAATTCAATCTGCCTCAGCTTCCAGCCAAATCAAGATATGGGCTCATCTTGCTAAATATAGCCCCCAAGTAATTTCCTGCATATTGGGACCGAGTCACTTGGCAACTGCTGGATCATGTGTAACAAAAACATGGGGCAGCGGCGGACGCCTGTGGCTGCCCATAAACCATTAGCGGCAAGGTCAGCAGCCTCCGACCTGATTGTGTAACCCCGAGCATTACCATTCCTCGGTTTGTTTTCTCTTCCTCTCAGGAGGACGGTAGAAATTTTAGGAACAGGGAAAGGGCATCCAGCACGATTCGCCTGCCATTTCCCAGCAATCTTCTTAATCCTACTCCTTTCCGTAAGGCTGCTCTTTTCCCAAGCCCCTCCTCAAAAGAGAGACGGAGGTGTCCCGTGAACTTAGAACGTTTTGCCTTAAAGTATCATCTTAAAGTCTTAGTATAATGTCTTTACATTGCTTGCCATTCCCCAGTAACTTATTCCATATGCTTAAGTACTCTGAGCATAATACGTCTGCCTTATTCCCATCTAGCTTCCCAGGGTTTTCAGACTATCCTCCGATTTCTGAACCCCTTGCCAATGTGAGTCATCTGCCCTTCAGGAATTTCTAAGTCCTCTTAAGTATACAAAGATAAAACCAAAAGAAGAATCAGAGTCTACATCTGTCTAGTTAACTGTTCTGTCTTCCATGTTGACTGAAAGGAAAAGTGAATGAAAGAAGGAAAATGGTCACTTTTCATGGCACATCCTCCTGCTGTCTGGAAACCATCACTTCAAGGACTGCCTGAACTGGAGGTCACACCAGGACCAGGAGCTACTCACAGACTTACCTTCCATGAACGTGTCTACTCCCCTCTTAAATCCATCTGTACTCTTGGCCTCCACAATATCCTGTAGCAACGAGCTATTTAATTACGTGATATGTGCCACAGTTCTGCAGTCCCTTCTCACTAGGTGAGATTAACATCCTTAAAGCATTCCTCATGGAGACTGTCTATCACCTCATTATCCCAGACAACCGCTTCCAAAAGCAATAATGTTTGTCCGTGGTCCCTGGTTGGAACAATGTTCCTGATGAGGACAGATCGAGAGCCAGACGCCTTAAAAACACCACCTGGGGATACTGCAGCGCGTCAGTAGTCAGCCTGGTCCCCTGCTCTGTGCCTGACTCCTGGTGATGCCAACATTTCCAGAGAAAGCTGCGAGCAGTAAGTTCAAGTATCCTTCTCAGAGGAACAGAGTATTAATATTAACCCTGACGAGTCAGAGATGAATCTATGTAGTGAAGCAGAACTGTTGACAAAACTGGATAGTCTTGTTATCCATGGAAATATCACAAGTTTTGGAGTTCAGTGTTTGTTTATTTTTCATTTCTGCTAAGTTTCTAATCTCAATGAGCTCTCCTGAAGCAATGAGCTCCCCTTTTTAATTACATACTCTGTGAAAAATTACTCTTTTATTAGTATTTCTTTCATCACTTTTCTATTTTAATCAGATGTCCCCTTCTCTGTTCATTATGAGGCAGAGCAAATACAAGTTTCTGATCTCCAGACTATGTATTTTCTTCTCCTTACTCATTCCAGCTCTTACAATCTACCCTAGGAGGTCAGCAGGCATTTCTGTTCAGCAGCTTTGCCCTGGGCTGTTTCAACAATAATTTCCAGATTCATTTCCTGACGACTGTTGCTTTCAGACCACATTTCCTATGCTGGCTCCCACATAGCCTTAGCCCTGCTGCCACTCACTGCATGTTTGCCACCTGCAGCTTCACTTATCTCAGTGATCTGTCACACTTTGAGCATTGTCTCCACTTGGAGATGCAGACGGGTTTTTGTTCCATTCACAGACAGTGCAGATGATCCAATGAATATTATGCACAGGATCAGAAGGGATCCACTGATGCAACACAGTATAAATCCACACTTACTGACATGCACCACGGGCTTGTCAGGTCTACCCAATCTCACCAGAATCCTGAGCTGGGGAACTCTGCATATGGGATCACCCATTCTTCTGATTTATCACTGCGACCCCCAAGGGAGGTTAACTCTGTCAGATTAATCAAACTGACTTGTACCAACTGAAATTGTATCAAATGATATCAAACTAAACTTCTGTTCTTCATTAAGGTCACTAATTTACTCCATTAAGAGTTGTTATGCCTAAACAATGATGGATGAGCTTCGGGAAGCACCGGAAGGTGGTTTGGAGGAAACATTCACATCTTCAGCTGCTGATTGCATCCTCAGCAATCCTGCTGGGATTAGGGTCGTATCTGGCCATATGAAACCATCACACTTTGCATGGTTTCCAGCTGGAGACCTTAACTCATTCCAGGCCATCTGCAGGTCAAGCTCATTCCAGCATTCATGAGTCCAAATGGACTCAGGTTTGCTGAGAGGTTCATGGGACCCTGAGGAACCTCACCTGAATTCATGTTTGCAAGAGAGGATTTCCCTGCTGGAATGCACCTAAAATATTGTTATTAAATAGTGAAATGAGAAGTGAATGTCTCCTCATTTCCTGATTAACCAGATTTTTCTTTTCCTACAGCTGTTTTGGATATTCTTGTCTAATTTTGGACCAGGAAGCCCTCTTTGTGCAACACAAGCACCCTTCCAGTAGAAGTAAATCAAGGCTACATCTCTCTCCCACCAAGTGTCAAAATAAAGTGCAGGGAAAATGGTGTTTGTGCTTTTCAAAGTCCACATTTTTCTCATTATTTCACAGAAGCTGAGTAACAAACTCCTCTAGTAGCTTTAACAAAAAAAAAAATCACTTCCCACTTATCTTAGCCATCTAGCAATCTTGTGATTATTAAATTACACATTAAATTAAATGGAACAAACACGGATGAGCCAAGAAGGAACTAGGCAATGTATTTTCACAAAGTATTTCAATGAAAAGGGGTATTTCTCACTAAAAACTCATAAATTGTGAAAAAGTTGCTGTGACAATTAAAATCAGTAATGAAAAACTTTGAGACTTTTAATAGCTACTACATATCTCTGAAAACCCTTAACCTGAGGCCGGGCTGTTTGCCATCTTCCCCTACGAGATGGTGAGTTCAGTTCTCTGAGCACCCCTGTCTGATTTCAGAGAGTTACACTGCTGCAACACGCTGCTGGTTGTTTGCTGCACGTAACTACAATGTGTGAGTTACCACTGGGTAAAACCACACCCCGTTATGCAGGTGAAAATGCAGGAAAAAATACTGCCATGCCACTTTTAGGGTGAGAAACTAGAAAGGGCCTGAGAAGACTTGAGTTTGCAACCCCACCCTCAAACACTTGGAAAGAGTTCAGATACTACAAAGATGGGGCCAGACAGACTTTCCTTCTATATTTCAATAAACAAAATTCCAAAGCCAAATCCCTGGTCTTAAACAAATGAAAAGAGAATAAAACTTCCCCTTCAGTGTTTTGGTGGAACACTGTTTGTCAATGAACACTATGTTTCAGTGAATGGCAGAACTGCTTCAGTAACCTTGAAGGGATTCCTCTCCAGATACACAGACCAGCCCAGACCTCAAGCTTGGCTTGAAACTATTTCTTCTACTCTGACAGCTGGGAGGGATTTAGGAGTTGGACAGTACTAATGCAGGACCACAAGGTCTGAGGGGCTTGAGCACGAGAAGACCACCTTAAGTAGAAAAGGACACTGGAAAGGTATTGCTAAACAGCTCTGGGCTACTATAAAACTCCCCATAGGAATTGAACAAAGGTTACTCATCAGGCTTTTCTGATGGATTCCTTTTTGTTGTTTAAATCAAGGTGAAGTTACCAGGCGCTGTTTTCCACCTCCAGCACTACTGCAAACCTCTTATTCTGTAGCTCTTGGTAGGTTCACTCTTCAGGAACTTCTACCACTCCTGTAAAGTGTTTATGTAGCAGCTTCAGAAAGGAGACTTCAAGACACAGCAGCAAAAGGAAAAAGGGGCAAGACAAGGCAACAGCTGCAGATTTAACGCTGGCAACAAAGCCACAAAGGCAGAGCAGGTGAATGTACTTCTCACAAAGAATGTCCCAAAGGGAGGCTACAGATGTGGGAGTTGGTCCTGCAGGATTCCTTTGGGATGCCTAAAATAAATGCCCAGTTTGTGGAACTGTTGGTCCAACTCCCCCAATACAGAAATTACGTGACAGCCCGTCGATCGAGCCTGAATGACTGGCAGAGACCCATCGGAGGCAGCAGAAGTCAATTAAGTCTCTGCTTACACACAGCCTTTCTGAGCCAAGCTAAATTTTTATAACCCCAAACGTTCTGTTTCAAATTCTAAACTCACACTTTCACATCCCTTCCAGTAGAAAATATGTGAATTAAACACATGTGTAACAGACAGACAGACACACTCACTCAGAGCACCTTAGGAGACCCTGACAGTAACTGGTGGGGGGAAAGGGTGTTGATTTTTTTGGACAGCAGAAGGAGGCATGTTTGGTTTTACTATGAGCAAGTAGAAGGACTTGATGTGATGGGCCATGTTGCAGAGCTGAACAGTGGGGCAGGAAGAAGCCACTGCCCTTTAAAAAAGCCAGAGGTGAAATCAATGCAATGGCTCTTCAGATCTCCAGGAGTTAAGCAGGGTTGGTGACTATCCCATCACAGTTCTCCAGGGCCCCATCCTGAGGAACTGCCTTAGCTCACGTTTCACCTTTTCTAGGCATCACTTCTTACTGCTTCCAATTAACTCCTTGTGCCTGGCCCCAGCACAGAAATGGGGGATCCACCTGGTAACAGCTACCCTCAGAAAAGTTCAGGCTTCAGGCTCTTTTTCCATAAGCAGGCAAATGTTCAAACACTTATCCAAAAATACAGGTACAATCTGGCAGTACAGCTCACAGGAAACATCCCTCACGTGGGAGTTTCAGCACTTGCTGTTTCTAGAGGTGCCAGAAATACTAGGGGCGGAGGGAGTGCTTTTCTAATAGTATTTGGAATATTTCTCACATCATTATGAATGTAGCTGGGAGAATAATTTATATTGAATCATTTTCTTTTAATTAATTTCCCTATTTATTTTTTGGGTGACTAACACACACCCTCAGCTGCCTTGCATGTACTTAAAATTTCTTCCTTAGTAATTAGGGTCAGGAATAAGGGGGGAAGAGGCTTAATCACACAGCCTTTGAGGGTTCATTTTATCTTTGAGAATTGAGATTTTTCAGTGGGTTCTTCTTGTGACTCACATACTGCAATTCTACACTATGGTGTCTGTCACATTTTGGCTCAAATTTCAACACCAGCAGGTGCCACTTCAAATCTGGAAGTGGTTATCCACAAGCATCTTTTAACTGTCACAAACTTTGCTATGTTAACAAGGAGACTTGCTGATAATCACAGTGAACCCAAAAGTGGTTCACACACTCAGAAGTTAATCTTCAACTCGAACAAGAGGGCACGTACTATTTACACTCTCACAAAAGCAATGCTTAAAAGACAAAATATTTCCTCATAGATGTGGTTTATGTTGCTGCATGTGTTTATGAAGGAGGCAGTTTTCACACCAAGAAACAGGGATACAAAGACATCCAAGGCCAATTCTTCCATCATGGAACTCAGAGACGACAGATGTATTTCAGCAAGTTGAAATACCTGCCCCATATCTATGTGATATAAGGACAAATCCTTTATGGCTGAGGGGTTCAAGGCTTCTAATTACAACCTGTTTCCCTTAAAGAAAAAATCAGCTCTGTCCGTCTGTTGTCAGTAGAGCACTTGGCTCTGCTTTCTGCTCCAAGAGAACAGACTCAGCCCTGTTGCAGCCTCTGAATGCTTCACTGGGGTGGTGACAAGCCTTTGTGCTGTTTCCTCAGAAGAGGACCATGATACTTGAACCAGATGTCATCACTTGAAGCCCACATGAGTTGTAGGACTTCCTCTCTGTGTTAAGTGGAAGATATATTCTTTAGCAAAGTCTTTTATCTGCCTGAATGCAATTCAGCCAGCCTGAGTTTCTTCTAAATGCCGTCCATCTGCTTTCAATTTGACTCTCAGAGGCTTTCAAGGTAGATACATTCTTCTGTTTTGTTTAATTACTTCATCCACACAGAGATACCTTGCTGTGCCAGGTTTTCTCTGCCTGCTCTTCATTTTGGATACAAGCTGAGGACCCACTTGTCTGAGTTTCACAATTTTGACTCACCACTACCCACCCAACTGTGTTCCACAGATGCTGATGTGCAGTGCATACCTTGTCTCTAGGAAGCTGTCTCCCAGAAGAGAGGATTTCAGCAAGCTACACAGAACAATTTGAAGGCACCACAATTTGCCAGAAGGTAATTATTTCTTTGTCTGCATACACTGTGGGAGAGGACTATGTTTTTTTCCCTAACGTGTGGAAATGCAGGAACTGACAGATATATCACAATGGTGGTGCCTCTAAATCCAATATTCTGTCACAGGCAGTATCAGCAAACTCAGAGGAAAAATCAGGGATTTCTATAGTGCTCAGTTAACAGAGAGTATCATCCTAATCAAAACTATAATTCTCCAACAGTCCAAAGGACTGCTGTCCTCCAAACCCACATCACAGGGGTGATGCCACAAAAGCCAACGGGTATCTTAGTCAAGCAGAAGGAGGAGATACAGTTTTTTACCATAAAAATTTTAAATCCCAGTTTGATGCCTTAAAATAATCCTTAAAATCCTACCCAGCACTGTGGATTTAAAGGTTCTCCATGAAGTAGGACAATCTTGTTGTTCAAGTTGTCTGCATGTCTCCCAAATGCAACAAATCCATCCCTCTTTTCCATCATAATACTCCTACCTATGACAGTTTGCTGTGCTGGGTATTCAGCTCAGTCTTTCATGTTTTCACTCACTAAATGTGATCTGCCAGCTAGTGTAAATGGAAAACACACTGGAATCCTTGGATCTCAGCCCATATACATTAGAGGGTTTTTTGTAATTTGGGAGGAAGGCTTGATGAGACCTTGACATCATAAAGGGTGCACAGCGAGAAAGAATTGCTCAAAACACAGCTTTTCCAGGAAAAACAGGTGAGAACACTTGATGTGGAGCAGAAGGGATCTCATGGTCAAGAGATGCCTTACATAATAGAAAAGATCCTGTGAGGCCAAGGTTCAAGAGAGATGGAGAACAGTTGTCATGGATGAAAAGTGATCACTAAAGGAAAATATGCCTTTCCCATAGATGTTTATGGGCAATTTCTGTTCATGAGCATCTAAGAAGAAGAGCTAGTCAAAAGAGAAGATTCCCAAAGACAGCTATAGCCAAAGATTATCACTAAACAACACAGGCATCAGAAATCCAGACTAGAAAGTGGGAATACAAAAAAAAAAAAGCCAGTCTCTTAATCAACATTTTCCCCCTGCCACAAAATATATTCAATCCATTTAGTTAGAAAAACATGGCTTATTGCAATCTAAGTAATTTTTATGTCTTTATATACCACAAGATGTAAACTAATCTAGTTAGAGAAACATGGTTTCACTGCATTCTGAGTAACAGCCCCTGCTTTTCTACACTCTGATATGTTCTGTGCTGTTTTTACCACTTCCTCTGCAAGCCTAATGGCTTTCAGGTCACCTCAAAAACTCTTGGCCACTCCCTTCTGGACACCACTTGGATTTCAGAACACACGAAAAACCCTCAAAGCACTGCAGTGGAAAAACAATTTGTAACAACATTTCCTGAAGCAATAGGTTCCAACCCATTGAAACTCTATTTACCATATGCTTGAAAGACTCCAGGAACAACAGAAAGTCGTGCATGGATGCCTCTCTGCAAACACAAGTCAAGTAAAAATAGATCCTTCTGACCACCATCCAGCTGCACTTGTGGAAGCCATTTTTAGCTTTTCTGAGTATCTCAGCAAGTATCTCCTCAGTGCTCATCATTTTATACCTAGGAAACAGTTGCTCTTACCCCATGGAAAGACAAGGCAAAACAATTAGGGCAAGTTCCCAGCTGATTTCCTTGGGGCTTGCAGGCACATCTACCAGCAGAGGAACTGCTCCTGAGTGTGCTGGGCAGACAGGTAAAGTCTGCATAGAGAAAAGACACACATAAAAATGCAGACACGCTGCAGTGCCACATGCCAAGCAGGTAAACATCCCCATCCACCAACCTCCCACAGCTGAGCAAGTGCCTGGCTGGGCTGGTGAGGTTCCCCTCACTGAGGCAATCTCACAAGTTCCTGAGTGCTGTGAGTACTTTCCATATACGGACCCACCAAGTGTGTGTTTGGTTTCCTTAAGTTTGTCCACAGAAGAAGGCTGACCACCAAAAGCTGTCATTTTGTTGTCATTTGTAAGACAGCAAAGTCAAGCAAGTTTCCTGAAACCAAAACTCTCCAAGAGAGAGCTCTGTGGCCAATGTCTGCACAGCAACTGACCACTAACATTTACCAACACCTCGCACCTCTGGTCAGACAGCTTTGTTTTGCAAATATTGCCCTTAGAGGTCTCAGCTTAGAGAGGTCAGAACTTCAGTTTGGTTAGGGTGAGTATTAGGGAGCATTAATCTCCCTTTGGTTTGGAAAGCATGTTAAAAACATGAAGGAAAGGACTCATGAAAGGATTTACTATTGGGCTAACTCTGCTCTCCTGGAAATTACTGATAAAACTGCCAGCACGGTTTAATAAGTTGTGTTTGGGTTGTTTGTTTCTTTTTTTAATATTTCTTAGTTGAGTACTCAGGAGCAAAGGCAAAGGGAGAGAGCTAACCACTGTCTAGAAAGAAGTAACAGAGAAGATGGAATTGAGCTCCTTTCAGAGGTGTCTGGAAAAAATTACAAAAGTCAATAGACACAAACAGCATAAGGTAGGTTGCAGCTGGATATCATGAAACAAAACTGTTCAGAGGGAGAGTGGTCCAGCACTGGAACAGGGGTCCAGAGAGGTCTTTGTCAAATCTTGCCTTAGAGATTTCCGAACTTCAACTGGACCAGAGCAACCGGACCAGACTTGGAAGTGAGCCCTGCTTTGAGCAAGAAGTTCAACTAATGACCTCCAGAGTGTGCCTCCAAGCCAGCCCTAGATCCTGGATAAAACTGGCCAAATTTTTTATCCTGACATTACCAATGTCTTTGTACCTTCCCTCTCTAACCCCTCTGGCCGTGTCTGGTCTTATTTCTGAGGAAAAGCAAACCAAAACACAATTGCATCATTACTTTCAAGGTGTATGTCCAAGTGTGTATTTCAGCACATTGTGCCAGTGAGAGTTTTCATTTAGTCAGAAAACTGTTCCAATGTTTTAAAAGTAAACACAGCCAAAGTTGAATAACTCATAGGATATGGACCCACTGGTTCTAGGTGGTCAAATGTAGGTCACATCACTCCTGCTCCAATATTTTTCCATCTCATGCCCGTTCAAAGGATTCCAGGAAATAAGCTGCTGTGCATACACATTCATGCCACAATTTATATCAATTAGCATCTGTGCCTGGAGTTCTGACAGTAAGGATAATTGAAATGTTTTTAAACAAAACTGGATATTAGGAAAAATTTCTTTACTGAAAGGGTGGTCAGGCATTGGAACAGGCTGCCAAGGGAAGTGGTGGAGTCACCACCCCTGGAGGTATTTAGAGGACATGTAAATGTGGCATTTAGGGACATGTGTTGTGGGGGACTTGGCAGTGCAGGATTAATGGCCAGACTCGATGATCTTAGCGGTCTTTTCAAACCTGAATGATTCAATGATTCTGCTTGATGAAAAGTGGGGGGCTTGTAAAAAAGTAACACTTCATAGGATTAAAATAAATTGTTTGCATCAGAACTGTCCAATCCATCAAAAAAGGAGTTAAAAACAAAATATTTATTATTAAAAAAAAAAGTGGGAGGAGGATGTAGAATGGAAGCCTTTTAGTATTTACAATATAATGGATACACAGAACACATCCCACATATTTTTTACTTCTTAATAAATAAAACTATATTTTTCTATGAGTATAACTACTTTTATTTCAGTTTGCTGTGCAAAAAAAAATTGTGTTCTTGGCCCAGCTCTCTGTAACGGAAAGGCTGAGGGGAAAGATACGTGGGAAAAGAAAGGCTTCTTTTCAGAGGTGACCTTCCAGGTAAGAACTGAAGCTTCTTATAATGTTGCCAACGAGTTACTTGATCTATGAATAAGGAATGAGAGAACATGAATGTCTGAGGCTGCCTGGTGAGTTAGCACCTCTGGACAGTTTGAATTCCCCATAAATATAAAGATTAAGGCAGTTTTTGAAAGAAAGTGCAGTAACATTTACTTGTGTGTGTCCAAGTGAATGGAGAATCCCTGGACTTGAACACAAATCTCCATGCAGCCCCTCACAGTCAATGTGTAACAACATTTATCCAGACAGGTCCACCAAGCTTGACTCTACATAACTTGACACACCACAAGCCACAAAACACTTCCACATAATCTATAACAACTTAAAATCTCTAATTTGAAAAACCAAAAGCCACAAGAAAAAAAATACAATGCACTACAGGCAGAAAGAAGAAACCCTAATCCCTGTAAGAACAGGTAATTTGTTACGTGATAATGCCTGCTGGTCAGGGAGAATGGCCCATACTCCATATTGATTAGCAAACACACAAAAAGAGAAGGAAAATAATGCCTTCTGTCACTCTTGGGGATTTTTTCTAAGTCAAACACTGGTTTTACCCTGAGTGCATGGGCAAGACACAGACACAAGGCACCTGAGCGATTTTATGACACCAAAGGGAGCAATGGATAGGGTGACATCTATTCTCTCCAGGGATTCAAAAGAGGAGAGGGGGTAAAACAGAACCAAGAAAACATTTTAATTTAGAAGAAAATAATAAATAACAAAAAAATCAAATCCTGCCCTTGGTAGGCAGCTAATAGAACCAAAGTGCATTAGACAATGGCAGGTGATGACAGTGAGACCCACATGCCCTGGCCCATTCTGGTAGAGTCAGGGAGCATTTCCCTTCACAAGGAGCTGCCCAGCACCCCTACCTGTATTTGTGGTTTCTCAGGTAGTGACTACAATGAGAAATGAATACATAATCAGGCCAGTTTCTGAAAAAGACAGAAGAAAGGTGTGGGAACCTAAAAGCCTAAGGTGTTTTACTCGTCTTCAAGTAGGTTCTTGCTCCTCTGCTGACAGTAGTAAAGAAAAAAGTGGGTGTAATCTCCGTTGCTAAGGGCAAAGTCATGTACAGTCAGGGTGGATAAATGTTGAAAGGTTTGGTTTGGATAAGCTCTTGGGAGTTGCGGTGCTTATCTACATCTTAGCTTATCTGGAGCACTTCGATCAGCAGCACTGAGCCAGGAATCATGCCACAGCTTTGGGCTCTTCCCAGAAGATTCCCAGCACTGACTCTCAACCATCCTGGTGAAGTCAGGGGTGTCCAGAGGTGGGTCACTCTGAGAGCATCCCAAGGCTACTGCATCTCCATCCCCGTGCAAAACAAGGAGAAGGCTGCTCATGTGGCAGAAAAGGACTTACACAGGTTGGAGAGTGAAGGGGATTTTCATCAAATCCAAAAGCAGATTCTGTTCAAGTTTGGGCAGGAGCTTCAGAAATGTTCAGATTTTTATCTAATTGATTTGCATGCCCCTGTTTATAAGGAGATTCCAGACATGGAACTATACACGCTGTTTATTATTGCTTGCACAACTGTCATTTTCAGACAGCCTAAATTCCACCCAAAATTCCCAGGGGGGTGAAATTCACCTCCCATACCATGAGCTGCCTAAAACTTAGGCGCCTAGTCTAAACTCTTTGGCTGAGCTCCACTGACAGCCAGCAGAGAGAGGCTGGCACCTCCAGGGAGCGATTCATGCCCCGTATCTCAGCCATCTATCTTCTGTGGAGATGAGTCACCCACCAGAAGGGCCTGTCCCTCCCCAGAGACTGCAGAGAGAGGCTGGATGACTTGCCAAGACCAGCCCCGCTGTCTGGAGCCCCAGACAAATGCACTCCTGCTCCCACCAAAGTAGGCAAACATTGTACTCCGTTTTCCAATAAGCTGAGGGAAGAATAAAGTGGGAAGTGCTTTATCATAAAGACCTTTAAATGTCTAACTCCAAAGGGAACGCAGGACACCTAAGCAGCAATAAGAGGCTTAAAGCAACTTGTGGATTTAGGCCTAAGTGACTCCCCTCAAGCTTTCACACTAATTTAAAACACTACTTTTCCAGTCATGGTTACGATTTTCCCCTGGCTGTGGTCCCCTTTGAAGATTCTCTCATGAATCCCTTACTGAAAACATCTCCAAACTCCTGAATAACCAGAAAAAAAAAAATTTATATAAAGACAGAAACAGAAATTAGTGAAAAGGAAAGTCTCCAGCAGCACTCCCAAGGCATCCTGCTGCACAACGTTTTGCCAACAAAGCAAACAAAAGCTGTGAGGCCTTTTCTCAGCCGCAGGCTGGAGAAGTGAACACTCACACCAACTTTCTGATCACTGTCCCCGAGTCCCACCAGGTGACCCTGAAAGCCACCCTGCCCTCTGCAGCGACCCCCTGCCACTCCCCTCCCCACCACATCCCATTTAGCTCAGCACAGTAGCCCCTCAGAATTGCTGGGTTCATTCTTATGCTCCTCGCTGAGAATGAAACATTTTTATTGACATGGAAAGATTGCGCCATGTGCATAATTGCTGCATACAACAAGATGGAAACCACAAGCAATAAAACACTCCATGGGCGATGACTCGTGTTTACAGTAAATAGGAACGATGCTGCCAGATGTCAGCAGCACCAAATCATGTGTTGCTTATCCCAGGTCTCCAGAAGAAGGAAATAAAACCCCACGATGGATATTTTTATTTCTGGCGAGGGGGATTGACTGCTGGGTTGATTGCATCTCTAAGGCTCTGGGTAAGTGGCAGAGACAGGAACTTATTTTTGTTTCAAGAATTCTTGAACATTACAGTGGGAAAACAGACTATAATCGTTTTTTGAATCTCAAAATTTAGAAATACCATGTTCCCTTGTCTAGATCTGCTGGTGTGCTGAGCCTGCACCGAAGCCCGAGGGAGCAATCCAATGCAGAACATTTGTTCCATATGCCACCCCTCCCCCAGGCCACAAAACAGATCCCCCAAACCTACAGTTTGAGACTCTGGTGATAGACCAAATGTCACAACTGCAACTTGCCAGGAGAAGGAAGCAGAGGAGATCAAATGCGTCACTGCCTTCGCTGGAACCGGGGTACATCCTCCTTCTAGCAAAGTCTTTCAAATCAAGGCTGAAGTCATTCCAAACACTCTGCTAAATCTCAAAAAAGAAGCGATGAGCTAAACTCCCGAGTAAAGCTCATCAGTTATGCAAAGGCTGGACCAGAAAGCTCTTTGTGGATTATAAAACTATGTATTTGTGCAGCTCCAGCCACTCATTTAGGGCCCATGGGATGGCTTTTAGAACTACTTTCCTGAAAAGAGTCTAGCCATTTTGAAGTGCTCCCTTTAGGATACCTCAGAAGTTTTCATCCGAAAGAAGCGCCATGAATTGCTATTAAAAAAAAATTCAGGACTTCTTTAAGAAGGATTCAGGTTGTCTATCACAGCTGAAACAGTCACTACAACTGGTCATTTCTGGCAGGTTTTGCTTCAACTGCCTCAGCTTGGTCATCCAATTTTCAGCCTCCTTGC
Organism: Pachyramphus minor; assembly: GCA_013397135.1. Classification (NCBI taxonomy): domain Eukaryota; kingdom Metazoa; phylum Chordata; class Aves; order Passeriformes; family Tyrannidae; genus Pachyramphus; species Pachyramphus minor. Next base: position 474,125 of record VYXB01004451.1, read on the forward strand.
TCTGGTCTGCTATCCCTTGCATGCCCGGTATAAAGAATAAATCCCAAACCATACTTTTCAGACTGCAGTGTCACAGTAGAAAAAATACAATTGTCTCTGGGTATGCCCAGATGGAATCTGCCAGCAGACATGGTCTTGCACTTCCTTTATGTTCCAAATTGTCTAGAAATGAGCCAGCTCCAAAAGAAACGCTGGCTGTGAGTCTACAGCTGGGTGTACCATGCCAAAAGCCATCCTGAAGCTCACAGTGGAGCCAATATGCCTATACAGTGTCTGTCAGGGTGAATGCAGGCACAAGAGTGGCATCTATTAAGCAGAGTGACAAAGTGAGTTTGCCTGGAACAAGACATACCCCAGTGACACCAAAAAGCTGAGCGGGAATTTTAGAACACGAAATTCTCTCAGGACTGAGACTGTTTGTGCTGAATGAACAGCATCCAATTAAACCAGTTGGATTTGATCCTTAATGTCAGTATCAGAGACAGCCACATTTGGAAACCAGGCCATTAAGAGAAAGGTATAGCAAATATACCAGAAATGGGATGTCTGTAGACCATCATTTTTAACTACACTGATAGCCCACTGACGGCAAAATCTATGCCTGTCCATCACAGGGTTCAAACTGTCCTCTGAGCCTTCCCTGTCGATTCACGTAACTCCTGGTAATGGTCTCTTGGCAGCTTCACCCTGGAAACTAATAAGCAAGCAAATTACACAGTCTTGGACTTATTTCAGAAATACAAGTACCTGATCTAATTCAATAATGCATGATGCTAAGAGTTCTCCTTGCAGATGTGATTATCCTGGTAATGATGTATTGTGGAGACCACAACCTGTATATGACCTCATCCTTATCTGCAGCTGCAAAGCACTACTGGATTCAAGGTTTAGGCTACAAGTGGCCTCAATTCAAAAATGTCCAGTACTCTGAGAGTCTCAGTCCTAAAACACCCATAAGAACAGACATGACCTGCTGTCCGAGCCAAATTCTCACCTAGTGTAAGTAAGCAGGAAAAACATACATTTCCAAATTGCCTTTTTTTCTTTCCTAATTTATTTTTCCTATACACAGCACTGGAACTAAAATAGTTCCAAATCTGATAGTCCCAGCACACTGCCATGTTTCATTAGGAATTGTTGTAGAAGAATAATGTTATCCTGTCAAATCTGAGTGTTTTACTTAGGTTGAATAAACTGAGCACAACTTTTCTATCTCAAAACTCTCCTGAAATTTTCATTTCACTGCATCTCCCACCTCCTTGGCAAGTATTCTGATTTCCTGCTCCTATTAGGGAAGTTACTTAGAAATACTGATATTCCCTATGCAAGGGGAAAAAACAGTTGTGGAGCAAGGCAGCATAAAGCACCCATAACCAGCCAAAATTTGTTTGGTGGGTAGGACACAGAAGAGTCATGACCCTGATGCTCCCACCCTTAGAGAAGACCTTCTAAACTTCCTCACTCTGCAGCTTTTTTTCAGCTCAAGATCAGGTCTGTGTGCGTTACACACCTCCCTGCACACGTGTTCCCACTGCATGACCCCTGGATGCCCCGGATAAATACCCCACATCCTGTGGCTCAAACCTTTGGCTTATTTCAGTGCACTAATCTGTTTCCCTGCTACTTCCTAGAGACCTAGAGACTTGTTTGTCTTCTGTTAGCTCACAATGTGCAGATAAAAACATCCTCCCCATTGCCGCTTTCTTCGCTCAGGTCTGAGGAGCACCTGTTATGCATCAGAAAAGCTCCTCCTATCACTGGCAGCCTTTCCCTGTTTGCAAACAGCTCTCTCCATAAACAAACACCCTCATCTGGGTTTCATACTGCCAGAAAACATTTTTATTTTCCCCCCATGCACAATATTTGCCTTATATTCCGCTGACCTTCACTGACTGTCCTGTCTAACCACAACTTTGATACAATGGGGTTTTCTCCACATGTCTGTGGCTTCAGGGTGACATTTTAGCACTCTGAGGGGCTCCAAGTTGGTTACAGCAAAACCTCAGTCACCCCAGATCTCAAATACCTACAGAACTCTGCTTCTCTAAATGGACTTGTGTTCCCTCAAGGTCAGCAAACAACACTGAGCATTCCCTCAATTAGCCCAGACCTTGGCAGAGCAGAGTATTTATTGGTCCTAATTCACACAGCTGGAGTTCACAGGGATGGCAGCACCCGAGTTTACCTCTAGTAAAAGGGATGTTTCTCCTTGAAAGTCAGCTGCCTGTATTTTTCCGCCTTCAAGAAAATTCCCCCTGCCATCAGCTGCTCTCATCCTGCCTTTGCCCCCCTGAGGTCCCCATACAAGCTAGCTACATAGTTTCTAATGCCCCAAAAAAAGCATCATAGGTGCAAATCTGGAAAGGAGGTTGCAATTAACCACTCAGTTCCCAAGAGAAAAGGTGGATCATCTTTTTGTCTCTTCAAAATCAAGACTGGCCAATCCTCTGGAAAATATGCTTCAGCCACCCAACCACACTGAGTTTCTCCACTGGAATAATAAGCTGCCATTCTCCATGACCTGTGATAAACAAGGGATTGGATTTGTTGATTAATGGTCCTTTGAGGCAAACATATACACAAAGACCTGTAACCAGAGGTCCTCACAACTCCAAATATCCCTGCCAAGGCAGTAGAGTGGCAATCTTAATGGCAAAACCTTTCCTGCAAATTCCAGCTGATCTACATCCCATTCATCTGCATCCCATCACTTCCTTTTAACAGTAATTAATACAGTCCTGAACACCAGTAAGGACCGCAGCAACTGTTTTCTCCAACCTTTTTTCCTATTTATCTTGATTTCCTTAACTCCCCATCCTTCTCCACCTCACTACATATTTTATGCCTGCTCATTCAGATAGAAATGCTCCCTCATTTCCCTTCTTCCTGTCAAGATATATGTGCGTCTAGAGCCAAACCAGTCCAGTTTGGTCTTCCAACTGTTCAGCAAAAGCCATTTACTTGAGGGAAATTCCTATGAAAATGCAAGAACTGACTCCTGTAGTGCTTTGATTTCTCTGCCTAAGCCAACTGCAGTAAGATTTTCATAACCCTTCCTCAATCTATAACAGCATGTTTATTGTTCACGATGGGGAAGATAAATTGCCAGGGCACACAGGGTTCTTCTGGGGCCTTTTCTGAGAAAAAACTACAAATCCTCACCTAAATTACAATTAAATGAACAACAGCACTCTCTGGCTGTATTTCCAGGGCACAGCATGCACCAAGGATATGCTGCATCCATGGCTTAGGTTCAGGTCCTCTGACCAGGCTCAGCCTGTGCAGGATCAGCTCACAGACCAAACCAGCACGTTGTGGATGAGCCTTGTGCCTGAGCTGCTCTGCTTGTTAATCCACTCCTGCTAACCAGGAATAGCACCAGCAAAGAGCACTGGTGCTCTGGTCATGGACACAAGCTTGAGGCTGGATGTGTCCCATATGCTCAGCCCAGACAGAAATAACTCTTACTCTTGAGCACCAGAGCAGTTGGCTTTGACAAGAACTCAAAGGCGGCTCCTTGTGGAAGATGCTCCTCATTTACCAGTTGCACCCTTTCTAAAATCTCTGCCCCCTGAAGGCAGACTGTCAGCCAAAGGATCCTGTATTTCTGTCCTCTCGCCAGCTCCCCAGGGAGGATCCATCCCTCCACAAGAAGTCTGTCTGCACAAGATCCCCGCGAACAAGGCGACGGCCTGTTCTGCCCGTCACTCACGGCCGGCGGGGAAGCCCCGAGTCACCACTGTGCCTTGTGTCAATAAGCACCGGCAGAATGTCCTCTCTGTTTCCCTTTAGCACAATAAACTGTGCCTCCCCCCTTCCCTCACCTCTTCCCTCTCCATCCAGACGTGCACCACAGGGATGGACCCCCTGCTCCCTCTCACCACCACCAATCCCTCCCCCATTTTCCTGTCTCTCCAATCCTGAGGAAGTGTCTCTTATATACAAGGGCAGCACGCAAGTAGCTTTGACTAATTCTGCATGGACAACAGATAATGGGGGTATGAAATTCCAGGAATATCCTGGTGAGGACAAGAAAAGTACCCCTGCTAATGTGGAAGGTGCTGTGAGTCCTGCTTACTGACCCACAAGCTAGCTACAGAAAAAGGGAATGGGCAACACATCAACACAGAAATGCTGGTTTCACATCCAGGAAAACATCTGATAAAAAGAAGAATGAAAATTAAATGTCCTAGTCTAGAGTAAGGATTTGTAAAGTACTAAAGTCTAGGTTTTAGACCTGGATGTGAAAAAGACATCACAGTCTTCCATCATGGAAAAAAGACTTTGTGGAGCTCTCCTTCTTCTGTGTCCTACACTTAATGTTAGACACAAAGCTCCTTTCCTACTGGGCTTTAAGATTAAAGCTGGATGAAGCTGGGGGGAACCCAGATGCAGATGAAGTTTGCCAAGGTTGTCACTTGCCTTGATCTCAAACCAAATGGAACTGAGCTTTTCTCTGGCAAAGAAGCAGCTTGTAACTACTGTGGAATAAACAGGGATGTTCAAGGCTTTCCCTGCCCAAGTGACACGGTTGCTATACTTCCCCTGTTCTTGGAATGCAAGGCTGCCTCTTACACTGAGTCACAAATCCTTATTTTCCAGCATTCTCCATGTGCTTTCTTCTGAAAGGGAAATAACGGGGTGAGAAAGGGACTTGATCCTTGGTCTTGAGTTTCTCTACACAAACCTGTAGAGTTGTTTCTTTTCCCCAACATGTTCAGAACATTAAGGCCCCTTTGTTTCTTTCCCAAGTGAAAGGAACCTTGCAGGATATTAGCTCCTAGGCTTAGGAGCTGTGCCAGCACTGAAGAGATGAAGAGGGGATTGCTGCTGTGGCCACATCCCGGCAGAGAGGGAGACAACAGCACCCGTGGCTTCCCTAGTAATCATTCCCTACCTGACTCTACTCCAGCACACTAGTGAGGCATCACAGGACTTGCCTCAGCCTAGTTTTGCCAGGGCTGCTGGACTCACACTGGCTGAAGACCACCTAGTGATCTCAGACAACCTACTCTGAAGGGTTTTTTATATGCCTTTATACACTATATAAACCTTATACCTTTTATACAATAAGAAGTCTCCTGAATAAAATCATATTCTGCAGCTGACTTCGGGTGTCAGACAGCTTGAGATCAGAAAGGATTAGTGAATTAAGGCTTCCATGCTCCTGTTTGGTGTCTTCCTTAAAGGACTTTTCAGTGAGCCAGTGAAGCCTGTAACAAAACCAGACTGAATTAAAAAAAACCTGAAGCTCCTTCCAAATTTCAGCTGAGTAACGAGCACGGGAATAGTTTAGTCCTCTAAAGCTAAGGGAGATGTAATCTAAAACTTGAAATATCAAACACTGTAGCAAATGATACTGGACAATGAATACCTAACACTAACAAACTCTTAACACTAATGAATTTTGCCAGTAAAAGTAACATAAAAAATATCTAAAGGAACTTGAACATATAAAGCTTAAATATGAAACTAGATTTTAGGTGGACTGTCCAAAACTTGCACTTGCTTTCTGAAGTGCAACCTTATGCCCACTGGATGTTTTATAATGCTCTACAGTAAGAAATAAACCGAGATATTTTGATTTGTGCCACAGTGTCTGGAACTAAAACCTCAAGTAACAGCCCTGATCATTTACACTGCTTCTTTTTTTTTAAAATCCACGGATCACAAAGCATTTTAATGTTCCTAACTAACACCACGTGCATCAACAGAGAGTAGCACAACTTGCCTCTGATGTAGGCGGTATTATTCCCATCAGACAGGTGAGTAAACAAAGTCACAAAGAATTAAGTGTTACGGTCCGAAAGGAAGTCTGTGGCTGAGCTGGGAACAGAACTTGTCCCCTGATACAATCCTCTTCCTTAACCGCAGGGTAATCCTTCCCTGACCTATGCATGCAACAGTAGATCACAACTGGGATATTTTTTCCTATCCAAAACATGAGGGGTTTCAATTCTTCGTCTTCTCCCACATCTCCCCATGATGGCAAGCTGAGCCCCTTCCTTCAACAGGCAAACTGTCTTGTGGCACATGGGTGAAGCCTGACAGGGTGAAAAGGGAAATCAAGCTCAGGTGGCTTATTCAGGGCAGAGAACAGCTGGATTTCTTCCCTGAGAACAGTCTTTCACCCACTGGCCTGCACAGAGCTGACTGTCCCAGGACAGATGAATTTACACAGTGCCTTGCTCCAACAGGAATCTTAATTTTCTACGGTGGTATGGCTCTGTAATGTGCAAGGAAAAAATGCCAAATGTCTAATCCTGGCAAAGAAAGGCCTTTCAGGCTCTCTGCAGCCTTAGGAACAGCAGCATGAGGTGCCCCTTCAGCCTGTGTGTGACACCTCCTTTTAGTAGCCGCAGCTTCATCTCTGGAAAGTGCAGAAAGCATCTGTGACACCAGCACACATGGAAATAGAGCTCAAAGGCTTTGATCACTGATGAAGTTCTTAGTCAGTCTCTGTTTTGACTCTAGACTACCCAGAGAACAAGACCCATCCTATTATTGTTGGCAGTCGCTATGCATGGTTGTGATCCACACATCACATTTCAGATTTTGGTCTTTTCTTTCCCACCACTCCAACCTCCAAAGCAACCGGACCCACTGTAAGAAAAAACTCTACATCAAATTTTCTCAAAGTTTCAGGCACTACAGGGAGAGGAAAGACCAGTCCTGCCTACCTGGCCGCAGGACAGCTTTTGAATACAAAGCTGCCTCCATGCTTCTCTGGAGCCTCCCTGCTTCCCCTGAGCCTTTCCCAACCAGAGGCAGTGCAGCCTTGACAATATCAAGAAGGGGATGATAACACCAGGCCACCACTGTCAGCATGAGGGAGATGGAAGGATGGAGGCTTTTAGCCTCTGAGTACAGCCACGCCTGAACCCAGCTGTGCTACACAAGCTGATTCTCAAGCTGAGACAAGCCACCACTGGCAGATATAGGGCACTGGATTTATAAGGATAAGTGATTTGATCCGTTACGACAAACCTTTGTGTTCTTTGGCAAATCTTGTGAAAAGACTTCTCTGAAAAAAATATTGTAATAAATGCGGGTATTAAAAAACAAACCCCAGTAAACTGTACTTAAGAGCAATTCTCAGCTACGAAGCTCACTCAGATTACTGGGAGATTTAAGGAAGTGAAACAGTTGTTATCACTTGGTCTGTGGGATTTTGTTGGCTTTTGCAGGCTGATCGCTGTATTTAAGGTAGAGCTGCTGTGTCAGACTCCCTGTGGGCCAAGAACAATATATTCCAATTATTGACATCCCAAAAGTATCTTTTTTGAGGAATAGGATATTTCGACAAGTTTCCAAGAGAGAAGAGGCACGGTACCCTCAAGAGCTTAGCAAGTTTTGCAGGCACTGCACTGCAAAGACACTTCTGGATGGAAGTGATTTGAAGAAGTGATCTCCTTGCCCACAACCTCCCCACATCGTGGGAATCTAAGTACCATCCATCACAATTGAGAGTGTACCTCAGCAAACAAAATCTGGAAGAGCTGAAGTGACATGGCCTGGTTCGGCCAGTACAGAAAGGACAGTGATGAACCACTGCTGAAATGGTGCAGTACCAAGCCAGCACTTGTTCCAGCTGACCCACGATACCTCCACACAAGACTATTACATACGAAGCAAAGTCCTCCTTCTTTCAGTGTTGGGATGTCTGAAAAAAACCCCAAGGTTTTGTCACAAAAATCAAACTTATTTACTGCCATTTTGCACCGAACCTTGAATCGGCAGAAATTCATTTTTATAAGGTTTGAGGAACACTTTTTATTATTCTTTCTCTTCTCTCAGCATGTACTGTACTTTTTTCTTCTAGAGATATTTTTATCTCAGCTTGTTCTGAGGGCCAGCTTGTTCACATTCCCCACACATTTATTAAGCTTACAGAAAGATTCTCAGTTTCTTGGATGCATATACATTCTGAGTTGTCTTAGAGGATAATCAGCAGATCTTTTAGCTGTAACTCATTAGGTTTTGTGTACTCTGCACCTCCTTTCCAAACTGGAGCATTATTCCTAATGGTTCCAGACATTGTCTCTGATAACAAAACAGCTTCTAACTTTGTCCTCTTTTAGAAGCTGCACTCCAACAACTGGTTTGCCTAACAGGCTCCTTACAACCACTGCTCTTCCTCAGTGCTTAACAGCTGGCAGTGACCTTTCTTCTTAATGCAGAAACATCAAGTACCAAAATAATTCAGAAAACAAACATCAACCCCAGACTCAACCTGGTAATGCCCAGAAGCTCTTTAAATACATCTCAGAACACAAAGCCAAGCCAAATATTGGGTTCCCCATCCCAGACATGCTTTTAGATTGTACATAACAAAAGCCTTTAATTTATATTTGAGTTTAGAATTCTAAGAGCAACAATAAATTAGGCAAATAAACCTGTTGCCCAGGATCAAAAAAGCTCTGGGAGTGCCTAACTGGGAACATGACCAGCAGTTAATCTTCTAAGGATCAGTGGAAAATAGAGCACTGACATACCCCCCTCTCAGACAAAGCTTTCTTTAGCTTCTTTTCTTCTACCATTTTTTTTCGTAGCCAAATCTCTTTCTGAGCCTCGTTTTCTCATGGTGTGAGGTCAGTCCAGCTCTGCTCCTCACACTGAGCCACCTCTGAACCCCCAGCTCGCCTTCAGCAGAAGGCTTTGGATGAACCCCCTGCCCCTTGCGGACACCCAGCCGAGCACGATTCCCAGCTGTGCTCACACACAGGAGGACAAAAACAAAGCATGAGATGAAGAGCTTCTTTTGTAGATCTTTGTTTTTCTAGCTCCCCTCAGCATGTGTGTTTCTGTGTGTACATATGCAATCAAGCTGTAACTGTTAGTAACTGACTTCTGAATTTCATATCATCCAAAGCTAAAACCTGGCAGAGCCTGATATACCTTAGGGATATGAAAGAAGGAATGTTGACAGAACCTGTATATTTGAAGCAACCCACCTAGGGTTGCCACAAATCTACCTTGCAGGCTGTTTCTTAAATGTATCATGAGCAAATCTGGAGTCAAGAATATACTTTTACTCACATACCTGTCATGACCTAACCTCTTAAAAGTAGAATCTATCAATACCTTCTCCTGCCTACACGTGGATATTCACAGTTTATTTGTGTTAACAAACTATTGATAAATATTTCTCCTCTGTCTCCAAACCATTAAAGCAATGGTATTACCTATATTTCTCCATTTCTAACATAGGAGCTTAAAAACCCAGACAAACATAATTCCAGAAGCCACACATCATTCCTGCATATATGAAGCAGAGTTTAACTCAGATCTCCTCCTCTCTATGTAATAACTTTCTGCCTTGGATTTTTATTTGGGTAATCCAATGTAGTAGATTACACATGGGAGTTTATACCCAGGTTTGAGAAGAGAGGCAGAAATATGTGGCATTGCAAGCTCTTCCCCCATGGTGTGAGATGGACGAGGTGAGGCCAAGAGCATGCAACCAACCCATAATGAGAACACACAAACCCTTGTCCTGAAAGGAACAGCTGGATCAGCTGGCTGCCCATTTTGAAGAATATTCTGTTTCCTTCACAACCTCTGTCCTGCCCAACTCAGAGGCTTTTTCAAGCAACAACTGGGTCTCAAGTGCAGTCCCCCGTAATGCCATAAAGAAACAACATCCTCATTAGAAGACAGCAGTTCATGTGCTCCATGAATATCTCCATATGTGACCTGGTGGGACAGGACATGTCACAGGTCAACCAGTCAAGTGCAGGGAAGACCAAATCATCGCCCTGCAGTGTTGGCTGTTCTCTGCCTTGTGCCTCTAATGAGCATCTGAATTAGAGCATCCCTGCAGGAGCAGTGACAAGTCCCTCACAAGAACCCTGGCAGCTGCAGATCATACAAATTATAGTCTCTGACTGACTAGAGAATTGGTTCTTGCTGTCCCAAGCCCCAGGTTAAAGCCCTAAGCACTACACCATTCTTCCCCTCTGGTGTGCCTGCTTTCCAGCTAGCTGGAAAGAAGGGGATTTTTGTCTTGCACTACTCCAAGAAGCCCCTCGGAGCCCTCACTCCACCTTCCCCATGTGTAGTCAGTGTACTCAAGCCTTACAGGTCGGCTCCTGAATTTGGCCCTTTATGAATAGATCACTATGCTGGCTGCTCCCAGATGTACACAGCCAGTTGTATGTGGGGGAGAATCGTAAGCAAGGGCAGGAATGCTTGTTTGGCAGCCTTTCCCAGCCTCCAAGTGTCTGCTGACTTCTCTCTTTCTTTTTTTTAGTGGTTGTTTTTTTTTTTTAATCTCTGTCACCTAATTTTTAAGCTGGGTTTTGATCTTCTCTGCCAGCATAAATCAGAGTTGCTCCAGCTTGACATCAAGTGGGCATGTGCATGCTTCAGAGTGCTGTGTCTATCTGGACATCTTGGAGCAGATGGGAGTTGGGATAGGTGACCACACATTTCAACCTGCTGTCCTACCCCTCTGGGTAAGCTGGGGCCTGCTTGGTGTCTGTTTAGTCAGCAGCCAGCTGAGAGAAGACAGGTCACTCCTGAAGAAAAGAAACAGCTAAGAAGCCCTGCTATTTATATACAACCTTCATGCTCTCACCCACTCTTTCCATATATATATATATCATATCTTGCTTCTGCAATTAAAACACGTTACTTAAGGAGAATATAATATTTCAAGCCGAAGAGTAAATTGGAAAGCTGTGTTTTTCATTTACATGAGTTAAACACACAAGGGACAGCTGGAATGGCAGTTACAATTAGACTGCCCATTAGGTTGCATTAGATGACATTAACCCAAGACCTCTTTGGTCCACCACAAAGCTGTCAGGTTGCAAGGCAGTTTAAGAGCAACCTGGAGCTTTAAAGTGACACTCATGTTCAGTGCAAACATTGAAAAGGGATTTTTTTTCCTCTCCGTGACATGGCACACGATCAGTGTTGCTGCTTCCAGACTATAGGGGCTTGGCACTGCTTTAAAAGCCTTTAGAAGGTTGAAATCAAATGCTGCAACAACCCTTTCACTTCAACAGGAAAGTATTCCAGAAATGCAATGCAAAACGCACCAGCAAGCACAGCCAGACAAGGGTGTGACCAATCAGACACCATTCCCAAATACTGCTTATTCATCTTTCCCATGCGTGGTCATTAAGACTGGAAATCATCCATCTTCCTGGTAAAGAAAGAAACAAAAATACACCGAGGCATCAAGCCACTGAAGTGCTACAGAAGCACACTACTGCTTTTGCAATATCTACCATGGCTGCTTATCTAGGCTGTGATCTTTCTCCTGGGACGCAGCTTCACGCCAAAGACAGACCATGAAACACCATTCAAATATTAAAAGACTCATAGGAAGCTTGAAATGAACTTAAACGGCAGAGTGCCTGCAACTCTGAGTACCTCCTGAGATTTCACTCACATAATAACTGAATTATTAACTAAAAAAAGAGGAGTGTGTGGAAAAATGAAGCCACTTGCTTGTATGTGGCTAGAGTCCTACAGGGATTAAGAAGACATTTAAAAATACCAACTTTTTTCCAAGCGTCTCCTTAGTTATGAGAAGAGACTTGCCAATTGGAGATCATGAATGCTTTAAGGGAAAACAATCATTCACAACTAGATGCACTGCTGAGACACGTTTGAAGTCCCAGAGACCCGACCCAGTCTCGCTTGCATCAAACTACCTGATCCTCTTGAAATCACTAGCAAGCTCCTGTTTGTAAAGCTGCAGAAAATCAGTCATAGCTTTTCACAAAAATGCTGAGTTGTCCATGTCAAGAAAATTATAGAAAGTCAGGCTATGGGCAGGAGGGGGAGAGGGTTAGAAAAAGAGAGCATTGTTTATGGAACATGAAAAGCTCCAGCGACACAATATATGGAATTCGGAGGGAAACAGGACCTCCTTTCTTTCTGTACAATTCAAATAATTCCAATGGCAGACTGGATATTCCCCAAAACGAGTTAGAAAAGCACAGGGCTGTCAAAGCAATTTAGAAAGGGAAAGTTGAAGTAAACATGGTGACTTTTTTTTTTTTTAAGCCTTAACACTTGGAAGACCTGAATGTTCCCCTACATAGCGTAGGTTTTCCATAGAAAAGAAAGAAGTAGTAGCTGGACATGCAGCCCAGTGCAAGGAAACTGCATGGGCATTTAAGGAAAAAACGTATGGAAGTACCCCTAGAAACAGCTTCAGCTCAAGCATGATACTCAACATGCTAACACATAACTAACCCTTTGCAGGTGGTTTTAGGTTCTGATTAAGGCCAAAAATCTTTATGAAGTCCCACTGCTGACTTGGAGTTGTCATCTTCTGTAATGAGACTCTCCTACTCACTTGAGATGCTTTGAAAATCAGCAAAGCAGACAGACAGTTCTTACTGCTTTCACGTTTATATGTTCATGAAGATGGGGATTTATCATTAACAGCACAACACACTGAATTCATACTTTCCATAACTCTATCCTTCTTGCTACTGTTTTACCTCCTTACTCCATCTGTAATTAGGAACTAACCCTTGAATTTGAGGGACTTTTTGGAACTTCTGACTGATTTCAGGCAAAGCCTCTTTGAGCCTTATGCAAACAGGACACTATTCTCCTTTGTTAGGGAAAGATGGTTTCCAACCTTTTGCATGATTCAGTTTTCACTGAGAAATGGAGAGGTAACACAAATGACAAATAGTTCTCTAGTACTTCCATTTCCCTACCTGTCCTTTTCATTTATATGTATATACATAAAATTGTGGTTTGATTATGATATAATCTTGAATAATTGGATCTAAATGCAGAAGACTTACAAAATCACAAGGCCTCCATTCAGCTGGGTCTAGAGCAATTACATCCACTAAAACTACTTGGTTATATACTTTATTCCTCTAAGGGCTTCTGTTCTTTAAAATACCATTTTCATGGAAGAGTTTTTATCAAACACAAGAAAAGCTGCACACTTTGCCAGTTCAGGGAGATAGTGGGTTCGAGGTCTTGCTCACTTACCATTAGAAAGACTTACTGCCTGGTAAGCAATCTCTCCAGGACTCACTTGTTTAAATTATCTACATTAATGGATGACCTGAAACCTAAAGAAGTCAGTCTGGCTTTCTCTTGCATAAGCTTACTGCCTAATTCACTCCGGACTTGTGTGTTTGAAGGGAATGGAATGGGGCTTGTTTTTTTCGTTTCCTGACACTGCCTAGTGTGGTTTTGACTAAAAAACGAAGAATCCCAGAGACAAACCCCATCCGTGCAGTCTGAGCCGCCTGCTTTTCTACTACAGCATGGAGTGTAACCTAGGAATCTAGGAACTAACCAACAACTTTTTTATCTTGAAATAGAAAACTTCCTTCGATAGTTTTAATTACACTCAGGCAGACAACACGTTGCTGTTGGGTTTGGGGGGGTAATTCCACTTTAGAGCAGATTTGCCTAATTGTTTCCATCAGAGGAGAACTTGAAAATATTTCTAGCTTTTAATTAGCAGGTTGGCAGACTCTCTCATAACTCTTTCACAAACAACTTTGGATGTTGAGGCTTAGTGTAAATCAATTTGAAATGACGGCGATGGGCTCTGTAAGAGCTCCTGACATCCACGAGGTGTCTCTACGAACTGTCCCAGAAAGGGTGTGAGTCGTGGTTAACTGACAAGACACAGCTGAAATTCAATCCCTGCGAGAAGCCTGTTTGTTTGTCTGCAGTTGTAAAAATTTTACTTTAATAAACGACTCTTAAAAGAGAGAGCATGATCTTGTCTATCAAGTAACCGAGCAGTACTCTTACCAAAGAAAATATATTTACAGAGTCAAAGAATGGTAAAACGGGGGACTACATCTGGAAGTAGTAAAGGAAAACCTTAAATATGTTAGGAAAAAGTTCCAACAGTGGAAGTCACTTAGACAAAGGAATACGTTGCTAGTTGAGAATGCATGAGGCAACGCTAGAAAGAGGTGCTTCAGAGATGAATTTTGAATTTTATCATAACAACACTATTTGGCTATGTCATCAAGAGCATTAAAACCCATGCTGATTCTCAGAACTTGAAATCTCATAATCCAAAACCTACATCTGCATTTGGGCAGCAGCAAAGCACACAGCAAATGCTTTCTGCACAGAGCAAGTGATCAGGACCCAGAATACTGCTGGAATACAGGAAACTGAACCTGTGTCAGGGAGAGATCATTGTCCCGATAGTCACTGTGTCCATGGAATTAGCCAACATGGACTTTACTGACTAATTCTCTCAAACCTTACTCTGCACTTCCCAGTCAAACAGAAACAGGTATCACTGAAACAGAATGGAGAACAGATACAGAAATTGCTTTAGAACCAAACGGCAAAGCCAAACAAGAATTACAAGCAGCAGGCTAAACTTTTGACCCAAAAGGCAGCTAATCTCCTTAGTGATAGAAGGAAGACACTCTTAGAACAACAGAAAAGATGAATCCTCGAAGTGCAAACCATGATTACCTCTTCAGTCTGTCTCTTCAAGTGAAAGGGTAAGTAGGTTGTCTGTGGTTGGAGGGTAAAGATGACATCTGGGGCATCTGAGCTACAAAGAACAAAGTTCTGGAGCTACAAAAGATGCAAGATCTGCATTTACACTACTGACCATGTGGCTTCTTTTTATTTCTGAAATTAACTTCAAGCTACAACAACCTAAGAGGGACCTCCTTGATGAAATGTTGAGGTGAAACTGCCTCCCATGGTCATTCAAATCTCCTTCACGAACAATGGTGTGCACAGCATGACACTACTAATGTGAGCAGAGATCTGACCCGCTGGAAATCAGATGAAATTACAGATTAAGTTTCCTATGGGCAAGAATAACTTGTAAGCTGTAAGCATTATAACTTTCCTGATGTCTGTAAAGAGCATATTCTATAAAGTCACCATATCTCAAACCAGTCAGGCATCCTGGAGCTGTATAAGACAGCTCCCAGCAAGGAGGCACCTGAGGACTTTCTCCTCTGTTAACACATTCATCCAAACTTGCTACAAGATTTCAATCTCTGTTGCTTTCCACAGTTCAGCAGAGAACAATTGTATCTCAAGAAAAAAGTTAGGAATTCAGCCTTTTCTATCTTTAACGTCTTGTTATGAACTAACAGCACAAAAATGTCCATTTGAGTCAGTCACCAGATTGTTCTTTTGATGATGAGACTCCTGGGTTTTCACTTTAAATTTGAAATTGAGACATTTCAAGGAACATTTTTCTCCTCAAACAGAAAAAATTACATGAGCACTGTTTCTGTTTAAAAAAAAAAAAAAAGGCATTTTCCAAAAATAAATAGCTCTAATATCTTGCCCATCTTGCACACAGAGAACTGAAACACAAAGAGCCACGTCAGGATTGTCTCTGAGGTTCCAAACAAGTCTTGCCTTCTGCTAATAGAGCTCACTTGGAAGCACAGCCCTTGATAAGCCTGGAGTAGTGCATGTAGAGCCCATGGGATCCAGCTGGCCTAGCATGCCACCTGTATCATGGAAGATATATCCTACACATGGAAAACAAGCAGGAGAAGCAAAGTCATGGGCTACTGCTATTTCAGAGCCTCATATACCCACCCAGTCTTTGTCTCATCTCACAGCATTTTTAGACGCTTCGAGTTTAATTCTTCTGGACTCTGCACATTGCAGGGCTACATCCAGCTGCTACATCCAGCTGCTGCTGGGGTGGCTCTGCAGTGTCTACTGCACACTGGGCAGAGCAGCCACAGGAGGTCACAGGAGTCTGGGATAACTGTCCCTGTTTTCTGTTCCCTCTGCCTTGCATCCCACTTCTACATCTTGGATTGTCACTCAAGTCCTTGCCTTGAGTTTGCAGCTCCCCACTACAGCAGACTCCAGTCACAAGGGTCCCATCGTGCTGTAGGTGGACTGGAGGCACCGTGGGATGAGTAGACACCAGCACTGTGTGAGGCACAGGTAACAGCCCAAAAGGAGCCACAGAGCCTTGGTGGGTCACACCAAATGCCTTCTTGTTGTGCAGAAGGCTCCCAAGCGAGGACGAAAGTTTGAAGCAAACAAGTGAGAACCAATGAGGTAACCCAAGTTACCCTCTAAAATACCTTCTTCACTTCAATCCTCTGTGTGTCATGCTTGGACAACCCTTTGCTCTTCTTAAAGTGCCATGAATTACACCACAAATGCACAAGGCTCATGGGAGCCAACACTGCTCCCCTCTCAAACCAGGGGTCTTGTTCAGGGCTGGTTGCCAAACTGAAGGCTGAACCCAGTCAACCCTGAGGCAGACAAGCTCTTGTGAAGACCAAGGACATACTCCTCCATTGATCCCAAATGTGGCAGGGAATTCAAAGGGCTTCAGACAAGAAGAAAGGCACGTTTGCCGAAATAAAAACAGTATTTTTACTGTCTTGATAAGCACGATGGATGATAAAAGGTCTTGGAAGGCATTTACTCTACTTCACACTGGAGTGCTGCGAAAGCCAGCATGGCAAGAGACTATAACCCTGTAAACATATGTTGTGTATTAGATTCTGATCTGGCAGCTTGCCTTAATTTTGTTTTTTTAAGGCTCAAGCGAGTTCCAAATACACTTCCATGTTTGTGTTCCAGCAAACGAGCAAAAGGCAGAATGCTTGAACGACGGGGATAAAGGAACGCACTGGACTATAAATTAGCAGGGGAAAAAAAAAAAAGAAGCCTCCATTACTGTTGGCACATCAGGCAGAGGATGACAAAAATATCAGCAAATTCTTTTTTTCTATTCTTTTCTCCCAGCTTTTTGTTTTTCCAGTCTGCGCTCCACAGCTGCTGAGAACTGCAACGATTTTAGTCTCTTCTGCTTCAACTACGGACAGAAGTGACAAGAGAACACCTTTCCAGGCAGTTTTGTTTCTCCCAACTCCCCACCGAAAAAAGCACCCCACAGAGCATCCTCTCAGTAGCTGTTAGTCTGGGTCCCTGTAGGTGCAGACGAAGAAATTCTTTCGAGAAGCGTTTCAGACTGCTCAGGATGGAGAGTTCCGGCTCATATAAACAAACAGTGTTACAAGAGGCAGAGTTGATATGGATTTATGCAAGGAATGTATAGACTGAATAAGCAATTTGATAATTAATGGAGTTGACAGGCGCTTTCTAATAGTACTCAAGTATGTGCAGACTGAATAGTTTCATATACAAGTTGAAGCAAAGACAGTATTAATTTTTAACCCATTTTATACCTAATCACTCAGATGAAGGAAACACATGCATTTTTTTTCCTCTTGGGTATTAATTTTGACCTCCCAAAGCCTGACTATTGGGAAATAAATCCTTTGCACTTACTACTATTGCAGACAGCAGACCCACAGATGTCTTATACAGGATGATTTTTTTCTTAAAGATCATTTGAAGAATGAACTTTTGATTACTTTCTAGGCATTGATCACTTCTTTTATGTCCCACAGCTTAAATGCAGCAGTTTTGCTCTTAACAAAGAACTGAGAGCTTAGCTGCATGAGTTCAGGGAATTTCCTGAAGAGACCCTCTTGGCTAAAAGGAAATTTCTTTTATTACTGGCTTCCAAGCAAGCCAAACCACTGCTTCTACAAGCCCAGCTGCAGAAACTAAAGATGCTTAGAAAGGTCTTGAGCAAAGCATTGTCCCACCTGGCAGGAGATGACGGTAATTTATTGTGCATGGAAGATATTGTGACATATTGAACTGCACAGGGAGAAAGGAGCAGTAATATAACTGTTCCCACACAGGAACGAGATACTCAATGTTTTCTCAGTCTGGAGCAGGTTCAGAGATGATGCCTCGATCTGCTTCACGTCACCCCTCTTATGATCAGGAAACAGGCATTTAATACACTGGCTTATGGCCTCATACCCTAGACAACAGAATAATCTTCTAAAGGGTGTGCCCACAGAAACTACCTGTGGATACAAAATTCAGTCTTTCCTTTACCCTCCCCCTCCTTCTGTGAAAAAATCAAAAGCAAGACAAAGACAACGACTTTCTAGGGCCTCCATAAAGACACTGAGAGATCAGAAGGGGCTATATGGAACCACGTTGTCTCCATCATATTCAAGCTGTAGGTAAGTGGAAAATACCTACTGAATAACCCCAGTTCTCCAGCAAGAGGTAGGTAAACAGCCATATGGAGTTAGATTTGAGGAGCCTCAGGCCCATTATTCTGTCCAGCTCAAAAGCAGATGCCTGGGAAAGAATATACTAAATATATAAAGACTGCTAAAAGTCTTACAGAAAGAGCACAATTCTGCCAGCCTGTTGGGAACCCAGCAGCAAGTCCACTTGCTACAACTCCTCCAACATCTAATGACACATTGCTGCGTGCTAAGTGCCCCCCACTCCAACTCCAGCTGCAGCTGCCTTTGAAGAAAGGTGCAATGGCCTCTGCATGGATGTGCACGCCGAATAAAGTCTTTTAAAGCATGTGAGAAAGAAAGCTGTCATCAAAATGTACCGAGCAATTACGGGTTGAAGGTTGAACTATTATTACTTCATGCCCTCCCATTCCCCTCCCCTCCAGAGTGGGAAGAAGGGGGGAGGATTATTCATTTGTATTCAAGCACTTCATTAATGTTTATAAGAGAATCCAAACACGCAAGCAAAACAAGGACAAAACACTCGCGCCAGACGTGTGATGCGATAAATGTCACTGGAGCAAATATTTAGATCTGTTTACAGAGAGGCCTATTAAGTCCTTTTTGAAAAGCTGTGCAGTGTTGTGGCTTGGTCTCTGCCTAGCAGCTCCAGCGTAAACACATGGAAGATGGCTAAGTCTCTCTCTCTCATTTTGTTATGACATCTGGAAACCTAAGGAGGTTGGGAGAAGCCAACTGGCTGCCCTACTGCGATGTCGAACAACAGGGTCTGCCTGTTGAATGATGGCAGGACATGGAAAGTGGAACTGCTGAGTTCTTCAGCTTGTGCCAAAATCAGTGGATTTTCAACACAATAATCCCTCAACAAAAGTTGTTGCAACACAAAAGCCTTTGGTTCACTGCTAATCATGCAAGGCTGTGCTCTCTGCCATTTTTTCAAGATCATTTGCATTTGAGAAAATCAATTCCACTAGGGACTAAAATAGTGAGCAAAGATGGGTGGAGCCACTCTATTCACCAAGGGATGTGTCCCATAATCCCTTGTCTGAAGAACTGTAAATTCTGGAGTTCACAATCAGCCTGAACTTCTGCAGATGTCCCCTTCACATCACCATCTCATTGACTCTAGTCCCTCCATGTACAAATATTTCTTTTTCTATGTAAGTTGAAAGGGATAAGAGAAATTTATAGATGGAAAAATCACAGTCGTAGTCCCAGATGTAACAACATATGTGGAATATTTCCACCTCTGAGGTCATGCCTCAGTTTCCAATATGTTATGTAAGGTTTACAGATACAAAATTGTCTGATATAAAGGATCAGGGTTCCTTATCCAGGTGCTTCCTTTCTGTTTGGAAGGAATGATGATCAGACCATACAGATGTACAGGACCCTGCATAGTGATCTCAAGTGGTGCTGGCTGAATCAAAACACTTTTAGTTTGAAAGTCTCCTTCTGACTTACTGAGTTCACTTTCTTTCCTGGCATAAAAATTCAACATGAAACCACAAGTAAATCTACTCAGTCTGGTTTTTAAGCCCACCAAAATCACAAATAAATTATAAGAATAGTGACTAACATTTTTTTTTTCTTCCCAATTCTCTTAATTAATTATTTGGCTACCAGAAACTTCCTTCTACATAGATCAGTGGGAAAGACACCTTGCTCAGTTTCAAGAGGTACAGAGACACAGTTTTGGATTCCAGGTTCAAGGACTGCATACTTGTTTAACTTGTTTTAACTGAGCTTTGCCCCAGAGAACAGAAGAATGGGTACCAAGTCTTTTGGGATTCTCCCACTGGTATATTCAAAGCTATACTCTCATGTCTAAGTGATCCTGGGAAAACACACCCCTTCCTTCCCTGACTGATAGGGATGGATTACTAGATGTGACAGCTGCTAAACTTGCTATTCTCCTAAAAATTGTTAAGAAGGCTCTGATATTTAATGTGTTGGAAGAACGGGAAAATTTATGTGACCACCCAACCGAATATCAAATAAATGTTGGTCATCCCTACTGTATAACAGGGATCAATCTTTTCAGACTTAAAACTTCCAAGAGAAATTTATTCTTCTGTCAGACTTTTCCTTTCTGATTAGTCCTCCTGAGTGATTCTTGCAGAAAATGCATGACAGCTTAGTGGTTTGGTCTCAAACCACGGTCCCTTCCATGATTCTACATCCAGCTGTAGTCCCTGCTCTTGGTGTGTTTTACTGCCCTTTAATACACTAGACTTGTTAGGAGTGCCAGTCCTTGAAACCTCATCAGTACCATGCCCAACATCCACAGGGAAGAGAGAGGAATCCCTTCCTCTATTCTTGTTTAGTTACCTCCTGCTCCTCCGTGTTGGAGCTAACCCTTGGGGTTATTTATGCTGCCTGACCTCGAGATAAATGGCATTTGGCAGCCTGCCTGATGACTTTGTGTTTCAAATCAAACGTTCTCAGTTTCTCCCACTGACAATGGGAATAATTCCTGAATGCTTTTTTGGGGGTGTTTCTTCCCATCTCATTGCCTGCCATGGAGTTCTTTGGTAACTACGTCAGGGTTGGTGAACTTTAGCTTGACTTTCTTGTTAGACGCAAGTACCAAGTGGTGTGTGTGGTTTTATTCTGTGGTTTGAGGGGTGTGTGTGTGTTTTCTCTTTGTCCCAGAGTGTCTGCACTGCTGGTATTAGAGCTACAATTGTTCTATATATAAAGCAAAGATCCCTTGAATGATCTGCCAAAGGTTTTATCTGTGAACAATCTTCGTCTGTACTTGCTTTGCCGTTAACCAGTTTTGACTCTACACCGTAATGGCTGGAGTTGCTTTGCCTTAACTGATATATATCAAAGAGAACTGCTAAAATTAACTGCTCATGAACTGTGTCCAGGATGTTAGATTAACTCATGTGGAATCCTTCAGTGAACAAACTGATTTACGATGTGTTATGACATTGTTATTTGATGTGTTGCACAACAACTCAATTTTAAAAAATGAAGAGCGCTGCATTAATAAGAGATAAATCTTTCCAGTGTAATTCAAATGAATCTGCAACAACTTTGCAGAGAGCATGATAAGGGATCTTGTGTGGGTTTAGTGATTGTGTTTTGCATTCCTAGGAATATCTTCAACTGGGATCTCTTTGTCAGTAATGACAAAACCCATCCAAAATATGACACCTTTTGGGAGATTGTAGCTCTTTGTACTTCCCAAGATAGAAAAGGGTACTACAACAAGTGATTCTCTACCATTAATACTTCCAGATTTGAGAATGTACAAGTCCATCAACTATGTCTTCTTTCAACTTCAGAGACATAATTTGCTGAAGTCTCTACATGGTACATCCCTTCCAAGTTTATCCAGCCATAATTAACTCACAGTAAGTGCTCAAAGCAGTCAGTTTAATTCTCAGAAAGAAACCACACCTTTATACATTTGGTTATATTTTTTAAAAGCAAGCACTATTCTATTACTGGAACACAAACCAGTGCAAATGCTGACCTTAAACTATGAAGTTTCTAGAGTGTGTTTCAGACGAGTACTTATTAAAGGCTCAGGTCTCTCTGGATACCCAGCTTCAACGAAACTGCCTTTGAAAGTGAGCTTGAAGAATTATATACTGTACAGTATTTCCCATTTCACAGCCAAGCCACTCAGGCTAATAAAGAAAATCCTCTCTGGCCTCACACAATTAGCTGGGTAAAACACTGGTCAGTGCCAGTCTGCAGCCAGTGACAAGCCAACCCATGAAGTCAAACTGTTTCATGCCTGCAAATGCCTGTTGCCTTGAGCCTCTGAACTTCAGCTCACCACCAAGAGACCTGGATTATTTCAGGATGGTATAATCTGGTCTCATGGACTGATGAGGTATTTTCTCACTGGTATTCCATAAATGGAAAGGAGAAATGCTGAAAGAACCAAACTTCAGTTTGCTTGTAACTGTCTACCAATAGAGCATCCCAATTGCTTGAAAGCTGTATTGGAATTGATTTGGCCATAACTTTGTATTAGGAACATACAATTATGTGTGTTATCTTCTCCAGCAAGCAAATAATGAGCTTTCTTGAGAATGTTCTTTCTAGCTTTTTCCTGTATTAATCATTATGAAAAAGAAGGGCTTTCTGTATACTTAACTCTTATGAAAACAATAATTTTGAGGCCTTTTAGCATACTTGCACCTCTCCTGCTCCTGTGATATCCCAAAACCAAAGAAATACCTTAGCTTGAAAGCAAACTACAAGTTAGCATCCCATTTGACCCCCAGTATGTCAGGACCAGCTCCTCACATGGTCTAAGGCTTAGCATTTTCACAATTATAGTGCTATGGTGATTTTACCAGTGCTTTAAAACCAAAGGGACACATTGGGACATCCCATCACACTTCACTGCTGGAAAAAGCATTTATCTCAGCAATCATCTCTAAAACTGCAAATCAATCACATACCTGAAATACAAAGCCCTTCAAAAATTTGGACATGTTTCCCAAATCACCCTTTTGCCCTCTCCCCCTCTGCTGACTCTGCAAACTCCTCTACTGTGGAGCATTTGGTCTCACATTTAAATAAATATTCCCCATCACTATTATGCTGTCACCTGTAATAGGAAAAGGCTGCAAGAAATCAAAGGAGAGCTAAATTTGTGCAGTGGCAGAAAGCGTACAGAGAATAATCAGTCTTCATTGTGACTGTTAACAAAAGTGAGGGAGCCTAATGGAGACCTTGGATTTAGTACAGTCTCTAAAGTATCGAGGGGATACTTTCAATACACAGAATCGCCCACTTTAAAGAAATACTTTTCCTGTGTTCCTCTTAATACAATGGAAAGAGGTTAGAAAATAACTCAGAGATTTGTTTCCTTTTTCTCATTCCCTGGCTCACAAAAGGAGTCTGATGAATACCACTTTGCTATATGAAGGCAGCTTCTTCTCTGTTTTATATATTGGGGATACCTGTATCTCCCAACAGGTGCCCCAGTGCAAGAGTTAGGGTAGAAGCAGCAAGTTTAATTAAATCTGGGGAAAATATAAAGCATTTATTGTTATTCCCTTAATTGTGCTGATAGAGCTAACATGTTGGCTATCACTGAATTCCTAAATTTTCTCCTTACCCATCCCAGTGAACTCCGATTCTGCAGTGATACACAAGCAGAAGAACCTCTGGATGGGAATTTGTGTGAAAGGTTTCCTGACTTCTGTGTTAACTGAGCCTAGGAAAAGGAAAAATCAGAAAAGTTTCTTTTTCTACAATCCTTTCTCTGTTCGCCAGTTGGCGTTTCTGGGAATGGTTCAGTGTTATCCCTGGCTTCAAGGGACACTCTGGAATGAGTACAACATACAGGATTTGGACTTTCACTTCTAACACTGCTACTCAGCGGCATGGGCTGTAATCCTGATTTTGAAGAAGTCAGTAATAAAACTTGCTTTTGGCACCTGTAGGAGCCTTCAACCCTCAGTGTTGTTGCAGTGCCTGGACAGAGGTGATCAGCAGTGGTCCACTGATACTAAATCTAATTACAGTATTTCAAGGATGACGATTTCTTCAGGTATAACTGATCTATGGGAGTCTA
The DNA here is from genome assembly GCA_013397135.1 of Pachyramphus minor. Lineage (NCBI taxonomy): Eukaryota > Metazoa > Chordata > Aves > Passeriformes > Tyrannidae > Pachyramphus > Pachyramphus minor. The sequence continues at coordinate 497,723 of VYXB01004451.1, forward strand.
TGTATGATGAGAAATGGGGTGTCCAGGACTATATTAAATGATCCTCAGAGTGGAAAATCTTTGGTCTTTGATCTCATTCAAACTAAAAATACTTTTGCTAATGAGCCTCTTCAAGCCATATAACATCCATTCCAAAATGCTGAACACATGGTTTTAATTTACAGTTTTTAGAAACTTTCATTTATATTGTGCTAGAAGTCCTGAAATGACTTGCAGCAGAAGCTCTAAAATATTGGAAATCCAAAGGGGAAGGACTGCTGTCGGAATAACTAGTGATAAAAGCAGCAGACATCTGAGTGAATTCCTGCTTGAGCTTCTGACAGGTATTAACCATGTCACTTTTCCTTCTCTGTGCCTTTAAATGACAATTAGAACCACTAAACAATAACAATAAACAGGTAGCTAAATTGTTCTCTTGAGCACCAGAAAAAAACAAATCCATGGAGATGATGAGACAGAACTACAGCTGTTGTGATGGATACAACCAGTCCTATGGTTTAGTTGCATGTCTGTTCCCACTCTGCAGAGAGTATAGTCTTGTTCCAATTCCAGTCCAAGAACTGAAGTATTAAGTTCAAACACTGATATCTCCAGTTTTAAGCTCTACAGGCACCAGTTTAATTTCTGGTGTCTCGAGCAAGCTGGAAACCGTAATGCTTTTTGGGTTACAGAAGGAGTATTAGGTTCTCAAATTGTTGCCACGTTCAGAAAAAATGTCTTAGTGACTACAACCTAGAAATAATTTGAGAGTTTCACAAAGACATTGATGTTTTATGATCAAGCACCAGTGCTTTCTGCAGATTTTGGGTCTAGTGGCATCTAGCATCTATATTGCTTGTCTGCTTGGAAGAAGAATTTGGAAAAGCATGTGGACACAAAGCAGATATGTTTCTTTTCCTAACAGGACTCTTCTTCTAACAGTGACCCTAGAAAGCTAAAAAAAAAAATGAAGTTTCCAAAACACCAGTTGTTGCTGAAAATCCCCATTTTTGTGCTATCCTAAACACTGTGCTCTGGGGAAGTCAGTTTACAGTCCCTCACCCAAGCAAGCAGGGAACCTTCCTAACAGGGCCAAAAGATGAAAGAAATCACACCAATTTCACATGGCTCAAGCAGTAACACTGTGATTTCTTCTGCCTTTTACCTGTGTCATCAACTCCTAATGACAGTGAAGAGATTAATAAGGGTTTGCAGCGTAAAGCCTAGCACAGGGGAAACCTGTTATTTTACAGTATGTCCCTCTGAAGTTCCCAAATATGCTTTGCCAGGAGCCCTGCCACTGATCACCGTCTCCACAGGAGTGCAGGGTGAAGGAATGCCCTTGCTTAAGATCATTTCTGATCTGTTCAATACAGGAACCTCTAACTCGCCTGAATGATGTGGGCTGGCTTTATAATGTGGATTGCTGCTCACTAGGGAGCTGAGGGGAGGCTGTTAAAGACTTTCTGAGGACTGTAGGTTGCACTGTACTTGGAGTTGAGGTTTTTAAGGTCAATGGTTCATTTTGTTTATAAGCAAAGCACTCTGGGCCTGCTGCAACAGCGTCAGAAACTGACAGCAAATCATAAACAGAAAGAAAATCACCACTGTGGAAAAATCATTTACCAAAGAAGGGATTTTGCACCTACTGGGTGAGCAGCTCAGAGGTGGCAAACTATTCTAGGGGAGATTCTACAGGGATTTGAAAGTAGCATCAGTGTCTAAGCAGGGGATGAATTTGGTTCATCTGCTGATCCCCTTCCCAAAGCACATCTCAGGGAGTGCATCTCCTCCAGGGAGCAAAGTGCATGGCAGGGTGCTCCCTGTGCCTCTTACACCACAGCAGTGCCAGGGCTCCCCTACTGCCAGGACCAGGCATTGCTGGAGCCAAAGAGACACCTCTCACCACACACAGGAAAAATCTGCTGTGATTTCTATACACTGCAGGGACTCCCTTGAATATCAGACTGGGAATTTTTTCCTTTCAAAACCNTGATTTCTACACACTGCTAATGTTAAGCTGCCTCAGACACAGTAGGGACTCCCTTGAATATCAGAGTGGGAATTTTTTCCTTTCAAAACCCACCTTATAAAGATGCAATTACTGCCTAATACCAATCACAAGCAGCAGTCACAACTTTGCAAACAAATCAATGAGCAGAATCCTCCAGATCTGCTCGTGGAAGGCAGGTACACCTGTCCTGGGCTTGGATCTTACCACGGGAGGTGTGAAGGATCAGAGGGAAAGGAAGGGCTCACACCTAACCTGTTGTACAAACACTTCTGGCAGTTATATACACAATAAATACAATAGATGAATTGCCAGCTGCCCCTTGAGCCATCATTAACTGACTGGCTGTTTTCTTAATAGGCATCAAACGCCAGGGTGGGCCTTCCAAGGGGGCTGTTGTGAAGAAGCACACAGTAACTGGCTGTAAAGAGCAACACATACAGTTAGTTACAGCTATAAAACGTCAGCTGCTGATCCTTTCAGGTGTTACTGGGACTACTGTAGTTTTAATACCTGCATAGTTTCACCCTCAACAGTTCCCCTGGTGAAGACGTAAAGCAGCTCCACAAGTATACAAAGTGCGTTAAATGGAAGGATTTCTATTCCTGTTGTATGAATTTCTACACCAAGGTTAATTTTGCTGGGGGAATTTTTTTTACCCTGAGGTGCAGGGGGATGAAGGGAGTGATAGTTAAAGAAAGGCCAACAAACTGAAAACTATGTGCACTATGTACAACTGTGTATAATCAAACCTTTTAACAACATTTCTTTCAACAACATTCAGCAATCAAAACAGATGATGCTAAGCTATTTTTGACGACTCCTGTTCTCTTCAAAAAGCCTGAAGTTTTTTAAAAGCAAAAGGGTGCCATTTCTACTAGGCAAAAAGCACTTTTATTTAAAAAACACTGAAAAAAAGAAAATCAGTAATACTCCCCCATATAAACTACACACGCTATCAAAAGTCAACTAGCTCTGAAACTGAGCCCCTTAATTCGGTTCGGAAAACTTTGAGCCTGGATCTTTCCTTAGTATAAACAGGCAAATCTCCCTTGAAGTCAGCTATACCCATCCTGTCAGGTCAGAGAATCCAGCTTTGTGATCACAGAAACGTTTAATTTTTCAAGGGGAAGGGGAGATTGAATAGAGAGGCCAGGACGTGGCCCTGTCTATATATTACTCTGTATGTTACTGTTTACCACTGAAGGTCCAGCTTCGGGGCTGCAGATCTGTCAGTGACCAAACATGATGGACCACCCATCGGCCTTTTATTAACCAGCACTTGTTCCCCCTCTAATCCTATCACCAGAGTAATCAAAGCTGCCATGTCCCAGGGTTTGATGGAACAGCAGGACCTGGGAAATGAAGACTGATTTTGTTAACAAAGTCATTCCTGCCTCATGAATGCTGTCTCATTGGTAGAAAGCAGGGGAGACGAGGTTTATTTGTGCAGAGAATGAGGCGGTAAAGAAATGAAAGGGGGAGAATGGTGAAGTGTGAAGTTTAATCTGGCACAGTCTGAGGTTTCTTTATTTGAGGCGTCTCTGATCCAATCAACACTGGTTTGATATTTAACATCTCCCCCTGCAGTTGGAAATTATACCAACCAGAGGAGACTGGAGTCGGGAACTCGCCAGCCCCTAACAGCCCAGGGGGAGAAAAGTGGGTGCTGGCAGCTCCTCACCAGCCTGACGGCTTCCCCCATAACATGGGGGGTGGATTTGGGCCCTGACACAAAATCCTCCTTACGAACCTTGGGATTCAGGGCATCTGGCATGAGCTGAATGCAGACAGTCCCTAAGGAAAGCAAGCTCGGGATGGGATGGGATGGGAAGCGAGAGTGACTTTACTTCTAACTTGGAGGAAGGAATATGACCACTGTCTCAGGCTGGGGATGCTGCTGAGAAACAGGATCAAACACAAGCAAGAGTTGCCACCCACCTCCCCAGGGAACAGTGGTTTGAGTAGAGGAGTAAGACCTTCCCCTTGCTGACCATACACACCTTTAGTGGGGACACACTGCTGCCCAAGGGCATTCACTGAGGGGTGGTGGAGGTCCCACCACAGCCCTGGGCCATCAGGGTGGTTGCCACAGCCCTGATCACCTGCACAAGTCACTGTCACCATTCTCCTTTACTCCAACAACAGTATGTCAGCCTGGGGACAGCTTCCCATCACAGACCCACGTGACAGTCCCAAAGAGGAGGGAAAGTTTAGCCCTATACCCAGCAGGCCCTCAGCAGACACATGGACAAGTCCTCCCAGCCAGTCATGGCACTGGCTGCCCTGCTTCTGCCAGGACTCCAAGAGAAGGCCCTGAATGGCATCTGCCCCTCACCAGTTCTCAGTCCTGGCCAACCTGATTTTGCCCTTTTCTGGCCACTCTATAAATAACCATCAGTGCTGTCAGACAGAGTTGTCTGCTTCCTCTTCTTTGCGTGCCTCCCCTCTTTCTGTCCCACCTTCCATTAAAACTCTGAAACTTCAAGCACCAGGTGAAATTTCAGCCTGACCCAAACCTGATCTGAATTCCCCTGCTGCCAGACTCCCAACACAGCCTGCTGCTGAGATTCAGACACCTTGACACCAGCTACACCATTCCCTGGGCCCAGACTGTGTGAGCAGCCGCTGCCAGAGTTCCTGGGGGTGGGATAACACTCCCTCCAGGATCCAAGCAGGAGAGCAGCTGGTCAGCAAGGCGGCGTGAGTGATGCTGGTGTGGAAGACTGTTGGGGAAACACTGCAGAGATTTCAGGGGAAGCAAAGCATCAAACTACAAAGTTTCGGGCTATACAATAGAAAACAATGTGTCCTGCTCTACCTGCAAGAGCTGGCTTTCCAGGAAGCAGCTAATTATACGAGCCACCTTAATCTTTTTATCCGGCTAAGACAATCAACATTTCAAAGCCACGCACAGAACGTTTCAAAGATTGTTTCTGGTCAAAAATGCAAGTGTATCCACTTTCTTTCAGAGCAGATCAAAACCAAGTTCCTCACCGGGACCACTCCTAGATTTCCTCCTCCTCACAGTATCAGATTAACAGATTTGGTGCATGTAGTCAGATTAAATATTTGCAGTAGCACAAAGCTGCCTTTGAGGGAAAGAAGTAGAGGGAAAAAAGCTTTTTTTTCTTTTTTTTAAATTTGCTTAGGGCAAAAATACTGGACTTTGGGGACGTGGGAAACAAAAGCATTGACATGATTCAGCAAAGCACAGTTTTAAAACCTGAATTCTGAATGCAGAAATAATGTGCAGTATTCCCGTAACAGTAATGCTGAAAACAGGTAAGAAACCGCTGATGCCCTTAGCAGATTTGGGACTGTAATTTATCACAGATGTTCTCATCAAACTGTGCAAGCACCCTATGAGACAAAAGCTGCTCAATTTCTGATTTCCACTTTAGTGTGTTTTAATTACGTGTTGCTTAAGGACAGCTACAAAACCTGAAATTGGGAGGTGTAACCTCGCTATAGTAATCCACTCCACTAAATTAGCACAGTAATACAGCAAGCAGTAGGACTGCCAGACGATGTGATAACATTACAAATTACTATTGTTAAACAACTAGCCAGGTGTCAGGATGCATGAAATCTAGAGGAAGCAAGAAAATAAATATCTGGTTTGTTTCATTTAATTTTGTCTCCTGTTGTTCTGGTGGCCTTGTTCCCAGAAAAAGTTTCAATCTAGGAAAAAATCCTCCTCAACGCTGATCTATTTTAGCAACCTTGTCAATTCTCTTGAACAATTAAAATGTAGTGTATTTTTTTAATCAGCACAAATGTTTTGAATAAATGGTTGCCCTTTACTTGCCAATAGCAGTAATACCTTTGCTGTTCTTTCTTAGATTATTATTATTATGGCAAAAGGAAGGGAAATATTTTGTTTCTATTTAAAACTTGGAGAGAAAAACAAATATGGTAAAAGCAGCAGTGAGTTTTGTACTCTGTCCCTTTTTCTTTCTTTGTCACTCCCTCTCTCTCTAAAAAGAAAAAAAAATGTAACATGATTCACATTTAAAGGCTTCCAAGTGGTACATTTTTAACCAAGTGTTTTCATGTGCTTGATTCTAACTGCCATTTTTGACCCAATTACAACCAAACACTATTGGATGTCTGGAATGGCTAATTATTTTTACCTCATCTTAAAGAAGGGTTTCAACAGAGAGGATAGGCACTTAAACCTTTCAGACAGAAGAGGGAAAAACGAATTCCTTGTTTTGGATGTGTGTTAATTAATGCAGAAGTCCTGAGGGACTTTCTTTCAATTATTTTTCTTGATAAACAAGAGAATTCCTCCAAAAGAGTATGTAACCAATCTTCTCCTCTGAAGGCTGTATGGAGAGTTAGATGCCTTATTGAAATATTGGATGGACCAAATGCTAGTGAAAGCCAGACTTTTTCCTCTTAAAATAATTCCCACTAGACTTCAGGAGAGCATGGGATGAAGGCACTCTAAGGACATTTTAATCACACCAAAGATCAGTCCTTTAATCCTTATTCCCACATCACCAAGAATTTTTTTGGTCTAACTAGGACAGTAAGATAAGGCTGGAAATAGGCTGATCCCAAACTAATGATGAAAAGCAAGTTAAAAACGAAATATCATCACAGTAACTGACACCATCTTAAATCACCCCTGGATTATTTGTTTTCTTCCACACACATTCATTTCCTCAATTTCTAGTAAATCTGATTTCACATAAACAGTTCCACAAAGCAAAGTCAATAGCTGTTACTGTGTTCCTGATTAATCCACTGAAATGAAATAGATCTCATGGCTTAGTATTTGGTTTTTTAAAGCCAAATCTACTGAAAGAATTCCGGAGTCCAGTTACACCAATAACTTTTGTTTCTTAACCTATGTCCCTTTCTTTTTGCTGAACTTTACCTGCTCTAAAATGAAAAAACCCATGCATATTACACACTTCATTTCCCCCAGTACATGAGGGCAACGTGAGCCACTTTGTTTTGACCCACAGTGACCACGGAAAAGACAGTTTGCATGTACTTAAATCATTTTGAACAATGTCGAAATTTCTATTTTCATTGTTCATGCTTCATCCTCTTCCTGACAAGTACCACAGAGCTGCTTTACTTCAAAACAAACAAACAAACAAGAAAAAGCCCTTTTCACCCAGCTCCGGGACAGGACCGGAGGAATAGAAGTTTCCCTCACAAGTGGCAAGCCAGCAGACACACACATTTACACCCCGGACATTTGCCTCTCAAATAAATTATGCCCATGATACACACACTGCGCACATCGTGGGTTTTGCGCAGGCAGCACGGATCGGTGTGATGGACAGCGGGCAGCCCAACACAAAGGCTGCTGAGGCCCGTGTGTGACCACCCCACTGCAACAGGCTTGGGGTTCACCTCCATCCACTGATGGAAATGCACGGAGAACGGCCCCCACGTCCTGAGATAAGACACGAGGCTCAGAAGCCTCCTTACCTGGGAGAAGTTGAGCCCATTCAGTGGGTGACACTGCTCCTCCACCCGCTCCACAGCTCCTGTCTTCTTCTTCATCCTCTCAGCCTCCTGGGCGAGGTAGAGATCGAGCACTGGCACCCCTCTGGAGCGGATGTCCGTCTCTGTCAAGGAGTTCACCATGAGCATCACCCAGACGGGCCTCTTGCGCTCCCAGTTCCCGGCGATGGCGTTGAAGAGGTAGTCAGCATAGAGCCCTTTGCCTCGCTGGTCCGGGGTCATCCAGTGGGGCAGCATCAGCTTGATGTAGTCCAGGTGGCGCTTGAGACGGCGGTACAGCTCCCGGGGCAGCACATCCTGCAGGTTCTCTCCGTGGGGCAGCATCTGGCAGCTGGCCAGCCCGGAGATGGTGTAGGGGTCTGTGAGGTCCAGCTCGAAGTAGACGCTGGAGCTGGCGTGGAAGGCGGCCTTGGAGTTGTCAGGGATGAAGTCCCAAACTCGCGTGTAGGGCACGTGGATGGTGCCGAACAGATACGCGGGGGGGTCGCGGCGAATGGTCCAGAGGAAGGAGTTGAGCTCTCCTTGCTGCGGGGAGGACAGCGGGGCTGGTCAGAGACGGAAGAGCAGGAGACAGCGATGCCACTCGCAGGGCAGGGCAGGAGGAGCGAGGATCCCGCTCCCCCATGTCGTTGCACAAGCCCCAGCGAAGCGAAGCCCACGGGCACCCAGGGGCCCGCGTGGGGCTGAGCCC